>CM045580.1:10401364-10766364 GCA_024721215.1 Cheumatopsyche charites
AACGGACGTAATTCGCTTTTATTTATGCACCAATTAAGAGAGCGTTTACTCAAACAATCGCCGACGTGAAAGAAACTTTATTCAGCAGTTGAATCAATAAATTTTTTTGGGCAATTGATTAGAATTACAATTATTTTCATTCATTAAAAAATATTATTAAATTGTGATTCACATTTTCAGATAATTTATTGTATATATTGTAAATTGAAATATTTAGTTCGTATCAAATGTAAAGTTCGATTCGAAGTATTGTGTAAAAGATATTCAAAACAAATTAAAAAAAAAAAACTTAATTTGATATTGTAGGTTTATATTAAAATACCTAATATTGAAACTAATTGTAAGCAGGAAAAAAAATTGAGACACGTTTACACAACTACAGACTAATTCATAGTTTTCGAGAAATAAATATGGAAAATTGGGAAGAAATTAAGAAAGAAATAAATGAAAATGGGAACAAAGAAAGTAAACAAAATAGAAAAGAAGGAAAATAATGTTTTCTCATCGACCAGACGACTTCATGCAATATTGTAATTAATTTATGAGACTATATAAACTGATTCATCATATAAATCGAAAAATTTATTCTACTTAAAAATTTTAAGTAAAAAATATGAAATCAACCTAACACAAATCATTGAATGACAACATAACCGAACTCAAATCAATTCAACCCAATCTAACTTCAACACACGCGACGCCGAAAAATCAAAACACACGCACTCATCAATCAACCCATGAAGCGACAACGAAAAATATGAATCCTCAACGAAACATACGATTCGTACAAAAAAAATATACATACGTTTGTATAATATGTCCGTTGTGCGTGTAGTGTGCGACTTGCGACACTTGACTTTTCAGACCGTAACGGAAGCTCTTCCTGAATTTCGATACTCACTGACGTTGTGGAGTGCCGGAGCAGCTGGTGGTCTATCGTCTGCCACCTCTCTGTCCACGCAGCAGGCCCAGATCATCCCTCCTGAGCAGAGGTCCAGGGGTCTTCCGCCTCCGAGGACGCAGGATATGCTCAGCCCGCATTCGTACCTCGCGCCCCTGTAGCGGCAACTCTGTGGTATCACTGGAAATACAATTAAATCATGTTTTTTAATGAGTTTTTTAGCCGATTTCAGATTTCAGGGGTTTAAGTGACATTTTTGCCGATTTTGAGTTATGTACAGGAATTGCTTCATATATGAACATGGAACGTGTACTGAGATATATCATCAAATCACTCAACCTCCTTCTAATACATGTTCAACTTTGAGCGCTCTTTTCATGGAGTCACTAGTACCCTTTGACCTTTTCAGTAGTCATATATTCTTTTGATTAGGGGTGGTTAGTATTTAGATCGATTTTCTTTAATTGAAAGTTTCGTTGAATTGCCGAGCTGATTGTTATGTGAAGTTGCGCATGTATGATCTAATTACAGAGAAACTGCTTCGTTAATTGTTATGAACTATTTAACAAGAAAAAGCTATTTAATTGACAAATTTTTAAAATACAAAAAATAAGCGCTGAAATCGATCTTCGATTGTCACATATAAGGGAAAGATTTATTTTTAAGCACAGTTTTGTGAAATATTGATTTTTTTTAAATAAAATACTAGAAATGGACGATCGATTTATCAAATCGATTAAGAAAAATAACTTGTTCTCGATAGAAATCAAACTGACGATGAGAATCATGAATACACTGAAGCCCAACATGGTATAAGCAAAAGCTTTATACCACTACTTAGTGGCTGAAGCTCACAATATCTCTAAATATATCACTGATTGTTTGATTTGATGAGAGAATAGAAAATTAATAAAAACGCTTAAGAAAGAAATGACATCAATTTTTTCGGTGAGTACATTATCATGCAGATTTAGGTCAAATTGTAAACGTATAAGTAAATCATTGGATTCACAGAATGACAGATTCATTTTAGATATTATCAACATATTAATTGAAATTTAATGCAATATTATCATACGAATTTTAAAATATATAAAAAAATTGATACAATAAGTAAGAGAGATATTTATAAAATACCAAACGCTTTACTCAAGAAACTTGATTAACAATATTTTATAAAGTTATTAATAAACATAATAAATCTATCATATAAATCATCACATATATGAATTCAACAATAAAATATAAATAAATTTGAATCATCATACCATCAAAATTATATAACATTTACAAAATTAACTTTCAATACCAATCAACAACAAAAACTTTCATCACACAAACAAAACCCGAAACCAGATTGGATCAAATCGACATAGAATAATTTCACAAACGCATGCAACACGACAAACTTAACAACCTTTAACACACAACATACAAAAACCATCATAACACAACCAGAAACCCAAGAAATTTCGGAACACGTGTTACATGTACAGAGTGGCCCAAAGCACATTCTGTTGCATTGCGCAAAAAGCACGAATTTTTGACGCACCCGGATGCGAAGTAGAACAACAATGGCACACGAAGCTCGCTTATCGAAACGAGAGCGATTTTTTTGAAATTCGAAACGATTTCGAAACTGACGTTTCGTTGGCCAACCTGACGACAGTGTTGTCAACGCAAAGATAACGAGTCAAGGTCGAATATTTTCTGATATTAAATACGATATAGTGTTATAAGGTTACGTTAGGTTAGGTTATGTTTCATATTTTGAATTTATACTCTTGTGTGAGTTTTTTTGTGAATTGACGATGGTTTTGAAATTAAAAGGTTGCGAGTTGATAAATGGGTTAAGATTGCGTTATATGAGTTGATATTATCTAATATGGGTTGAAATCTGGGTTAATATTATGTAATATGATTGAAATTTTGTCATAAGAAAATATATTATATTTTTTTAGTTTTTGACAGTTTTACAATCTAAAGTTTAACGTTTATTTTATCTTTCAACGATCTTTAAAAATCTTACGATATACTCATGTGCAACATTTCTTAGATTTAGATTATATAAAGATTTTGTTTTCGTATTGTCTTCATGATTATTTCGAGTGCAAAAAAATGATACAAAAGTACTATGTGTAACGTGAAATTACATAACGCAACTGAAAAGATTGTTTTATTTTACACAAATCTACTTTTGAAAAAAAAAACATTGCGTCATGCTTTTTTCACAAATCATACCACTTATTGAATTTTCTATTGTAATCATTTTCAAAAAAAAACATCGTTAGACTCAAAAAACATTCACATATGTATGTATAATTGTAAAATTTTTCACAAAAAAACTGGAGCAAATGGTTTTTTGAGTTGCTTCGTTTCAATAACTGTGATCCAACTAGATTTGATCTTATTAAAGTCCAGTAATTTAATTGACGATTAGCAATTACTCAACAGTAATAGCTATCAAATTCTATAGGAATAAAGAAAAATTAACTGTCAATTGAAATAACGGCCCTAATCTACTTGGAATATGGTGGAAATCTAAACCAATTTGTATATTTATGCTCAAAAAAGCCTTCATTCAATTTGATTAAACATAATTTTCAAAACAGATTAATATAAAACACAATCAAAGCCTACTTCTACCGAGAAGATCCGCGATGGAGCCATCGACGTTCTGATGCTGACCAGGCTTC
Organism: Cheumatopsyche charites; assembly: GCA_024721215.1. Taxonomy (NCBI): domain Eukaryota; kingdom Metazoa; phylum Arthropoda; class Insecta; order Trichoptera; family Hydropsychidae; genus Cheumatopsyche; species Cheumatopsyche charites. Next base: position 10,404,962 of record CM045580.1, read on the forward strand.
CTTCTAGCCAATGCTTCCAACAGAAGCAACTCCTTATCCCTCTGTGAAGTCAAAGGTCTCTGTCTCTCACCGACAACACCATCGTCCTCCAGTCTATCGTAGTTAAAATTAAAATTGACCACATCATTGTCTTGAGCGAAACATTCCAGTTTTAAACAGAACAAGATCAAAAATGCGAAACTGATCTTGAATGAGGTTATCTTCGCCATGGAACAGCCATGGGACAATGTCATCTTCTGGCCAAACGATCACTGATTCGATGTCATTATAGCACTCGTAGAGCTCGACTGGTGTTTAATTGATGATGACATCACTCTTTAAAACGAATTGTGGTTGTTAATCGTGTCGAAATTGACTTTCGTTCGAAGCCCCTAAATAGTAGAGGCTTGAGGCGGTGAAGAAAGTGAAACGTGGTTCGAATTCGATAATGATATTAAAATTTGATGTCAATGTCATTTTTTTCAGATTTTTTTCTGAAGTAACGATTCAAAACATTGTCTGATTATGAGCATTATTTATAATAGCAATATAGGATGATTTGCAGCACAAACAGCAGATAAAAAGATTAAAGAGATCATCGATAGGGTGGTCATAATACTGTAATATTTTGACTTGTAAGTAAAAATTGATAATACATTGTATCATTGCTCATGATGATATTGATGATCGAAAAATATAATACGTGTCATATTATATGAAAAAACTTTTACTTTTATTTCACTTCATTCGAAAGATTTTCAGACATAACTTTTACAAAAATTGCATCGAAATTTTATAAATAATTGGATCTTTTTCGAAATTTGGAAATCTATCGAAAATGAGATGATTTTTACGCGCGCTATTTTTTTACGTTATCTCGATTGTTTGAATTTGAACGTTTCACTTTCTAACGTTACGTAGAAACATATTACTGATTTTATTACATTATTGTGTACAAAACAATACTATTTTTTTTGCAATATTATATTACCATTGCAACTTAAATATCAAAATTTCTTAAAAATATTTGTTGTTAAATACATTGATGATTAACTAAATAATTAAAATCCCCATTTATTTTATTGCAATAACCTCAATATTATCAAAACTAGATTCATTGCATAAAAATGCTAATTATTTCAGAACAAACCGAAAGAACGTTTTGAAACACATCGTAATTAATGAATCACTCAAAGTTATCTAGAAAAGGACAACAGCTAGCACATTTGGGAACAACAGCTTTAATCCTATTCAGGTCGAGTTTGTACAACCAAGAGTGAAAACTTGACTTTCGCTCACTTTCATACAACGGTCAGTTTTCAATCGAACAAACAATGGATCCTTCGATCGAGATCAGAACATGATTAATTTCTTCAAATACTCAAAAAATACAAAGCTATCTGTATTCTGTATAACTATTTTATCATTTGAAATCATATTGAGATTCAATGAAAGTTTCCAGTGATGCATGTGAATTTTATGAATTTATATAATATAATAAAGTTATTTTTTAAACGGTTGACTTGGTTCTGCAGCTGAGTATTGTTTGATGTATGATGTATGTTTTTTTACTACAATTGGTACATTAGTAAAATAAATATAGGGTCAATGCGAGCTACGGCAACCGTGCGCAACAAATAGTACCCGAGGAGTCACGACGATCGGTGAAAGTGAACCTCGTGTTAAACGAAGACACAAATTTGCATTTGCAAGTACAATTTGCAAAAATGTCAAATACGAACTAACCATTGATTCCGTACAACAAAAAAATATTCATGAGCGAAATTATTCAGTGAAAATTGATTGTTTCGCTCGAGCGTTTCATTGAGCTTAACAGTTCGAAGTTGATTAACATAAAATAAATCGATGAAAACAATTCACTCTAATATTTAAAATATGTACACAATAATATGTTTCTAGATACGAACGAGTCAATTTCGACAAAATTAACACAACAAATTGCATGATCATTCAGACTTATCAAAAAAATATAAAACACTTTCACTATTTAGATCACTTTGGCTTTAAAACGTATACGAAATCAAACCTTTAACACATGATAATTCGATTAAACAATTTTTCCGATGCATAAGCGTTCTGGTTGAATTTTCCCGGTTAAAGTTAACAAGAAAGTTAGAAAGTCGCAGCGTTTAATACGATATGTGGTTTGCGTTAACTACGTGCGCTCGGTTTCGTATCGCAACACCGACTGGTGAAGGAAAAGTCTTCTTCCTCCGAAGACGTCATCGAAGTTGCTTCAGCTCGTCAATCTTGGACGATGAAGGTTCTGGTGGACCTTCTAAAATGGTTTGGATTTTCCTTTACGGAAAATTTGAGGGTTTTCATTTGATTATATTGAAATAGAGTTAAATGATGTTATGTGTAGTTAAAGTAAACTTCAATGAAGTTAATTTAAATCTAAGTTAAATGAAATAAAGTTAAACTAAAGATCGGAACAGTTAAATGAGTTTAAAGTAAAGTTGAAGTTTCTCGATGTTTTTGTATGAACAAATTTTTTTTTTATGCTCAAAAATTAATTGGTTAGAAATAATCAAATCACGAATGATATTTATCATTTATTATTATGATAATTTGAAAAAAAAATTGAAATTGAATTGAAAATATTGAATGAAACAATTTGAAAATTCACAGATAGTATCAAAGTTATTTTATTTTATGAATTGTATTTTGAAACAATAGCATTTTTATTTTATGTAAGAATTAGTCGATCTTAATTTAATATATTTTTAAAACAAAATCATTCATGATTCTAAATTTAAAATTATTCCATATACCCATTATATATTTTTTTCAAATTATGATACATATTGTTCAATAATTAAAGAGTAGAGCAAACATAATTAAGTTGTAATGACAATCAATAAAAAAAAGTCGAACGTAAGCTCGCTTCAAAAGAAAGCGACAGTGCGCAACCGGCTTCGAGCCATTTATTTTTATCCAATTACAACACAACGAACTTCTAATTTTATTTATGCATTTGATATATTTTACAGTTTCTCGATCGTTTCCACTTTACGACGTATGAAACGCATTTGAAAGTGTTATAAATCAACATTTTGATTCGATTCGACATGAATACCTTCGTGATGGCGGTTTCGTCGAGCTCCATTTGTGCCTTATATTCGACCCGAATAAAAGGGAAATTGAACTTGATATATAAAACCTTATTTTTTGCATATCTCTCGCGTACAATTACTTCGGAAAAGTGGTCGCTATCGGTTATTATAATTCATTGTGTTTCGGCTCATTTCGTTTTTCATTGACACAGTTTTTTTCTCGTTATTGAAATTCCAGAAAAACAAGAGCACACAGTACGTACAATTAAACATTCATTCCATCGTCGTAAACCGCCAATTAACTCGACCGTACTGGACTTACGACATTTTTATCGAAGTGAAATTTCGCTCGAAAGTTAATAAATCGCACAAGTGCACTTCAATTACTATGCATCCATTTTTTTTTTCAATTACACACTATTAAATTCCCCAGGCACAAATCAAGTACGAATTCTTGTTCAATTACACGTATTTAATAGTTTCGATCAGACATATGATAATTAAAATGATTTGATATTTGTGGAACATTACAGCGTCAAACCGCGATGCTCGACGAATTGAATTATATTAGATTATTCCCTATTTTAGAATAGGTCATTAATCTATTCCACAAGAACCATGTAGCGATGTAGATGTAGCATTTATAAAAATATTCTATTGATAATTTCAATACAAGTACTATGTCAAACAATGGAGTTCGATTTCTAAGTGACAATTACACGCGTGCATTACACGATTTTCGTGCTGTTTACAATTGTGTAGAACGTGAAATTATTAATTGCATCGTTTTGCAAAACTTCATTCAAATTCGTACGTAACCACAGAGGATCACAAGAGTTGCTTAATTTCGTTGTCAATTGCGACAAGACATCCGGCTCACTCAATTAAGATTAAATCCAACTGCTGCTTTTTCTTGTAAATTGTTCTTTTTATGTTCAGTTTATCTCTTTTGACGTTAACTCATCATAAATATGAGAAAAATTCCTCAACATAGATTTTTTTACTGAAGAAAAATGTGTCTCGATTTTTTTTTTCATATATTTTTAAACGAAAAATATGATTTTAAAATCATAATATTATCGAATTAACACATTACTAGCAAATAATGTGTGTTTTATTTAACAAAAAAATAACTAGAAATTAAATTTCCTTTTATCAATCAAAAGACATCAACGCACAGTTAATTGACAAACCTACACTGTTAATAAATCGCCTACAATTTTCCGATGAAAAATCAGGAAAAACAATATCATTCAATTGAATTGTGTTTCAAATAGTGATAACATCTAAACGAGAATAACGAACGATATGAATTTAAAGCGCGGATTCGGAGGTTTCGAAACATTTTCGCTGAAAAAGTCGCAATTTGTCACAGAACAATCGCGCGAACGAATTTAACGAGCGCGAAAATTCGAAAGTGTCGCGAAAAATCCCCACTTTTCCAAATTCGCATTATCAGAACGCTTCGGGAAAATAAATATAGTAAAATATAAAATGGAAAAAAAAGCAAACGTAACCCAGAAAAACTGAGTAGCGAACGAGAGCTTTCGTTGACTTTCGCAAAATCGCGGTGCGGTTTTCCACGACTTTTTATCGAATCCATTAAAATCTTCGACGAATCAATCGTTTGTGGGTTTATTTGTTCATTCAATTATTTTCTTTTGACAGTTTTTTTTTTTTATTTTTGTTGACTTTCAATAGAAACTTTCGTCGAAAGCGAAGTGATTATATCCGATGCGTTATTCAAACTATCATAATATGAAAATGTACGCATTCAATTTGATATGTTACATCCGGTTACTCAAATTTCGTTTCATTTTTCAACACGTAATTGCCGGGATAAGTGATCTCTGCTTCTCAATATTTTGATATAAATATGTGTTTTAACTTAAATTATTTTGAATTATTTATTAGGTATAAATTTTACTAATAAAATGTCACAAACGTATTAATATGTACATATTATGTATTTAAATCAAAATCAAAGCTTCGAGTCTTTATTAAAAGTCTTCAAGTCAATTCTAATTCAATAAATTCTTCAAATGAATGATTGAAAAACCTGTCACGGACAGTTTGACAATCGATGTTGTATAGAAAGAAAAACGTGTCCAGTGAAAGTGCGATGATTAATGGTTCATTTTTACGATTCATTGTGGACATGTAAAAACCAAGATTACAGAACGAGGCTGCGTAACTATAATATCTAATAAAATGAAAGAATAATTATCCTCAAAGACATGGGTTTTTTTCTATGTCGCAATCAAATATGAATATTTTTTTCTTTGCGTAACTTTAAAGTCACACATATCCTGTTCGTAAATGTAACTTAACATAACATACATTACAATTTATAAAAATGATATTTAAAAATTATGGTTCATTCATATTTTATGTGCATTTGAGCTTTTCGCAATTTATTATTCATGAATGAAATTTTCTCGAAACTTTTTAGCTAACGGATGCGAAAAACTTTCAACGGAAGAACTTTTAAGATTTACTCTCAGAATGGTCTCATTTTCGATTCATTAAGAAAATTTTATATTATTTTAAGACGCGAAGTAAAACTTTTCGATATCGAACAGAATCAAAGTGTCGATGGCTAAGAGTGCGATTAAAAAAATGTAGACTTTTCGTTCCGTGCTGCGGTTTTCAAAAATCTTTTTTTGGAAAGCCCGTTCACGTGTTATTTATATTGTGTGTTCAATTGAAAAAGAAACGGATTAAAAAGTGAAAAGGTTTCACTTTTTATGACAGACGTATCCGCCGGACCGTCTCGAATGTGAGAAAAACATCTCCAGCACATTTTTCGAACACAATGCGTGAAAATTACGACAAATTGTAACGAATGACTCTCGCACTCTTCCATTTTAATATCTCCAAAATTTCAGAAAAAAATCGAACCGAAAAACGAGAATTTCTGGAAAAAAAAAGTTTAGGCATCACTGTAATTGAAGTGATATCGTTATCATCAATATAGTTTTACCAATAATAATATTGTAATTTTGTAATTTAAATCACTAAATGCGTTCTAATTAATATGAAAAATCACTAAACTTCAGTGAATTTATAATGTTTCCATAACACGAATGACATTTTATATGATTTATCTCGATTTTCTCATTATAATGGTTAACTATGAGGATAAATAGAATACTGCATTTGAAAATCATACAGATTAACATATTATAGTCACATCCGAGTTTCAATGCACTTTCTTGTAACTCGAATGAAACTTGTTTCTTAAAAAGACCAATTGCCGTAAAATAATTATAGTTTCGTATGCAAAGCATACAAGAGAAATTTCAAATGCATATACTGTAGAAATTGGAATTAATTATTAAAACACAATGGCTTCGATAAACATTTTTACCCAATTTGAATACAATACGAAACAATCGATAAAAGTATAATTTTCTTTTCAACTTAAGGTTAAAATGTAAATTTCTCTTTACATTTCGAGGAAGTTTCTATTATTTGATGCTGAATGATTCATTTCCGTTTTGCATTCGAAAATTTAAAAGTTTCGATTGATTTAGCCGAATGTAAATTTCACGAAGTGCTCTCACGTCGTGATTGTTCTATTATTTCATAACGCAATTATAATTTGTATCAAAATATGCGATCACTTACATAAAACGTTGCACTATTGTTATTAAAACAAAACTTTCATTCATTCATGAATACAATGAAAATTTCAGGCACGGTTTTTCAATCATGAAACAGCGAACTTATCGCTCAAATATTATTTCATACAGATTTTACAGATTAAGTGTTATCTAACAACTAAAAGATTAATTGAATCGATAAAAATACTCACGTCCCAAATCCTCGAAGAACTTCGACTTGTTAGGAACTCCATCGTAGAAATGGTTAACTTCCGGCCAAGAACTAGGCTTCTTCTTATCATCATCATCATTACCGTGATGATTAACAGGCTTAACTAAACCATTATCATCACCGTCACTCGAATGATTAAAATACTTAACAGGCTTAGCTTTCTTGTTGCCACCGAGTCCCGAAACTGCCTCGTACAACAAACCACTTAAACTGAACGAATCCTTATCCGGCTTCTTCTGAACCTTATGAACCTTCTGATCTTGAGGCTTGTAGCTATCGCTGGTTATATAATAGATCTTCCTGTTATTCGAAGGCTTCTCATTTTGATAGTACTGAACGTGCTTCTGAGGAGGATCTCTGTTCAGAGGAATCGAAGGAGTCTTGGTGAGCAGAGTCCATCTGTCGTTCGGCTCGTACCATCTCGCTTCTTTATCCTCTGAAGCCTGCTCGGAGACGACTCCATGTATCAGCAGCACGAGGAAGACAGCACTCTTAGTCATGATGGAGCGGTCACATCGTCTTGATCATTGTGGATGTGATCAGCTGAGCCGGAGGAGGCTGTCGTCGTCGCGGAGCCTTCTCGTCGACTGGTCCTCGACCATGTGCTCTCCGTTCGAGACTTTCTTTTGTCGTTGTACACACGGTTTTGCCGTTTGAATGTCGTCGTGATGAGGACGGTTGTGTCGGTGTTGATCTCTCGCCAGCCAGAGGAGAAATCAAAAGTAGCATGAGAGGCGCGTCAAAGAAACTCCGTGAATTAATCATTCAGATGGTTTCATTTATTCATATTGCGCCGAGATCGATGCTTTTCGTCGAGGATTTGCTCAGATTTCAAAAATATGCAAAGGTCAAAGTGACTTGTTGTTCGTTTACGTCTTTGAGGACTCTACGATTCATGACGCATTTGAATCGATGCATTTCTTGATATGTTCATTAGTTTGGTTTCAAAATGATATGAACTGTTTGAGGATCTGTATAGTCGTATTAGATTATTTTAAAATGTTTCAATTTTCCATTAATTATTACATAGATATTCAAGTAAAAGCTCATAGTAAAAAGAAGCTTTCTTAAAACATCGTTAGCACTTCTAGGATCTTGGTTTCTAATCAGGGATGTGGATAATCGCCTTTTATAGTTATTCTTTTTCACCTCTGTGTGAAAATTTTATATGGTTATTATTGAAACTACTTAAAGTATGGCACAGATTTGAAAAAAGTATCTTAACATGTGATTGTTATAGAACATTTGTTTACGATGAATATCTTAATTGTTTGATATATTTTGATACTTATCAGTCATATGAATGCTATTATCACAATAACACCTCTGCCAATACATAACTGAAATCAGAGTAGGTTCCGTTTAATATTATATTTATTTTGAAAACATTTTACTTGGTCTATTAAGAATTAAAATAGAGTAAACATAGATTACCGATACTCATATTGACATTGAATCTCTAAAATTTATTTGACTTGCCCTATTGATTTCCTTTTCGATTCAGCTAATATAATTATAATAGTTTAAATAACAAAGTTATCTATATTTTCTTGAATAATTTAACGGCAAAATAAATACGGATTTCTGTTTAATTACTAGAACATTTATGCATATCCTCCGATCTCAAAACTCATTTAATCACATAAGAAATATTTATACGCACAAGAGCAACGGTGAAACCTCCATAATACAACATCATAACTCGCATAAATCGATCAGATTAGAATAGCGAAAGTGAAAATAGCCCAATAAAACATACGATTTAACGACATACATTCACAAGCGAAGCGGAAAACTTCTTAAAGCTAATTTTCATATAAAATATTTAATATAAATCTGATTTTATGATATTAGTTATTTCTTCATTTGTTTTATATATTTTATATTTTAATATTTAGCCACAATACATACTATTAAAACAAAAAGATTTTGTTCTCTAATGCGGAAAATTGATTTCCTATGTATCTTGTATCCATGATCGCTTTACTTGTATAGTTTTTCCAAAGATACTTCATTATTTTGTTCCAAATCATAATGAACTTATATAGAAATTTATGCTAATAAATTATTAATTCGGCTTAAGAATAGATTTTTTTTTATTCAAAAAGAAAACGCTTTGTTTTAGTGAAACTATAGACACAAAATAATTATTTTATTATGAAAAAAAAAATCTTTGAAAAACTAGTATATTCAGTATCATCTTTACAACCATATTTTATGAAAAAATATATTTCATAAATTTTTAAATAATTGAATTTTACGCTCTTTTTGAATTTGAATTTGAAAAAAAATGCGGATTGAAACGTAAATTCGTCTTATGTCTATTTATCATATTTATTTTTATAAAAAGCTTCTAAAAAACAATTAATCATATGAAATTAAGGAGACAGAGAAATCTACGAAAAAGGTTATCGGATCGCGTCTGAAAAATTTCACCTTCGATAATTCGAATTGTCCGTCGGAAAGACGAAATGAAAAAAAAAACGATATTCACTTTCGCTAGCACAAACATATAATAATACAGACACACATACAAACACGTATAGAACGACCAACGATTCTCAAACTGCGATCGGCAAAATTTGGCGGGAAAACGTCAGCTGATCGACAGTTGGCGGGAAATCGTTATAAAAGTTGCGCAACTTCGTTCGGTTGTTATGGTGTTCTTTCATGTGATAGATTTTCGTTATTAAGGCTTTTTTTCCATATGATGTGTCAAGGTCGTTGATGATTTGTTTAAAATTGTTTTGTGTTTTCGATTCGTTATTTTATATGTATGTGTTCATTTAATTAGGTGTGTGTATGAATTTATATCGCATTGGATTTGTTTGATAATGCGTGAGTGAGTATACTTTGGTCTTATCAGATTTGTGTAAAATGGAATGTTTTCTTTCCATTTAATTATTCTTATTGTATTTATTCGGTAAATTGAGAATCTGATGTATTTTAAAGCTTCAAAAATTCAGATTGAAATGTATTCAGTGAAGCGTGTTGTACGTGAGTTTATTCACACTCACAAAATAACGAAAACACGCACTTTCTTCGAACCCAAAATTAGATTAAATCGATCTAAACGTCTATTAATTTTATTATGATTTAATCTGGGAACACACTGCAGTGACAAATCACACGAAGTCGATAACTTTCAGCAAGAAATCGAATCTAAAGTCAATTTCATATTAATTTTCACCACAGTGCACATTCGATTTAGAATGGTAAATTTGCATTGTAGAAATGCAAAATCAAATCATCTTAATTTTTTTTACTTATTCAGTTACGATTCTTGGCAACTTTTGACCCACAGATTTCTAAGTGACCCGTTTAAGTTGTGTATCAATGAATACATGGATTTTTCTGGAATTCGTATAATAACATTACAACAGCACGTTGATTATTCATTAGACTATTTTATTAATACATACATATATGAAAATGTTCTTGGAAAAGTTTAAAGTAATATTTCATTATAATAATTTCAACCTTCAGTCAATAAATAATGCCAAGACATCTCCACTAACCTAAATCCTAAGATTGATACACTTCTATCAAAAATTTAAGCGCCTAGTCACATCAGTGTGTTCACAGCCCAAATAAAAATTTCTCTCGAAACATTTACGACAATAACTCAAGCTCAACATCCAAAAATCCGATCTTGACCCACAAGCGATAGAAACGCATCCATGCATCGCAGACGCACCGAGATCCTTCATACCCATAAGTAATATCGTAAATATAAGAGAAAACGCTAAAACAGCCTCGATTTACGACTCGACGTACACACTCTGCATTTATTCGACTTTCCAAATTCATCAGCATTCAGAGGAGCGCTTTTGGGCAATCATCATTAACCCCGAGTTTCCCCGAAAGCCTATCGATGAGGAAAACGAAGAGCTGTGACAGTAGTCCAGTTTGAAGGCCTCGTTATTTTGGTATTGTTCGATTTTTTTTTTCATTTTATGTAACTGATTACGAAATCGTTGTGACCCTGTTTCGATTTTTTCATTGTTCCAGAAATCTTCTGATCATCATCATTATTATTATAATCTTGTGCAGTGCTCGACCGGTCGAGATGCACAAAACTCAAGCTAGTTTGTTTAAATGCGATTTCCATAAAGCAGATGTAGTTATTTTCGATGAATTTCTATTAATATTGTGTATTAAATATATATTCAACGAAATTCATAAAATAAATGTAATCATTGAAGTACATGACACACCATACAAACAGACCCATAAGAGAAATTATGAGATTTTTTTCCTTAAAAGCTTAAAATATTCAATTTTAGAGTTGAACAATTGGATTTTCAACTTTAATCATAAAATGCAGACATGAAAAAAAATATTATAAATCAATTTATTGTAGTCCATTTTTGGTTCGAGCTCGAATCTTAAACGATCTATAATTCCTGTAATTTTAAACACATTTATGAATGAAGTTTGTTTTTTTTTAATATTTATTTATGTATTTAGTTGGAAACCCCTGTCCTGGACAGTGACCCAGTTCCGGTGCTGGACGGAAGAGTCGACCGTGGGAGTCGACTAATTATCGAAATCGCCATCTGACTTTCTACTTCGGCTGCGTCATCAGCGTCCAGTCTTCCTCCGAGGGTCACACTCACATCAGTCGGACCAGATATCTTCAACTCGAGGAAAATCTCTCCATTTCCATAATAATGGATCATTTTTGCACGAGAAACATAATCGCTCGAGACACGTATTTGTAACATCCACTCGTCTTTTGATCAGTCGTAATGAATGAATAAATAAAATATAATATGTGTATGAGACGATTATTATTCTTATCTTGTATTGTTTATTTAAGGACTGGTCTTGTTGATTATTCGGAGTAAGTAGGTAGATATATTTTTATTTTTCTATAGTTTGATTGTTGTCATGGCGCTTTCGCGAACTCGCATAATCACTATAGAAAAAAACCTAGGTGAACTAACACGAGGGTTACTAACAGTCGAAAAGACTGGCCTAAGTCTAGTGTCCTGCTGTTGATATCAAAATTCAGAACCATGACTTAAGGATATATAGACAGGTATTTGGTAATTTATTAAATTACAGGTTAATCTGCTGTATCTTTTGAAGCACAATTATGACCACGTTACTATTCATACAGAAAATAATTAAGAAAACAGACTTGTCATAGAAAATTCAGGATAAATTATATCCCTGTATTTATACATTTTACAAACAGGTGCATCAAATGCCTGTCTCTAATAATCAACATATATAGAAAGTCATTAAGACATTGAATAAAACAAGATGTACTCATCGTAAAACACTTTATTTATATAAAGAAATCCAGTATTGGTGCTGAGCGACAATGACGTTGATTGGTGAAGCATTGGGCCTTCCTTCAAAATACATTATAAAAAAATGACATCGATGATCATTTTGCCTTTTATAATAAGGCTGCTTGTTCAGATGTTTTTCAAGCCCTACACGAGGCAATATCTAAGCAAATATATTCATTCGAACGAAAGGAATGGAGTAGCTTTTCGTACGTATATATTTCTAGAATGAAAACACATATGGGAACAAAAACTGGCTCTATTCTCTTAGTTCAAAAGAACTTATTAGCTGAATATCACACTGAACGGAGATTAAAATGAATTTGTGTGAGCGATCAGCCTAAATAAACAAATTTATACATAAATTACACTATATACATATCAGTCCAAATCACCCAGTGCGAAACCAAGCTACGTACATAAATATCTTCAGCAACCACTACCTATTACATAGGTCATAATATACAGTTCTTATATAAAATTATTTGTTTTTTATTTTTTACCATTTACTTTTTTAATCATTATAATGTTTATTATATATTCCACTTAATAATAAATCACTATTACATTTTTTTTTAACTTTACTTCATACATGATAGGATGAGATCCCTCAACTTAAGCATTCATCACCACATTTACAAAATCGTGCAAAAACTTAATAATGATACAATATATAATAATAATAATACAAATAACATATCGCAATTAATACAGACCTAATTAAATTCAACCTGAATCATTGATACAATATAATGTTCCAGATTTACATCTTTCATAATATGACAACCCCAATTTGAGGTAATATACATTTTATATATATTTATATATGGGTAAATGTGCCAAGCTAATGAAATTAACAACTTGAGAAATCAGACCAAACACACATGTAACATAAATTGTACCGGTCATTATGAAAATGATTTAAGTCATGTTTCAAGATATTCATATAGACAGATGAAAGTGAAAACCATGCACTCTTTTTTTTTCAATTTCTTGACTTGCAACATTATCATAATCTCGAGAACAACTATTTCATTCATAATATAATATTAGATATGTTCTTTGCAATGGCAAAAGCCAAAATTTATGTAATAATGAATATATACACATTTGGAATATGAAACAAATAGATTTTTTAGTTCGACTGTGGGATGATTTGTGAAATGACTTGAGTTTGATAAAAACAAAATAAAATTGCTTAGGAACATTAATACTTCATATGGCATCATTTGTTGAATGAAATATTCCAAATACATAATGTACACTCTTATGCGAATCTTAAAATGTACTGAGCTTACATTTATCGACAATCATATAATGAAATAAGAAGCAACTTGAAAGAAATACAAAGAATATCATATACACATGTTTATGTTATAATCGTCAACACACATACAAAATTGAAATAGCAATGTCATGCAATCATAACGTATTATTAATGTTAAATCTCTAAGAAAAATAATAATCAAACAACTGTTATATGAAGCTCCAAATCAAGTTTATGTTTCACATATTACACATCGCATAACAATCTGTAGATATCCGTCTTTTCCAAATCAATGTATGATTTCTTAACAAACTATATTGCTCTCCATTTTATAAAATAAATTTGTTTATCCTTCATTCTTCGAAAACTACCGTCACATTTCTAATGCTCTAAAGAAAACCTTGCACAACAGAATGTAAAAGTAAATTCTAATGAATCAAGATAAATTTCAATAAACTTTCCGATCCATTTCACTACAAATTTTTAAATAACGGGCCTCAAAATACAAAAAAACGGTTAATTCTCCTACAAAAACTCTACAATTGCACTATTCCTTCATTTTATTTTTAATTCCAAACAACTGCCATCTCCAAAACTAAAAACTTAAAACTAACCTTATTCGATTAACAGAAAATAATAAATCCAACTTTTAAATAATTAACAATGCTTTGCAAAATCTGAAATATATATATGTTTTAAAATACCAAACTAAAGTATGACCTAGTCCAGCGAGCACCATTCTAAATATGTAAAACATCAATCACCAGTTAGAAACTCGTTGATATGCAGAGAAACACATTTTTGATATACTTTTTTGTTTTCAAAGATTGATAGAAAGAACCGTCATTTCCTCGACAGTACAATAATCAACGTTCACATTTTTGATCCCCTCTTGACAAACAATCTTGGAAAAATAAATGTTTCCACAATACAATATAATATATAAAGATATTTTACCATAAACAAATAAACTTAATAAAAGTCCAAATCTAAGCTACCAATATGATTATCAACATACACTCTTAATCCACATACGAAAAATGTGCCCATCTTTATGACAATGATCCTAGTCATATTTCTTTCGTTTTTTTGTTGCAATATCTATCAAAAAGAATGATACACTCATTATTTTCAATTTGATGATTCAGATTACTTTCATAATTATGGACACATACATATATATTTTCACAAGTTTCGTGTAAAATGATCAAGCACTGAAACCCAATCTCAAAACAAGTTAAGATATTCATTGATTTTCAGCACTCTAATGATAATTTTTATAGAAAAACGTTATACTTCATGACAATATACTTTTACACGCGTGGGCCACAAAAACCGTATACATCTCTTAAAGCCTATTATTTTTAATCACAAATTGCTCTCCCGCTTTGGCCATTTCAGTCAAGTGCAAGTGAGAAGTGAGTGACGCTACGTATTATTATATTTGTTCGGATTCCACTACACATCGAAACACCAAACATCGAATAAGTTTCTTAATATGATTCACGACACAGACACAAAGATGATTCTATTACAATCTGAATATTTTTTATCACGATACGATGAGAAAAATAATCCGATCAATTTTATTCTAGAATGAGATTAGCACCAGAAAAATGGTTTAAACTTTTGCGATGGTAAAATCACCACCAGATAAGTTTAGGTGGATAGACATATTACAAAATATGATTAATTAACATTGAATTCATCTCATCGTTTCACAAATATTGCCAATAGTTTTCAGTCGAATATGCGGTCATTTGGCGGCCACATATTTATTACAAACTCATTTCGTTTCAATACCACACACTGTACTCACTCGCACGCATCACTCTATTCCATCTTAAAAAAAAAACTCTCGATTGGCTTAATCACACATGTTTCATTTATATAAAATATCGAATTTACACTGTGTAAAAAATATTCTTTACAATCCCAAATTTAATATGGTGAAATGATACGTAGATTTGGCAAATTTAACTTGATAAATAGATATATAAAATAGAAAGAGCGTCAAATATAATGTGAATGAAGCGCAAATGAAATAAAATGATGAATGATTCCTTTATAACATTTTCATCATTCACACGAAAGAATGCATCATCTTATGTTAATAATCTCAATTATATTTTATAAAGTATCTGGCATGCAGATTACGTAAATTAATATATTTATACATAAAACCTTAAAATTTTCAAATATTACCATTGTAAACAAGACTAATTTGTAATGGGTTCTTTTAAACAATACCAAGTGATTCAATTTAAAAATCAAAGAAATATACTGTTCACATTTACTGAAACATTTTAAAAAATTTCCATTACGATTTTAGCATTGAAGCATACAATCAGTTTATAAAAATACACGTATCTGGTGCAAAATGCGACACAGTGGAAAAAGGAACCTGTTTTATTATCATGTAGTAGTTATTGTTTTGTCAATTATTTATTTACATTTAGTATGGCAGACTTAAATTTTAATTTATTATACACTATACGAGAAATCACAAAACCAGCATCAGGTACTATGATATTACAAATGGAAAGACAACTTTGTGCTAAATGTCAGTCATCAAAAAAAAATAAATAGAAACTCGTATAAAAAAATTCAATAGATTCCCAGTTATGCGTGACGACGATAATTTACTTATACAACAATCAAAAAATTCAATGGTCCCACACACATGCGATATTGATATTTAGCTATGCATAATTCTGACTTAGTCCATAAAAAAAATTAAGATGAAATTTGTATTGAATGTGTCTTTATAGATGAAGTTGAGCACCTGTTGCTGTTGATGTAATTTTTTTTTAATTACGTAAGATCGACAATAAACAACATTCAATCTGTACCAGGATAATTAACTTCAAAACATTTTTAAATTATGATAGTTTGAAATACACAAAAGTATTTGTTCACAATTCAGAATTCACATCAGGACATACATTAACTGGTAACAAAACGTTATATTTAAATCACATAAAAGCTATGTTGAAACAATAAATCGAAAGCTTCCTTTACAAAAGAAAAATATTAAAAGAGAGGAAAGTCAATGCATTATCGAGACTGTCGCTATTATGGCACTACCAGTCTCGTCTGATATGCACATTCAATTTGAAAGCATAGTGCAGCGATAACTATGATATAATATATTGGGTGAAATATCAATTTCTGTGAATATAACTGTAATTTTATCAACATAATAATGTTCAAAATATCCGATCTGAGTTTGACAACATTCCAATTTGATTCAGCAAGTGTTAACAGAAATAATAGACCTAGTTCTCACGACATCGAAGAGCATGGTAATCTAGGTGAGCCCATTTGTGTTAAAACTCTGTCCAACCATTGCAGCGGACCATTGAGATGCAGTTCGATCCAGCATGGAGTCGACGTCACAGTTTGGCGCCTAAATTTTATATCACATTTAAAAAATAATCATACAAATTATATTTCTAACGAATGATGATCAATTACCTATATTCGGCACCCCATCCTTTTACAAAAGACATACGAATAGTGCACATCCGAGTGAGCTGATAAACCGCTTCGAATCCTTCCGAAACAGATTGCGAAAGAAGAGCAGCGAATTCTTGATTGTTGAATATTTTGAGATTACAACCTTAAAATAATGATAAAATTTAAGAAAATATTCTGTGATTTCGAAATGTTTATGTAATAATTACATACTTGGAGGTATTTTACAAACTGTAGCAGGATGCCATCCGTATCGCTGATTACAGTTTGGAGATTGGACAAATATTGATGAGTCACTTAAGCATTCGGCGAATACTTCACCTATTATTATAAAATAAAACCATCGTGAGATGAGATTGAAAAATTCAAATGTATTTCAGAAACTTCCAATATACCTCCAATATAATAGAGACGTACTCCTTTTCCAATATGCCTTCTAGTTTGTTCCACTACTTCATTTCTATTAACGTTTGACAACAGCCCCAAACAAAATCTGAAATTGACATCAAATTAATGAACTCGTCAGATTATATACAAATAAGAAAACATTTGAACAGTACCTTTCACTGTTACTGGGATCGGTGAAACCGTCGACGGTTATGCTAGGCTGTGACGCATGGAAAGTCTCTCCAACTCGAGTGTTAAGCTCATAGTAACTAATGGAACACCAAAACGCTGGCTCGTGATAGAGAACTGGAGCGGCTTCGCTTCCAGGGGATCCACGAGCTGAAATCGATCGCGAGATTAACATTTCATTGCAAATATTCAGTTGTTTTTTCCCAAAGCAATTTTAGCGAAATGAAAATAAGAAAAAGAAAAGTGGCGACAGTTACTCACTCATGTTGTCATTGTGATCCATTGGGTCCCCATCTTCGCTCATATATCCAGGAGGAGGACTTTCAACTTGCGCACCAGACCTAAAATGATTAATTCTTTTTATGAACTGAAACATATTATAATTTTAAGAGTTAGTTCAAACGATAACGTACAAATGCACCGTTGTGTTGGTTGGCACCTGTTGTGCCAATGTAGCTTCCAAATACATGGCACTATGTGGCTGCATTCCCCTAAAAATGTAAACAATTAATAATAATATAGATAAATTTCGATCAACCTAGTATAAATTTTGAGAACGTACCCTATACTGGGGTAGAGACTAGTGAGCCCGTGATGACCGGTGAGACTCGGCGGATATGGGGGTGGAGCTTCTCCGCTGAGACTAGTTCTCGGTACTAAAATGGGCGGCAGCGCTGTAACAATTTCATGAACAAATGTGAATTTGGAAAAAAATCCAATATGAAAGAGTAATATAAATCAATTACTCGGCGGTTCTTGTCTAGTGTAATGGTAAGGATTGATGCAAACTTCTTCCTTTTTGAGCTGATAAGCGTATTCACAATTGTCGATAGGTCTCAATTCATGTTGACTCTAAAATATGAAAAAATAGATAAAAATTAAGAGAAAATAAACGTAATGAAAATAATGAAGGTTTGAATCACTTGTAGATGAGGCCACCGCCAAAGACGGCAGTAAATCACATGAGGCAGCCCTTTGCGATGACCGCCCAATCCTTCGGATCCAGGTTTAGCTCTGAAATCAAATATTTGAAATAAAAAACTGGAGAGGGAGAAAATCATCATAAAATCTGAAATTTACTATAAAAGAGAATGTCAAATAATAATAATATTTATTAAAAGTTTGAGGTTTAGACTTACAATTAAATAAAAGGTAACCAAATGCTATTTTGCATTTAGTTATTTTTTTAATAAATATGTTTAATAAAATTACATTTGTGAGACTCTTTTTTAAATACAGAAAACTTAATTAGAGTTTATTTAGTTAATCACATGAAACTAATCCTGAACAAACTTGATAAATATATATTGCCGCTGCGACTTCTATATACTATATACTGGCCGCGATTCTCCGGTCGGTTAACTAAACTGATGTAATGACCGGTCGCTTAAAAATCACCGAAGGGCATATTTTCTGAACAGCACTGTCACATATTTAACTGACATTATCACAGTCGATTTGTGCTAATATAAAAAAAAATACAATAGGTTCTTCAGGTGCAAACTGTCGAAAATTTATAAAAAATCGAGACGGATGCGTTCATCTTTCGTCACTCGCGTACATTTTCGACGGTTCGCAATCGGAGCACCCGTAAAATCGCACATCTAAACGAATCGAAGTAAAACGTTTCAAAATATAAAGACCGCCAACTATAAAAGTTCAAAAATCGATCAAGATGGCCACCCTGACGACGCACAGCTGTTGTGTGTGAGCCGAATTGCACAATTTTGCACCTGTCCAAACGGAGCGACGGAGCGCATGTGTGCGACGCGTGCAGTACCTGGCGCGGGCCCCCCGAGGGCGCACTCCCCGCTTCTCTCTCTCTCTATCTCTCTGTGTATGTGCTGATGTTGATGACGACGATGATTTGTCTCGTTGTGTCGAAGGTCTCAGAGAGAGAATCTACGAGTGGAGAGACAGAGGAGTGGAGAGGAGACGAACGAGCGTCTGGTGCGTGTCGTGTGTCGTTCCGCTATCGATCGCAGACGAGACTGTCCCTCTCCCTTCGCCCCTCGCGGCTTGTTTTGACGGCGGCGCAGACATTACGTCGCCCATACACACTTGCACTCTCGTCCGCATTTTCGTTTTTATTCCGTTCGATTCGCCCGTCGCGATTTCGGATCTCGCGGCGTCGTTTTCCTTCGCGTCGACTCTCGAGTCGTTTGTCGTCGCGTGTTCACGTTAAAGGTCGGCCTTTCGATCGACGCGTGCCGGCTTTTATCGGTTCCGTTTTTTTTTTTTTTCTATAGATTCGAGAGCGATCGAAAGGTCGGCCCTCAATATTGAGAATGTAACGCATCAAAGATAATTAGTAGTTTATGAACAGATTGTTATTTTTCTATATAAACATCAGTTGAAATCGATAATTGAAATAACGAGGATTTCGGTTTTTTCAAAATTATAAAAAAAAACCTTCGAATCTCGATTTTGAATAAATTCACTTCTCGAAAAAAGAGCTCGATAGATACTGCCAGAAATACCGTGAGAACTAACGACATCAAACGACCCCACTTAAAATTGAAATACAAAACTGCATTATTAAAAATGCAAATTTCAAAACATCACACGAACGCACACCGATTGAAATTTGATCTATCGCTTTATAAAAAAAAAACATATTTCACATCAAAACCGTCGTTCCTAAGTTTAAACAACATCTAACAAAAAAAACAATCAGCGAAATCCGATTCGTCGAACGACCGCGACTCGGAAGACGAGAAACGCGAAAATCCACATCCGCGCAAAAACAAACACGTATCGAGAATTCGTCCGACTCAACTTTGAAAAGACGAACGCGAGCCAAAACTTCACACGCAACTTGCATTTCCTAAACGTTAAAAAAACGCCATTAAAAAAAATACATATATATTTTACAGAAAACGACGAACGAGTCTCTTCGGCTGTGTATATGTATTCTATAAATAATTTCGCGGCCCGCTTGACCCCCGGTGATCCGGGACCGAAATAAACGGGCGCTATTTTTCCGTGCGTCGTTGAATTCGGTCGAATTCGAGCTGCCGCGATGCGTTTTCGACGATTCCCGTGTCTTTCGGTCAATTTCGAAGAGTGGTGGTCGTGACCGAGGATAGGAGTATCCGTCGAAGAGTTTCGACGACGGTCATGACCCTCGACCGGAGGGCATTGGGTCGCGACCTCGCGACGCTGTGTCCCCGACATAACATAGCGTCTTCTCCCATTCGATAATCTGAGGAGATTTTTAGTATTTTCGTCTCTCTCGTTAACTGACCGTAGTCAATCGATCTTTCAACTTATCAAAAATCTGCAAAACAGAGACGGATTTTGACAGTTCGGAATTAAATTGAACTCTATCTTTATTTAACTGGAGCAGTGAAAAAACCGATCCTTATGCGTGAATATTTCTGTCGTTTAAGGAATATTCAGGCAAATGTCGATGCAGCCGACATTACGTGTATAGTGTTTGCGCATTAAACTGTTGAATTGAATACGAATATTAAATAATAGCGATCAACCCATTGAATATATCAACGCAGTTTTGGAGCGTTACATGGACACACAGATACACAGAATAGCACTGTTATATAGTAAGATCATATATTTTTAAGAATGACGAACGTATATGACACGAAGAGGCGAATTATAAAATTTGAATTTTGCACGGAAGTTTTTTTTCATTTCGATATAAAAAAGGAATAAATTAAAATTTCTTAGAAAATGTAAGTATTATAAAGAAGACAATCCGAAATTATAAACAAACTAGTGATCAGCCCGTTGAATATATCAACGCGCAGTTTTGGAGCGTTACATGAACACACACAGTTATACAGACACACAGAATAGCGGTCTTATATAGTTGAAAAAATAAAAAATACATTTCGTTTATAATATGCTATGAATGCAATCAATTCACGGCAAAGTACAGCATTAATGAAAATGGCTTCTGAAATAAATTATGACCGAACTAGTTTCGTTTTTAGGGGCCAATTTTTTTTTACTGCTTTTCTTAAACTACTTATTATATAATGCAATGAAACAATCATTTCAAAGGTCAAAATGATTTGAAAACTTTAAACGTTGATTGAAATAATTTTTGATCAGCATAAATGTGAGAGACATCTAGATACTTTTGATAAAATGAATTTCTTCCTACAGAATGATTATTTTGTTGACAATTCCAAGAATCATTTTATTTTGGAACAAAACAAAAACAAAAACAAATCGAGTGCGAACAAAGAAGCTTATATGAGAATAGTCCTATGGATTAATGAAATGGAACATATCAAATGCGAAAAAAAAGCAAGCTGACTACAAAGAAAAAAAATAATGTAAAAGAAAAAAAATAATGTAAACGAAAAACATTCAATGACATGTGAGATATCGTATTTTCATATTCATCATAATTGTAATAATAAATAAGAATTGAAAAAAATCATATCTGATAATTTGTACAATATTATCACAATAGCATTTATAAAATATTGAATATATAATTCAACTACGCAATATTTTTAAGATTGTAGCTGTGATCAAATAGGAAAGATTTTTTCTATTTTCAATTTCTAGACCTCCTTATAGCATTTTAAGTACAATGATATTCACTTAGGGCTGGTCTCATAACTACTTTGGTTAACTAACTAGAGTTACATTCAGTCCTTCAGCTATTAGCCGTCAAAAATCCATCTATGTTCAGTAGACTTTTGGTAATTTTAAATTGCAAGACAAACTGTGACTCTACGGTTAGTTGACAAAAACAGTGACTACCATAACGACCAGTGTTGTAGTCGAGGGGGAGCGCACGGGAGCGCGCTCCCTTACCTCTTTCTGACCGGAGGAGCGCGCTCCCCCTTGAAAATTTCAAATAATCAAAAAAGCATCAAAGTTTCAAACGTATTGAATTCTACAAATCTAGACAAAGGCAATGAAAGCACCTTAGAGTACTCAAAGGGGGTGGTGGTGAAAATCAAGTGCTCTCCCACCTCAAAATTTACCACTACACCACTGATAACGACGGTATTTTTCGAAGCCGTTTATTTATGAAAATACAACTTATTCTCTCAAAAATAATTGAGACATTTTGAAATATTGCATTTTATCACAGCAGTAAAAGAAAAAAACGATGATATAAAAAATGTGAAATAAATAAATGTTAGCACATCACAAATATGGAATAGACATGTAAAATGTGATTGATATTCAGAAGAAATTGCATAATGGCGCGGTGAGAATTAATTTGCCAAAATCGATGGCGTTCAATGTGTTAAAGATCAATAATTTTCATTTCGAGTTACCGTTTCAAAAATGTTTAAGGATAGTTTAAATAGCATACACGAAATGGCTCGATCCGATTTTAGAATTGTCGGACTGGAAATTTGAACAAAAATAAATCTGAAATTGAATCTGAAATGAACAATATTGAAATTGAAAAGGATTAGTGTTGGACTCGAAATAGAAAATATTGAACTCGAAGTGATTTAAATCGAGAAATCTAATAGGATTTAAAGTGGGAAACTTGAACCGCAATAATCGAAATGTTTCAAGTTTATACGGTTGACTTTATCTCAAGACATACGACGATGAAACGGACCGAGGTGGATCGAATGATTCGATCATAGATTTTGGCGCAGATTCTGAAATCATTCGTATCCCTTTGCCACCGAACACGTGAACATGTAAAGAGACGATATCTGCACTAGACTAAACAATGAGAAACAAAAACGTCATTCGATCTCCTCGGTTTACTTGTCGTCGTATATGAAAACCTCCGACGAACCGAAGAGCCTTTTCGATTTTCCAATTTTGACGCACAGCTGATAAAAGTTGGTTCGGCTCGTTTTCCGAAAACTCTCGAAACGCAGTCGGGACGCCGAGCGGCACTCGAGCGGCTTCGAAGGCGTAGAATCGAGCCGCTCGGGTGCCGATTCGCGCTCGCGAGGATGACATGTGTCCCTGTGCGTTCTTCGTTCTTTATTCGCAGAGGGTAAAGGGTGTAACGGGTGAAGAGGGCGAAAAGGGCGAAAGGGTTTCGGACCTGGGCAGCGTGACGCATTTGGTGTTCGGGTCCTGCGTGGAGACGGCCCTCTCCAGCTCCTCGAGGGCTCCGGACCGCCTCAGCTTCTTGACGAGGCTGCGGACCGCCTTCTCACTCCACTTGTCCTCGGCCTCCTGGTGCTGGTGCTGATGCTGGTGGTGCTGGTTCTGATGGCCCTCCTTCGACGTCTTCTTCCAGTTGAGCAGCCGCTTGACGGCCGGCGGAGTGAAGGCCAACATCTCCGCCGCCTCTCGCCTTCTCCTATTCCTCTCCTATATTATTATCGTCGCGACGGACGATCGCTAGGCTTCCGAGGAGAGACCTCCTTCGATCCACTCCCCGCAAACGATCCGGCGTCCACACCCGGAGACCGAAGACTGCCACTCGCCGCCGTAACGAAACGCTTAGCGGCCATGTGCCGTTTTTATTTTCTCGTTTCTTTTTTTACGATTTCGATCTATACTAGATTTATTCGATGGCTAAATTTCGATCGATCGTTTGCCATTCATCGTTTTCTTTTAAATATTACAAACACGATCGAGTCGCGTAGAAAAAGTCTGCGACTTCGACTACGAATTAAAATATTATAAAAAACGAGCGTAATTCCGACTCCGAGTCAATAATCGATCGACGAATAGACTCATTATCAAATAATTATTCGCATCCGATCGAAACGTGTAAAACACGATCAGATTTAAATTTTTTGAAACTCCGACTCTGAAAACGAACTCTAGGACTCGTAACTTTGTCTCACGGTCTCGAATATAGATACATATCACCGCATATTATTTGCTGATCATCATTAGGTATCTAGAAATAAATATTACTCACAAATAATGAAAATCTATAAATATAATATTTTTGTGAATATCGATATTTCAATACGAATAGATTTTATCATTGGCGCCAAACGAAGTAACACAATCAATCGACAATTATTCAAAAAAAAAATTAACGACGTGAATATTTTTCGAAACTTAATGTAAACTTTTTTATCCACCGATCCTCTTTTGTTTAAACTTAAGTCGTGATTTAATTTGATTTAAAATACTTGGATATCATCGAATAATAGTTCTATTGAAAATTGACTTTATCTTTCGCCTGCGAACGAAATTAAAATTTAACGACGCTTATCGACGACGATATCTTATCGATCGATAATTTAGACAAGATTTCTATTTTTTAAACGACTTCGAACCGGTTCGGAGACGAGAACGTTGACGACTTCGCCCTCTCGGGTAGGGCGGAGCTCCTTCATTTCCGAGGGCGGGAAACGACTTTTCCGATTTCACTAGATTTCCTCTCGTAGAGGAAACTTTTCAGTGAAATTTCTCATCTGACTTTCTTCAATATCTTCGTTTTTCGGTTCCGCAAAGATGAATTGCTTCGGAAGTCGATCTAACGTAGATAAAACAACTTCTAAAGAAATAGATAAACAGATCAAGCAATGGATCAAGCCTTATGATCAAGTATGTTAATTGAACGAGGGGAATATTTTAGAACACTTTGATTTAAATTCAATACACTCAGTAGATAACTATATACCTACCTATAACATTGATTTGAAGAATTTAGCACTGGAAGTTTCAATAGTTTTGTAATAGGTAAATCTGTAAAACAATGTTCTTCTTGTTTTTCTAAAATTCAAATTTGCATATCACAAAGATTTACCTAGGTAGGTATTTATTTTGTTCATATATAAATTGTTTTCGCTGAGGTGCAGACAATTTCAATTCGGTTGCAATTTATTAGAACCCAATATGCAATTACGTATATACCTAGGTACATTTTCAAAAATAATACAAGTTATCCACGTCATTTCATATTTCCAATTTAAATTCGAAATTTTCCATTTCTACGTTTCCATAATATTTCATAAATAATTTGATTCGATTTTTGAAAGGCATATTTTATTTAACTAAATTGTCATTTGTATTTGGAGTGGAAAATCTACATAAGATATATTTAACTTTCAGGCTATTAAAGTTTTACTTCTTGGAACTGGAGAATCTGGAAAAACTACCATCCTTAAGCAGATGAAAATTTTGCATATCAACGGTTTCAGTAAAGAGTGAGTCATAGATGTATGCTTATTATTATTATAATTTTTCATTTATTTATTATTTGCGCATGCAGAGAAAAATTAGAACGTGCTGTTCAAATAAAAAAGAATGTTCACGAAGCTGCATCAGAGATAGCGAAACACTTAGAACCTTTGGGATTAGAACCGGGACCAGAGGCAAAAAATGCTGCTGATATTTTAATCAAAATGGAAAATATTATTCCAACATTTGATGACGTTAGATTTTCACAATTATTCGATAGCTTAATTTAACAATTTTTTAACATTTGTTTGAATTTTAAGGAATATTTCAACCTGATAAATGTTCTTTGGTCTGATCCAGCGATTAAAGAATGTCTTCGACGATCAAATGAATTTCAATTAATTGATAGTGCAGAATAGTCAGTATTGTTTTTAAGCTTATGTGTATTTCAATATTTTTAATCAAATGAAAGTAGAAAATTTTCATTCTAGTTTCTTAAACAAATTGGACTCAGTACGAAACCCAAATTACTTACCAGATGAAGCAGACATATTGCGATGTCGACAAATGACTACAGGAATCCAGAAAATTGAATTCAAAGCAAAGGTAAATTTAAAGGAAACATCAAATTTGAGAAAATAAGAATTTTTCATTTTGAGTTCAATATTTTGAATAATAAATCAAACTGTTTTAAAACAATAATAGAATGCAAAAAAAAAAAAATTGATACAATTCTTGCATTAATAGACCTAAAGTGGATAAACCAGTAAAATGTTATTTTAATTTTTTTTTTCATCTAAGGTACCTAAATCAATGCAAGGTGGTACTCAAAATTTTTGGATGTACGACGTCGGTGGTCAGAGAGGAGAAAGAAAAAAATGGCTTCAAGTATTATATTCTATTATACCAAGATATTTTTGTTATTTGCCAATTTTTTTCTATAATCAAATTGATATTTTAAAGGTTTTCGAAGGCATCCACGCAGTCTGGTTCATTGTAGCTAGTAGTGATTTTGATCAAACATTACGAGAAGACAACACACAAAATAGGCTCAAAGAATCAGTTTCTCTCTTCACAGACGTATGGAATAGCAGGTTATTTTTAGTTTAAAAAATATGTAGGTGTCATTTTCAATAGTGAATTTAGTCATTTCTTGATAATTTAAGATTCCTCGTAAAGACTGGATTGATAGTATTTCTCAATAAACAAGATGTATTAGAACGTAAAATTAAAGAAGGAAGAAATATCGCAAACTATTTTCCGGAATATAGTACATATAAACCAGATGTTAAAACGTCTGTTGACGAATATAGCAAAGCCAGAGAATTTGTGAAAAATTTACTTGTGGTATGGAAATTCGATTTTGAATGTACAAAGTCAATTTAAAAGTTACCTAAATAAGGCCTTTAATACACATGCTACTAAATAGCACATGTCATTAGTTAACAGTTACAACCTAGTGATATGTGTGTCTAGAGCATTGGCAGTATCAAACTGGCTCAAAATCAGATTTTTTCTTCTTCATATAAATAATCATATTTTAAGCACGTTCATTATTTTTTATAAGCACATGTATCTGTATTTTAAAACTTTCATTTCAGCAAGTCACACAACAAACATCATCGACTCTTAAATTGGGTGTATCCAAACAAGATTTAAGAATGGAAAGTAGCAAAGCTCGACAATGTTATTACCATTTTACTGTGGCAACTAGCACAGATAACATAAGAATTGTATTCGACGATATACACAATGTAATATTGACTAACAATTTGTTCGATATGGGTTTGTTATAAACAAGATCTGAAGATGAATGACGAATTCAGATTGAGTAGATAATTGTATATCAACACTGTAACATATTAAAAAAAAAATTCATTTATTTATATCATAATGAAATGAAAATATGTATATTACATAAATATTTATTTGCAAAAAATACACTTTTTTAAATCTATGCAGTTAGTAACATAACTATACTTCCTAACCTGGAGTTAAATTGTAAAATGTGACCATTTAATTAAACTATTCAATCATAAACAATTATTTTAAGCTCATATCAAACAGTAATAATAATTGCAAGTGCATAACAAAAAAAAAAAATAACCCAAACATGAACAGTTAAATTATGTTGTCACTGTATCCAAATTAAAATCATGCATACAATTATGACAATGGTTTAATTTGTGTTTATTTTGTTTCAAAACACATATTTAATATTTAATTTTGTCTGGTATATCATTGAAAGTGAAAAATTATGACACTTAACGAAAATGTGAATTTTGTGAATTTTTGTGATTTTCTTTCAATTTTTCGACTTCAACCACTATCATAATTATGGGCATAATTACATTTTCAAGTTATCCATTGAAAAGAAAATGCACATTAGGAATATTATGAACTACAGATACTTTTACTGCAAGTAATCAGTTTTATCATTACTAATCACAGTAATAGCAACTGAAAACTCTTCTAAATTAAGTAACAAAATGCAAAAAAAGATGGAAAAAGAGTAGTAAATTATGTGCCATTAGTTTTACTTTTGAAATATGTGTCTTCTATTCGTTGAGCCAATTTTATAAGGGAATCGTAACTAGTGATGATTTTGCTCAAATGGTCTTCAGGTAATCGTGTTGTGTATATAGAAAATATGTGTCCAAAAACAAGAGCATCTAATTCCGTAGGTCTAAAAAAATAAAATTAGTGAAAAACCATTGACAGGAATTGAAAAGAAAGTATAAGAATATATTTAAGAGCTTACTCGTCTCCAAAGAAGTATTTTCTCTTTCCGAGTCTTTCACTGAGAGCATTACAACATTTTTCAACCTGAAAAAATATATTTGATGATGAAATACGATTTTAATTTACAGTAAATAATAATGAATCATCAAATTGTACCTCTTCAAGGACTTCTTCTAAAGATTTACTATACCAATTAAAAACGCGCAACTGTTTAATGATTTTTGACCGTTTTGACCAATTTTGGAAAACAGACAAAGGCCATGGAAATACAGAACCATTTCTTGAATAAGTGACTTCTTGATAAGTTTTTTCGTGAACCCAACAAATGTAAAGCTTCAAATAAAAAAACACAATTGATTTAGAGATAAAATATTGAAAAATGTAATTATGAAATGTGTACCTCTGCATTGTAAAGAACGTTATTGATCATGCTGATATAAGCGTGCATATCGGAGACTTCTTCGTTGGTGAAATTCTGCTGCCCCAATGGTTTTATACCTTTCTTTTCACAATGCTGAGCTATTGCTTCCAGCTCTGGAATGACAAATTTCCCGCATTTCAAGAAGGGAACACGATTAGATGGAGACATCCATTCAGCATTCCACCTCATTTGCACTTCAAATGGAAGATTGCACATCTTGAACAAAAACAGAATGAGATCAGAGATCAAACAGATACTGACAGACCATTTTTTTTTTCTTAATACATTTCATGATTTTTTTGTATACCAGTCTTTTTCTAGATCTGGTACAAATGATTAAGGCAACGGATACAAATAAGGATACTTTGCGATTTCAAGTAAACCATTGTCTTAATTCAACCCCTATCCCAATCAGACTAAATTTTGACTTGATGAAAAATTGTTTTTAAAAATAAAAATCTTTAATCCAACCCATTTCATGTTCCACATATTGACAGTATTAATAAAGAATATTGGCAGAAATCAAATAGGTCATAAATAAAAAAAATATATAAAATACTTTCAAAAATGCTTTAGTAGCGACACAGTTGGCATTGTCTGGCAAGAGAACTTGTTCAATTTCATACGGTTGAAAGAGCTGAGCATCATTAGGCCAGGGTTCGACGCCTGAAAACGAAGTTTCACACAATTTTTCAGAATGCAGAATTCAGATGATATGAAAACATAGGTTATATAATAGGATATTGTTGAGCTGATGAATCAGATAGTTTTTACGATACCTTGCATTTCAAGAGCAACTGTCTCCGTGAGACTCACAGGCATTGTTTTCTATTTTCGTTTCAGATTCTTGAAGAATTTAGAGAATTTGATAATCAGTACATTTCAATTTTGCACAGCAGATAACAACTGTCAGATAGGTGACGTCATTTGAAAGTTGCACGTGCGCTCAGGGTTGTTAGTGCTAATAATAATAAAATATTTTAGTTTTTTATAATATTTAATTAAATTAATTAAATAGGTAATTTAATTCCGGGTGTATTGACACAATCTTTTCAGTAGATCTTACTTGAGTAGGTACAAAAATAAAGTGGGAATTTAGTATTCCCACCCTCCTTTAATTAATAAAATAAAATAAAATTTTAAATCACAATTAATTATTATTGATTGGATGATAATATATTACAAAAACATATTTTAAATTATTTATTTTTATTTCAAATGATATTGGTTGTGGTTTTTATAATATTAGACCAAGGCTTATCAATTTGACGTTTGTGCAAACTCAGAAGTTTGTACATAGTGTCAATTTTATCATTTCATTCGGTGGAATCTTAACGTGTATTTTAGTAACGTTTTTATTCTTTAATGTGTATGCCATAATTCTAAATTTGCTCAATTTCTTTTCATTAGTCCTAACCTAATAAAAAGTTTTGGTAAAACCCTTAACCTAAATTATTTTTTTTACTTTTATACCGACAGATGTGTAGGTATTAGTCTAAGATTCAAAAGAATATATTAAGTGTTTAAGAATCCAAAAGTTATTAGTGGTGATTTGGCATTCATATAAAGGATTTACACTTTCTCATCTCAATTCATAAATTTATTACAAAATATGATTTCAGTTCTCATACATGGATATATTTAATTATTTTGTTGATCCTCATTCTATATCCGATGATGGATTTTCACAAGCAGTAGTAGCATTGTTGACTTATGCAGATGCGGAGAATTATATATCTACATTCAAGTAAAATTTATATATTTTATTGCAGCTTCTTTTTATAGAAATTTTTGTCATTTTGACGAATATGAGACTCAATATGATTATTATTTTCAGAGATAATAATGTTGGAATTAAAGATTTATCAGAATTGTGCGAAAGTGATTTGATTGTCATGGGTGTGGATTCCGATGAAATCAGAGAAAAAATATTGAAAGCCACCAGTCAATTACCCGAAAGCACTCAATATTTAAAGTGATACTTTTACTGTCCACGTTTTATTTTATTTGATAAAATTGATGTGCTTTCAATGGTTTTCTTTGTAGAGTTTCCGAAAGACAAGATTTCAGCCAAGAAGATTTTTCTGATATTTTTAATGACAATACTAAACATCTGGAGCGTATATGCACAAGTATTATGTCTACTAGAATTTTGCTTAAAAAAAAAACCCCTGAAGATTTTATAATTCAATATCCTAAAACATATGCCACCGATGTAATTTTAAAAAGTATTGATGAAATGGAAAAAGCGTTAGAAGAAATGAGTAAAAATTTAATGGATTTTAAGAAGGTATGTATAGTTGTGATAAAATAATATTTTCTCCACAAATATAATATTAATCAATATGATTTAACAGTTCACAAGTTTGCCAGAAAAGTCTAAATTTAAGCCGAAAAAAGTTCTCATAGGATCTATTGGAGGCTTTGTTGTAGCAGTGCTATCTTATTCTTTGTATAAATCTATTCAAAACTTATGACTTGGAAAAATAAACTTATAAATTAATATTTTTCTTATTAATATAAATGAGTACATTTAGCTCATCGAATATCAATAGTTTCCATTGTATTATATGTACACCCAACTCTCGTTTTACATGGTGGATAGGGACCAGCAAAAACCATGTAAAAAAAGTGACGTTTTTCATTTCGCAATATTCATTATATAGTTCAAACAAACCGTGTTAGATGAAATAAATCGTGTAAAATAATATTTTTTCATTTTTTCAAACCGTGTAAAACGAGAGTTGGGTGTAGTTGATAACAAAATAGAAGGATAAAAATGGCGGTGCCATGAAAAATAATTCTCTCGACCTATTTTGTTGTTGATTATAATATATATTTGATAATGATGACTCGAGTATTGATCTCACAATGTATTTGGTATCATTGACACAGGATACCCACACATATTTTACACCCAAATTATATTTTTGAGGAAATATAAAAAAAAAACTATTGCAAGTCATACAACTATTTATTAATAGGTTAGTTATAATTTCCAAGATGGCTTAAATCTAAGTTGCAACACCGACACAAACATTGTATGTACAATTAGAGGTTTACATTGAGCATACACATAAGATGATCGAGAGTAAATCACAGTATCATGAAAAAGAAAGTACAAATGAATAATAATAACCAAAGTCAGAAAGAAATCAAGCGTTCTGATTATCAGCACTACACACTAAAGCGTCGTTCGATCAATCAATGTGAGGTGCCTCGAGCCATTCTTGACGAATCTGGACTTATGCGCTACTCTTCACCAGTTCGTTAAAATCTGAATCGATATATAACTCTAAATGGACGCAATAAGATACATATTATATTATATCACATTCCAATCGTTCATAGATACACGTACATATTACAGTGAATTAGTGACGGCAATGAGATCATGATTTAGCTGAATTAAACGTGTGATTTTTTTAATGGGAAAAAAAGAGGTAAATAACCGTTTTATACTAGAAACTGAACTGAAGATATTTAAACATTGTTTAAAATATTATACTTGATATTTGCTTTAAAATTAAATTACTAACACAAAACTGTATTATTTATAACAGTGGTTTTATATCGTTATCTTGGTTTCCAAGATAAATACAGCTATTTTCCGGCTTTTTCTCATAACACATTGTACATATAAGTTGATATAATATAGATTCACTGCTGTCACAATCTTACTGCAACATAAACGTTTAAAAGAATTTATTTTTTTCATTCCCCACTACATTGAAAATAGATTAGGTAAAAATTATATAATTGCAATGTATTTTTTTTTTCATTATTCAAGTTATTTATCGTATACATTATAATAAATTCACTATAAAAATTAACAATTAGAAAAAAGTATAATTTCAAAACTAAAATTTAAAAGATGCGTTAAACGTAAATCTAAGTTATAAACTATCATTCATAATATGTATCAGCTCATCAAATACGTACGCCATTTCATTTTTCTACACTAATAACAAAGTGAATTTCATTCAAATATCTTCAAAAACACCGCACATTAATTAAAAACGTGAAAATATACAATATTTCACTAAAAATATATATTTAATATATTCTATATGATCAGAACGATCTTGAAAATTTTGTATGGTAACCAATGGCCAGTCAGAAGTGTTAATGCATTTAAACAAAGTGACAACATACGAACTGTTAAAAATATTTCATATCAATTTAAGGTTCAAACAATCAACTGTAACAGAATTGGAATGAATCATTATGATGGGCAAAATTCTAAACACTATTATTTTTTAATGTTGAAATCTGAGAACCAAAAAACTTCAATGTGTATGATTCGTAGACGATTATGTAAATAAACCTTAAACCCACAGGAATGTATCTTGTGTGGGAATCAATATGTGTGAATATATTTATCATATTTCCTTGTAGTGATTACAAGGTTTTTAAATATTTTTTGTTAGAAAACATTGGATTAATTATTGTAGGGAAGATCACGCTAAATAGCTGTATGTATCTTTCATTCCTTCAGTTCTTTCGAGGTATTCCTTTTCAATGAGTATGTCTATGCATTTCTGAAACGAAAAATATAATTTTGCTATATATAACTTCTTATTTTAAACCAAATTATTGAAAAATTAAGGATTACCTTTATGACCTGTACCCTAGGTTTAAAACGAGAGGACAATTGATTCAATACTTCTGCCACTAATTGTTGATGTTTCAACACTTTCCTAGTTTTCATAATACGAACAATTGCCGCCTGTAAGTAAAAGAAGAAAATTTACATTTCTAAGAGCAAAAGGAAATCAAAGATTCACTTTTATCTTGAAAAAATTTCAATACACACCTGTATTAACATTTTCCTATCTTCTTCTATATGCTTGTGTGTGGCCTCTTGTTCAACTTTCAATTCAGTTTTCAATGGAATGTTTATGTTGACACGAAGCTTTTTGCTGTGAATTTGTTTTATTCGTCAAAATATGAAATATATGATAGACAGCTTAGAAAAGTAAAAAAAAAATCTCACTTTTTATAGCCTGTGAACAGTTCCACCGCTGATGATTCTGTTAATTCGTTTTCATCATCCTGACATATAAGTAGTTTAGCCTTAAGTAGAATTTGTAAGACCTGGAATTTCCATAAGATAATAAACATAGTAAAAATAGTTTAATTTTCGTTTACAAGAGAAAAAACAAAATCTCACCTGCATGAGGAAATCATGCTTGATTCCTGTGTGTTGATGAAGTTGCTTTACGGTCCAAGAAACATTATCATTGTATTGTAATAAAACAGCCATTTGGAAAGTACTGGCTTGAAGTGTGTACCTGATACGAATACAGATAAGTCAAAATTAGTACAAAATGAAAACATTCAAAAATGTAATTGAATTTGAAGAAATACCTGTTTTTGAAACAATTTGTAACAAGTTCACCTTTGCTCATATTATACAGCCAGTTCAATTTCCTGCCGGAATGTTGACCAGAGTAAAATGTAGTGAAACGATGAACTGACCTTTCCAACTGAAAAAAAAATACAATTTTATGGAGTGCACATTTGTATATATTGAATATTAATTAAAATAAGATTCTAACTTCTGTCGGTAGTTGAAAAGCAAAAGACTGCTGGAATGGCCAAGAACCAGATGAAAGCACTTGAATACTAAAGTCGATATCCAACGGTTCGTTAGACATGGACAAATGATTGCGGAAATGTTCATTGAGATCTTTTGAAACACCGATATCCTGAAAAATAAGCTTGTGATATATGCCTTTAATTGATAAAAAATTATACTAGTTCAAGTTACTTACCTGGAACATCCTTTGCAATTTGCTGGTGTATTCAAAACCGCATGCTTGTTTAAGTTTTGAGATCATTGAAGCCTGGAAATATATTATACAAATGAAATACAGATAAAGAATTCAATTATAAGTCTACGGGAGAAAGAATAAAACCTCTGCATCGTCACTCGCTGACATGTGCTGAACAAGTCGCTTAGCAAGCATTTTTGAGTAGAATTTCTGAAATACATCTTTATCTTCGATGTATTTGAACACAACCATCTGAAAATGTTCTTTGTCAATTAAAAATCTCACATTTGAACAAAAATAAGAAAATGTTTACAGATAAACTTTACCACTTGATTGAGAGTATCCTCAAGTTCCAATTCTTCAGGATTTTTAGATGATTTCTTCAATAAAAGATCGCAATATTTAGCTAATAGCTCAGGTGATTTAGAAGAAGAACTGGCCACACGAGTCACAGCATTATCTTTAAATTGAAAAATAGTATAATAGTTTCTAAATTCAGCTAAAAAATAAAAAAAACAAAGTGTTGAAGAACTCACTGTTTATAAATCTACCACAAGCTTTATCTAGAGATGTGACGAAACCCGAGTCATTGTTGAACGCAGTAATCACCAAAGCGTTGTATTTCTTATGAACTTCTAAAATAGTAGAAACGTAAACCTTCGGATCCTGAAATTATTAAATGTTTTTTTTTTCATTAAGGCTCATTCTCGTCAGCTAGATGCTATTTCAAAAACATACATTGTTGGCACTGTCTCCGCACTTTTCAATAGCTTGTAGTCCTTGAGCTGCAATGTGACTCTCGAGAAGATGGCGTAATTCTACCAAGCCATCTGTTATACGAGCAACTAACGAATACATTCGTCCTAAGTCTACATTTTTGTCCATGTTTAATAAATGCTGTGAAAAACAAAAACACAAATTTAATACAAATGTCATTGTGAATAAAAAATTACATTTTGAATTTGAATTGTGAAGAAAACAAACCTGAAATTCTGTATGGAATATTTCTAAATGTTTTTCTATAAGTACTTTTTCACAAGTTTTGGCAAGCATTTCAGATGTCGTTTTATGAAGATACACTTGAACTCTAAATTGCTCTTCTTGCAATCGTTGATCAGCCTAAAAAAATCGAAATTCATCATCAATTTGTATTTAACATGAATATTCAAGTCCAATGTGAGATCTGCACAAACTTTTTTCATATATTCTGTAACTGGATTCTGTCTGAGGAACTCTGTACTTTCTCTAGTGTAAAAACGTTGAGTATCTTCAAGGAAAATTGTTTCAAACGAATCTTTATAAACAGCTAAGTTTTGACCCCTAGCACTGGGATCTTCTTCGTTCAAACCAAGCTCAACATAACAGTTAATCACCTAAACAATCATAAGAAATTATTGAATCAAATAATAATGGTAAGAAACACTAATTGCTGGGATATATAAAATTAATATAAATTAATCACCCCTGATACAAGACGGGCATTTATGGTCTCTCCATTCCTCTCTCGTTCGATCAACTTGAGCACTGCATTAGTCACTTGTTTATTGAGGTGCTTGAAGAGGTTATCCCTCCAGGTCACCAAGGCTAGTTGATATATCTCATATATGCCCTAAAACACACATTAGTGAAAAACGCACACAAATCGTACTTATAGCAAACAGTCATACTTTTCTTCCTTCCTCGCACTCTCTCTTGACCCAGTGTCTGTTCAAATACGAGCAAACCCCGTTCAGAACCTTCGATGAGAACTGATACTCTTCCCACTGTTTAGTGTAGAAAGCTAAAACTTCTTCACCCATCAATTCGACACCGTTCTGTGAAAAGTCAAAAATACACATTTCATAATTTGTTGCAAACAAGTATATGAAGAAATGATAATATGTATGATTTGAAATTACATTAAGAAGCTTCACAAGATAGTTTCGTAAAAATTCTCTCAGTCTTTTGTACAATTCGAGTCCAACAAGTTGAGCTCCGCCAGTCTGTGCTCCACTCCCCGCTTGTCCACCAGCTCCTTTCTTTTGACCGGGAACAGGTGCAACGGCACCGCTTCTGTTATTTCCTCTGCTCCCGCTACTTCCTGTTTGCTGATGAACTGAAGTACAGTAATTATAAACATGTCTGATGCACATACGATTTAAGGAAAACATTTAAATAGATCTTCGAAAAATGTCATTCGATATAAGATAAAAATACACATGGATCTGGAACAATCAGCACTTTGGATTACTCAAATGAAATTTCACAATTCGTTATGATAAGAATCTTTTTTTATTCTTATTAAAAACCACTAATAGTATGGAGTAGAGTTAAAGCAAAGCCACTCGAAAACGTGATTGCTTCAGATCGCTGAAAATAAATTTCAAAACATTGAAAAGGATACGTGTAGAGTTCCATGTAACGTATTTTGGACATGTACATTCTCTTGTATACATGTTCAATGCCGTCTTTTAAATCTCCCCATATCTAAAAATAGACAATAAAGTTTTATAGAAGTGTTAATATTAAATAATATGTTGATTGAGAGCAATGGATACCTGATCGAGATCGATTTGTTTTGTACCAGGCGAAGGTCCACTTTTAGACCCCATCTTGGTTTAGACTTGGTTAGAACCGTATGATTATCAATTGAAAAATATCTTAGTGCTCTAATCGATTATATCAGGTAGTGTCTGAACTCGTTATTCCTGAGATCATATTCTGTCAAAAGTATTGATTGTGAACTAGTTAAATTCACTTATTGTTAGATATGATCTGAAATGAAGAAAATTAATTTAATGTTTTTTTTTTAGACATTCAGAATTATTTCAACCTATCAATATGTTTTTTAATTAAATTCAATTATCAATTTGATCATCGCTGAGTCAGTGAGGGTAATAAGTCATGTTTTATCTCAATCCAATATGATAATTCAGCAAATATTATGAGAATGACTTGTAATAAATAACCACGTTGATGCGATTTTTTGAAGAAAAATCCTGCACGCATGTCAAAAGAAACTGTGAAGTAATCGCACAATATGGAGGAGTGAATATATGTAACTATTGAAACAATACTATAATATAGTATTTTGACAACAATAAATTCAATAATTGTATGAAAATCGGTATATTTGGATTTCCAATTCACAATAGTCAAAATTATTTACCCAAATTTTGAAAAATATTTATTTCCATCGATTTTATATCATAAGTGCTGAAATAAATTACAGTCAATAGTGAGACAGTAATAAAAATCAATTTTAAAAAAAAAGAGAACCATGTTTAAATCAAATGCCAAGTTTAAAAGAATATATGTAAGAATCGGCACCGCTTCGGTAGATGTTTTTTATATTTATTTTCCAGGTCTGCTTCAAACTCGATGTAAACAAAAAGTAATCGATAAAATAATTGGAACTTTCCAAAATCACATAAGCCACCGTCCTGAGCCCTCTCCGGTCTCGGCATAAATCTTAACCTTAAGGATGAGTTCATTTAAATAGAAAAAAATCTCCTGTCTAATTCGATTTTCGATCGGCGCGTTAAAAAAAAATTGTTTACGTATGACGATCGAATAGGAAAGAGAGGAAGATCTAGATCTAATCTAGAAATTCCCGAGGACCTCGTTTGACACGATCACTTTCTCTCGGTCGACGCGAACGGAACGAAACCGAATCGAACCGGGACTCGAGGAAAACGAAAAACCGAATCGACAACGAGGAAAACGCCTCTAGAATGGCGAAAATATACGAGCGATACAATAACATATGACTGGCGCGTTTAGGCGAATGACCTACAAAGCCCGATCCGAAGGCGAGACGCCCGACGGAGCCGCGAACCGCCGAACCTTCGAATATGATCGAAAAGGCGGGAAACCGCGGATCGGGAAACGGGAGAGCGTCGAAGGGAAGCGGAAATCGGGAAACGGGAACTGGGAACTGGGAACTGAGAAACGAGAGACGAGAGGAGCGCGGAAGTGCGAGCGATTCTCGTTCACGCGTCACATCGTACACTGTACCGTCGCTTCTCAGAGACGACGAGGAATGTCGAGGAGTCGGAGCGTACCGAAATTCAGCTCCGAAGGTCCGAGGCTTTTGTCACGATTCGAGGACTCACTCTTCGCCGTCGCTCGGTTCACGAACGAAATCGTGGATCTAAACGAGCGTGCATTTTGCGACCATGACATTTCATTTTTTTAATTTTTTTTTTTTAATAAATAAAATATTTTAAAATTATTAAACGCGATTCGATAAATATTTTTCATATATTAATATTGTGATTTTTTTTCACAATATTTTAAAAATTAATATCGATCGTATATGCGGCGTTGAGGCTTTCACGATTTGATTCGATAGACGCTTGCATAACCTCAAATTTTGACGTTGAATCTTACAATTAATAAAATTCGCCGTTTATCAATAACTCCCTAAAGTTCGATTTCTCGCCATTTATTTTAGTTAAATCGATATAAAATAAATGTAAGTCTGATGAAATTTATAATATTCGAACTTGTCAGACTCCCAAACGATCGACGTTATTGTCGACAAATCGCTTCAATAACTTTATTGAAAATTCGCAACCGTTTCGTCGCCGAAATGCATTCTGGCGAAATAAATGCTACTAGTGCTCGAGTCATCGATAGTGTTAATGTTGCGAATTTCAAATTGTTTACAAATTCAAAATTGACCTTTTCAGCTTTGAAACTGACAAGTATCGAAAAATACTGATACTTCACCTCTATCAAATATTTTAACTTTTAATCAAAGGAAATGACAATACATCTAATGAGTATTTCTCGAATATTAACTATTTCCTCCATGAATATTGAAGGGACAAATCGACAATATTATCAATCGTCTACCGATTAATCTATATTATTATTTTTTTAAATATGATGTATTGCGGAAAACTTTATGTATTTTCCATTTCTGTTAGATAGCAAAATGAGTCACTCTACAGAATGGAATGTCGACGATTACAAAACAGGATCGGAAAGCGAAGAACAGTGGAAACTTCGACGAGCATTCATGGAGCACTGGAAGCCCGAAATCCCCGAAGATAGACTAGTGTGTCTGGCTCGAGTTTTCATCAACGTGGAATTCTTGGGATGCAGATATCCTGCGCCGGTCATGCGACAAATAGCAGAACTCACTAAAGAGGTTTCCTATTTCGTTTTTTGCTTTTTTACTTTCGGAGCATCCTTGTGTAACATAGCTGTATTTGTTAAATCAGATAGCTGCCGAATTTAGAGAAAAGAAAAAAACTAAATTGCAAAGAACATTTGTTTCTGCTTCTGATGCGGCTAGCGATAGAGCCAAAGGTACTAAAAGGTCTCATGATGGATCTTCACCGAACATACAACCGAAGAAAACTGTATTTGTTCAAGCACAACATCAAGACTCAACTAGTTTTAGTAAAGATTTATCTAGCTTTAATAAAGGATCAACTAGTTTCAACGATGAATCCACTAGATACAATAATGATTATCCTAGATTCAACTCTACTAGATTCAATGAAAATTCCAGATTCAACAAAGACTCAAATAGTAAATATTTTTTGATCATACTATTCCGTAAATATATTTGTAACTAGTAATAATATTGTATTGTAATTTTTGTATTTAAGGATCAGAAAAGCACATCAGAAGAAA
The DNA here is from genome assembly GCA_024721215.1 of Cheumatopsyche charites. NCBI lineage: Eukaryota > Metazoa > Arthropoda > Insecta > Trichoptera > Hydropsychidae > Cheumatopsyche > Cheumatopsyche charites. The sequence goes on from CM045580.1 coordinate 10,445,095, forward strand.
TTTTCATAATCATACAGTAAACACTGATTTAATTAAAAATCAGTATGGAAATCTAGTGTTATATGATAGAACTATGAATGAGAATTTTGTTGGAAAATTAATATGTAATTATTATATCTTTATTAAATTTTGAGTTTTTTTTTTTCATTTAATAAGATAGTTAATATTATTTTTAGCATCATGTCAAACCTGCAAAGTAAAAATAGATTTTGAATTCGAGAACGATCACAATTGGAAAAGCAAATGCAAAGTAAATAATATTGATATAGCGACTGGTGTTGGAGAAACTCAGAAATTGGCAAAAGAAAATTCAGCAGAACTCTCTTGGAAGGTGATTATTTTGCTTTGATCAATTCAATAAATTAAATAACTTGAGTAACTTTCATTCTATTTACAGTATTTGCAAAAATATTGTTATACTGTTAAAATGATACAGAGCCATGTCAGTAAAGACGATTCCAAGATATCTTCACAAGATATCTTATCCAAAAAAAGCAACAATGAACTGATCGACAAATTAGACGTCAAAGTAGAAAGCGCCGTAGCATCGAGGTTCATATTGTCATTATTTCATTAACAAAATGAAGAATGTTAAAAGTAACTTTTTTTTTTATTGGATCAAAGGATGATGAAACTCATGGGATGGAAAGGAGGATCTCTTGGTGCAACTGGAGATGGAATTAGCGAACCTATCACACCTAATTTGAAACAGGTATATAAATGCTACTTGAAGGTCATTGCCCATTTTGTTTGAAAAATTTATCCGAGCTTGGGGGTGATAAAAAAGAGCTCAAATAATTATAACAAAACGACACGTATTTACAACTGAAACTGGTGCTTTATATACACACCATCGATTTTGGTCATTTTTATTATGTAATGTTTATTTACTCAATTATACCTATCATATAAGATAGAATTCGTTTGCGCCGGCCATGGGTTTTTTCTGGGCATTGTCTTATAAATGTATGAAAAAAATAATATAATATTCGATCTTTTAATTGTAGATACACAGAGCTGGTCTCGGAAGTTTATCTGGTGGTAGTGTTGCAGTCAAATCTGCATTAAAAAGAGTGATGCAAGAATTTAAAAACACTGGAAACTCAGATTATGATTTAGTGTTTGCTAACGATTTCACGAAGGATGAACGAGCTGAAATGCACAAACTTGCTTTGCAATTCGGTCTAAAATCAAAGAGCTATGGACGAGATGATGAAAGGTGAAAATTTTTATATTTAATATTTTCATATATTCAAAAAACAAAACATATAATTTTCATATTTCAGATATTTGGTTATCAGTAAACATCAAAGTCCTGCACAATTAGTTCAATCACTATTGGACAATGGAGGATCAAACGATAAATTCATTTTATCGCCTCCGACTGGTTGACATGTTTGATAATTTAAAAATACATATATTTGTATTGTGGTTCCGATCGATAAAATAAATAATTGATAAAAGAAAGAATGTTTTAACAATATTTAACTATTTATTACATAATGGTTAAAATCATATTACATAGAAATAAATAATTTTATTAACCATATTTTTTCTACAATAAATTGCTTAGATTTGATTGTAAATAACAAAATAATCTTTTTGAATTGAAAAAAGTTTCAACCATTGCAACAATGCGTATAATGATGAAAAGAATTGAAAAAGATTTGACGATAAACAAAATGTGAAAGCAGTTAACTTTCATATTTATATTTATTCTGTGGACCAGAAATGGCGACCACCATATCTCGCTTCTGGTTTCGGATAATTCTCAGGAAGATAAGGTGGAATATCAGTGTACAACTTCTTTTTAGGCTTTGGAGGCGCTGGTCGTTCAGAGTCGTGAATTTTAGCTCTGCAGAAGTATCCAAACTCTGGACGTTCGATGTTCATCTTCTCTAAGACGCACTTGTCAAGAACGTATTGTGATTTGCGACATCTGAAATGAGATGAAAATATTTATGAGAACTTTGAAAAAAAAAAATTGTATGTGAGGTAGACTGGTAACTTACGGTCCAAAAGCATAATCTCCAGATCCTTTAAAGACGCATTCATTGTATGTAACAAATTCATTGTGGCAATTTTTTTTCATCAATCGGAAAAATTCCAATGAACAGGCGGTCACTTCTTTGCCTTCTTTGATACATTTGCGAGGATCTTTCAGTTCTTCGCGGCACAGCATGAATTCCTGAAATATTTCAGAAAAAACTTTCAGCGCCGAATGTTTGGTTTAATTGACCAAATTTCATATTTATAAACATTAATAGGCTGGCATCACATCGATCAAGTTGAATAATGTTCACTGAGACTTTCAGAATAATATTGAAAAGTAAGAATTGATATTATATTTCAATCGGATAAATTTTATACCTCTGGTGAATTCGATAGATTCAATTGTTACTTGATGGATATATTTTGTTGGTAATTCACCAGCTAATTAAGTTGATTGCGATTTGATTTTAATAACAGTAAGAATATTTTTTTGGGGAAAAATAATAAAAATGCGTATTCTGATATGATATATGATAAAAAATGATCACAATTTAAAATAAGAAAAGCAAATGTAAACAAAACAAACACAAAATGTAATCACAGAATAACGATGTATGTAGAATTAGTAAAATCAAAATTGATTGTTATTTTTCTAATCGATTTAGACAGAATTTAGATTAAATCATCGGTATTGACAATTTTCAGTTTAACGTTATGAATGTCGACGTTGAACAAACCGATGCTCACACTACAAAATTGAACAGCTAATAATTGTGAAATATACATTTCGCTGGCTTACGTTGCTACAGATTGAAATAAGTTAAAATTCAATAAAAACCAGACCGACGATTGACCCGATTTTCGGCCTGCTTACACACTAACGCTGAAATATTTTCTGAATCGCCGCACTCAAGTTTTAGGCGATAGATACACGAATGTGATTATGTTTGTTTTGACGATGACACGACATGCGGGAGGTTATGCGTTATGCAACCGTCGGCTGAACATGGAATCGGGTTAAAAAAATGTAGACGAAGACTGACATTGTTCTTGAACTCGCAGTACTTCCCGAGGTAGACGGAAGCGGATCTCAGCGTCGGAGTGCTGAGTCTCACTTCGGGCACGGTCAGCTCCTCGACCGTCGGCAAATATTGTTCGTGAGTGTACACCATGACGTCGAGACCGGTGCACCGCAGCACTAACAAACCCTGAGATCCTCAACTGTCAATTTTTCTCGCTTTTCGATTGTGATCTTAGATCGTGCCGTTTCATCAAACGAAATCTAGCCGAAGGCACGGATGGCCGATCGACGAATGTGTCAAATGTCAAAATCGAATTTGGTCCAAACGGTCGTTTTGTCGTCCGTTTTTACTTTTCTTCAAAATCTTTTTTGAAATTGTTAATAGTTGAAAAATATCATTCCTACCTAAGTAGAATAAATTTGGAAACATTTGCAATTTGGACAATACACGCACGACGATTAGCCATTGGCAACTTTTTTCGATCGAGTCAAAATTTGGAAGCATATTCGAGTCACAACGTTAAGGCTCTTTAACTAATAATTTAACTTATAAGACTTATATAATTTTAAATATTTAACTTATAATAATTTTTAACAGCTAAGTAGGTAAGGTAACTGCATGTAATTTTATGCGTTCCAGAAGCAGCTTTACAAAACTCATCTGAAAGAAAGTAAGAAAAAAAACGTTTTTTTTTTCACAGAATTTTGATGGTATCGAAATAATTGAATGGGTCACAGATAGCAACTCGCCGGTCACAGGTCACCGATAATCTAATATAAAAAAGATTATTTTTCGTTCAATGTACCATTACTCTCATTTCCACAGCTTGAGTTAAATTAAAAAATTAGTTCTATCAAAAGTAGCGATTCATAACAAAAACAACAGTCGCTTATATTCATATTTATTTATAACTTTTCAGATCTTTAGATGTACATAATTCAATTATCATTATAAAATAAGGCAACACATATTTGTTTAAATTATCATCATAAATTATTTGTTCACTCAAAATATTTCTGGGCCGAAGAAAACACACGGCACAAAGCAAACTCACAAATACACAAATATAAAGAAAAATAAAGCAAAGTAAACACAATTATATCAATTATGAAAATGTTAAACTAGGATAATGATCTCTCAAATTTCTCGAAGACAACCGAAACATTCTCAACAAAGATTGCACAAATTCATAAGGATGGTGAACGGAAGCGGTTTGTGATTATCAAATTCGAAACGCTTATAACAAAATTGTAATACGCTATTCAACAAACGCTTCCGATACCATAATATGTACCTATTCATGTTCGAAAATATTCAAATCATCTCCAATTTCTGCAAAAAACACAACGCTTTAGATTCATCAATAATCAAAAACGTCTTTATATATATAAAAATATCTACATTTAAATGAGCTAGTCAAAAGCGTAATTGACTGTACACGATATGTCATACTTTTATGTTACATTTCAAGCTGACACTTTTTTTACGTCACGAAGAGTCAATATTTCATCTCAAATTGAATATAACAGAGTAATTTTTGACAAATTAGCAAATAATCAATGCAATGCTCAAGTTTTCATTCTCAATCATAAAGATATACAGATGCATATTTTTAAGTTGAAGGCAACTCACAATGTCGCAAAAAAAGTGCCAAATTTCAAAATAATCTTCTGTGGCGAATGAGAAGTAACAAATTTAAAGTATGTATGTATTTAAATTCGATACGAAATATTTACCATATTTTCCTGAAAATAAGACCTAGTGCAGTTTTCAAGAAAAAGGCTGATATAAGTCTTAATTTTAGTGAAATATGGTACATATCTAGGTTAAAAATCAAATTGCATATGATCACAACACATTTTACTACTTAAATTTCAACTAGATTCTTTTCATATTTTATAAACTGAATACGTATTTCGCTAAAAATTAAGAAATTCCGATATCAATACAGAATTTTAAAAAATTATCTAATATATGTAATTTTGCAATTTACAATGTATACGGAATACGAAACTTATTAGCTAATTACATACAGATAGAGAAAATTCTTAAAAACTAAAATTGAATGTTGACTTCCATATATATTCAATAAAATGGCAACAAAAATATCACATATATTTCACACATGTCATTTTCATTTATGTCTTTGGTATTGCACAAAATATAATAGCTTGAAACTATCATTGTTTACACATTATCGTATAGAAATTTCACGACACTATTTACGACAGTCGGTCTTGTTCGACTTTATTTTCTATAAAATGGAATATAAACTCATGTAATCTCTTCAGTTACTAATTAGTTGTAGCAGTATATAAAACTTATATATATATATATATATTATGTATATAGGAATTATCATTACATACTTATAACATAATCTAAATATCAAAAATTTCATTGAAAAATATTCAATTGAATTCTATACATGCTGAAGCAAAACTTTTGCTGAAAAGATTTTTTTTATTAGTAAATAAGAAATACAAGATGACAAATCAGTCTTCCGACAATAATGAAATGCTCAAAATGAAATTACTGCAATCACTGAAAAATCAGAATTCATAACAAACAGCACAAAGATTAATAAGATTTAGCTAAAAACAAATAAAGAATAATCAAGAGTATTGATAAAAGAAAAAAATGACTAGAGATTCCGTAACAGTCTTTGCCAATTGAAAGCAAACAAGAGATGACTACAGACAAACGCAATTCGAACCGAGCCTGGTGAAAGTGAAAATGTGAAATTTACAAAAAACGAAGCACCCTTATTTCAAATTGTAACACACGTATTTCGTATGCGTATCATTTTCATTAGTCCGAATAAACCGCATCACTAAAATTTACATCAGGTTCGTACTACTATCCATGACTCTAGTGGCGAATATTGTTCCAGTCACGGCCACTATTGCTGTCATCAACGTAGCCAGTATGTAGCTGTGCAGTGTAATATTCGAGTATATGGCGGCAGCTATCAATCCCGCCATGTGGCCTATCGAAAATAAAAATCCATGGGCTGTACATCTACAAAGAGACAAATGTCTTATGTAATTGAAATATTAATAATTGCCACTATCATAATGAAAAAAAATCTATTATATAATTTTTCTTCGAAAAAAAAAATACCTCAAATGTACTGGATAAGACTCGACTATGATAAGCGTGAGACCGACATATGCTATGGCAATCAACCCTGTAAAAACAGACGTATATACAATAATGGAGGTCTCACTATAGAGAAAATACATTCCGGGTGTTGATAGAGACATCAGAAGCAAAGCGATAACTAAAAAGCACAATGAAAATTAACATTTTGTGATTTATGGCCATATCGATTGAATTTTTTTTAGTACCAGTTGTGCGCACTCTGCCGATCAATGGGATCAAAATGGCAGAAATCAGTGAACCAACTAGAGCGGCACCACTGGCTGAGACCCGTGAACGTATTCCTTCTTCCATATAAATATTGTGATCAGCTTCTAGAGGACAGGCTGGAGAAAGACCCAATATCGTACTATTCAGTAAACGACATGCTGCATCCATGTGACGTGCTGTGTTCAAATCAGTATCGATAAATCTATAATGGAAAAATGAACGAAGTTACAAACTTATTTCAGAACTGCTTTTTTTTTTCAAATCATTCTTACTTAGTTCCTTGAAATAGACTTCCCTCGAAGAATGCATAAGAGCTCATAATACTTATAAATTCTACATCATAAAAACTGCAAAACTTGAATACAACGTGAGAAAATGTGATGTCCTTGAATGTACAATTGGAAAATGTGGAATTTTCATACACAACATTTTCTAGGGACACATTAAATAGTACATTTTCATAGTTTTTGTCCACTATATGAGCTGTGTTCGCTTGGAAGACAGCATTCTTTGTTCTGATAATCATATTTGGTGCGTAAACAAAGAAGGCAATGTGACAGAAAAGAGTGGCTGCAATCGCTCCGATCAGCATACATGTGTTTTGAGAAAATGGTGCAGAAAACAGTTGAAAAAATGAATTCCAAAACTGAAAAAGATCATATTTATCATGTTCTTGCAAATAATATTTATATAAATCATGAATAAAATTACTTGATGAATACTGCAAGCCATATCGGCTAATACCGACGTCGCAGGAGGAGCTACGGAAGGTTGACGATGATGAGGTCTTTTTGAAGGCAATTCAAGTTCACTCAGTTGATAGCCACCGCCTCCACTTCCACCTCCAACGTTTCCACCAGCATTTCCACCACTTCGTGACCTGTTCTTTTTGTATATGCGCTGAAATAAAATATCAATTGTTATTTCGTAAGTGCAATGATGAAAATTAATTCTCATTATTATGAAAAAAACCTGATATATCATGAGAGCTTCGACTTCTCTGCCACACTCGAGAAGATATCGTGGAGATTCATGAATCCATATCAACGCAATCAAGGCTGCTATTGTTGGTAATGAACATAGTAGTAAATATCTAGAAAAATAATCAAATTATAAATGAAAAGACTTCAAAAACGAAACAAGTGTTTGATAATATTACCGACCTGTGCCATGCACTAAAGTGTTCTTTATTTTCAAGCACTGTATCTTTTCCTGTCAATGGCAATGCAAGAACTGCAAGACCTCCTGCTAACAACGCACCAGCAGCAGCGGCACTCAAGAGAGGAGCCATCATTCGGGCTCGTCTGTTCTCATCACCGCCCAATACTTCAGCTAGAGCTGATGCAGCAGAAACTGGTGCTCCACCCGCTCCGAATGCAGAACAGAACCTAAAATTACATTATGTTTACAGATTGTGTAATTTATTTCTCTCAAATATCATGAAAAAACTTACCTGGCCATCATAAATGGCCCATATGTGGGCATGAAAGCAGCGATCACACTGAACACAACATTAACACAAAGACATGATACTAGAGTACGTTTTCGACCCATCCTGTCGGCTAAATTCCCCCACAAGATAGATCCACAACCAATACCTAATAAAGTTATAGAACCTGAAACAAATAAATACATATTTATTTTTGAATATATTATGTTTATAACATTAACAGTATTTTTAATAATCAACTTACTAAGCCACCACTTTTGGCGAGACGACATACAAAATTCTACATCAGCTGAAGGAAGGACATATGACACCGAGGCATATTCCATGCCCGAAGAAGCGAACGCTAATGCAAAAACGCCGCCTAATAAAAACTGATGCTTTCCAAATCCAGCCTTAAATAATAATAAAATAGAAAGATTTCAAAGACAAAAATATTATAAATATAAACAAACACATACTTGTTTAATAGCATCTTCATGAAATTGAGATAAAACACTCATGTCTTGATAATCTATCAATTCTCCACTGTCATTTGAATCTGCTACTCCTTCTTGAAGCATCAGATTGTTGGGACTGGTCCCATTTCCACTATCTGCCCCTACTGTGCTACCTTCCGTGTACGCCATGGTGCTGCTACCTCTACTTATACTACCAAAGCCTGTAAATATCAATATGCATTTAATAAAATTGTTAAAAATTCAAGTAAAATGCTTAAATATCATTACGTCACCTGAGAGATTTCTCCCAGAATTTTCAGAGTCGGATCTTGTCCTGACTAAACAAGCTTGTTCCTCAGATGACATATTTGAATACATTTGTCTTCAGTTTTTTTCGAAGAGATAAATATCGAAATGTTCAACAGTTCCAAATTGTCGCTGCACTTGCAAAAACGTGAGAAACTTGACTGATAATCTTTGAGCCAAAGAGAAAAGTCAAATTCAAGGGAAGTCGGCGAGCCGAACAAACAATTTGTTTTATTTCTGGAAAACATCTGAAAGAAGTTTGAATTTCGGCAATGTATTATATGATATTGCAGAATTGTCACAATAATATAAATTTTAATTGATGATAGTTTAATAAAAATCACAATACTTTTTATTCTGTTGAGAAAATTATAATACTTTCTTATTAGTTAAATCATTAAAAATTACTTAAAATCAGCAAAATATTAATATTAGGGTAATAAATATTTCGGTATAAACATAAACAATCTTAGTAAATGCATTTAAATTGCAAGATTTCTTGAAATTATCAAATCGTTGACTTGTAAGTCGTACTTTGTTAAAATCTATGCAAAAAGTAAGAATTATTAACCCTTTCCAATCGAAATTATTTTAAGGTAGAGATAGCCTAAGCTCCAAATTAATTTGTCCAATTCAGTTGAATTTTTTCTAGATTGTGATTTTAAAAAGTTATAATCACAATATATAAATGTCAAAAATTATGTTTTCATAATGCTCTGAAAAGATTACGAGTGCAAGTTTTTGAAAATGTATTTAAATGAATGTGATAAACATTAAACATAGTTATATTTTGATATCTATTTTTGGTGAGTAAGTGTGAGTTTATAATAAAGTTATCATTTTCCTGATCATATGACTATGGATTGTTTTATTCTTTTTATTTTAATAAAAATAAATTATTTCAAAAATTATTATTTCGAAAATACACCCAACTCTCGTTTTAATGCTTTTTTTTAAACAGTTTCAAAATAACATGGTTTGAAAAAATGAAAAAAAAAATTTTTTACAGGATTTATTTGGTTTAACATAGTTTGTTTGAACTATATAATGAATATCACGCAATAAAAAATGTCTTTTTTCATACGTTTTTTTTTACACGGTTTTTGCTGGTCCCTATCCACCGTATAAAACGAGAGTTGGGTGTACAATTAAATAATTTTGGAGCATTTTAAAAGTGTGTAAATCGGTTCGATTCAATTGTTGAAATATTCAATTTCAAACTGAAAATGATGAGATTAAAAGGGAAAATATTGAACCTAGAATGAAATAAATTGAAGTGAAAAAAAAAACTATTGTTCTGCATAGATAACTTCGATCCGCATCAACACAAAAAGAATCACATTCTAACTAATATCCGAAATAAACGAAAATAAAAATAAATAAATAAATAAATAAAAACGAAAATAACATCCGAAATCGAATCGCAATTTCGTCGACGGCAAAAACCTTAGATATTCCATGAGCTATACAAATCATAATAAAATGTTATTTGCTCAAAGAATAGGTTCGATACGAGGCATCAGACGGTGAAACGAACTGTCACCTTGTCGATCGATCGAAGACAGAAGATTAAAGGTTGAAGATTCGATGAATGAAAAGATGGAGGCAGACGATTCCTTCTTCGTCTGCCGAAGATAAAACGACAATTCGACTTTCCGAAGGAGAGCAAAGGGAGACAAAGCTTCGAGTTCGACAGACGTCAAGTCTGCGCGACGCAGCAGCCGAATCTGTCCGCGGTAGCGACTTAGACACCCTTTTCGCCACCACAACTTATTTACGAATAGGTGGGGACACTCGATCCCTTTGGGATTCTCGATATCTCCAATATTTTTTTTGCCTCTGGTTCTTTTTTTTTTCAAGATTGTACAAAAAAATGTCAATGCACTCGGGATTTAGTTTGACTCTATTCTTTTAAAAATATAGAAAGAAAATTATCTCCCCGCGTACGCATTTCCGTATAAAATCATGCGTCCAGACTTTTAAAACAAAAGAATGAAAGGGAGATTAGGTGACCCCACTCTCCGCTGTTCTAGTTTTGATTTAAATATTCTTGATTTTTTGATATTTATGTCGATATTTCATTTTAAAATTGAAATTAAACAAAGAAAATTATCGTTTTCCTAGCTAAATAAAAAATCGAAGTTGAGTCACAAATGAAACTGATAAATTACAAACGAGCATAGTATAACATCAATCAAACATTTTTTTCAAATAAACTTGAACCTCACGATTCATCGAAAAATGTTTTCCTTAAAATTCGACCATAAAAAACGATTTTCATCCCACTATCAACACGAATCTATTTTGATTGACTCACTTAACACTATCATCGGCGCACACAAAACACCCATAGGTCAAACAAAACGCGCGTAAAAGAAAATTATTCATACGTACAACACGTGGGGGGAAAACGGGCTAATTTTCATCTGCGTCGTTCGGAAAATGCGGAAAAGCGGAAACGACCAGACCGCAGCACCGGAAGCTACGAACTGAACGTTGATCGAAACGAAAGGTCGGCTTTCGCCATTGTTTACAAAGAGCTTCTCCAACAATTTTCCGAAAGGTCAGCGCTAAAGGCCAGACGGGTCGCGCCTTTTTCCCTTAGCAGAAAGGTGAAGAGACCGATTGAAAAAGTTCAGGAGCTGATCGGAAGCCTTCAGATCTTCGATCGCTGTCTGCGAATAAATAATCGATCGACTGTTGTGACAATTGTATTTTTTTTTATTATAAAAAACGCAATATCTGTTTTTTATCAGAATGAATAATCAAAACTAATTATTTTTTGTAGGTATTTTTTTCATCAAATTTTGTCTTGACGTAGTTAACGATGTAATTAAAAACTGACACCTCAAGTACTTTTTCTTCAATAATTCATAACTATCTATAAAATATAGATATGTAAGTATTTGTACTTTTTTTGATTCCCACCGAATAATGTCTTTGAAATATCTTACTTTCTCAACTATACATTTTCAAGATAATTTCGAAATACTGCTTTTTCGTTCATATAACAATAGCACTAATAACTTGCAGATTTATGAAATATAATCGATTATTATTAATCGTACAGGATTGTTAATTATAATCATTATAATCAAACGTAATATTGAATGGTGGAATTTTTTAATCATGTCGGTTTTATACGTGAATCATTGGATTCAATTTTTTCAATGACTCTTGCTTAAAATGATCATCACAAAATTGCTCATTCGGACATTAGCCCTAATAAGATTTTAACGATTTTTGCGTCGATTTGTGTGTTTCGACAACGAATCATCAATTTGATGTTTTTTCTACAAAAAAAAAAATCATGAAATATCCAACAATTTAAAACAATAACGACGATTGCAACGCGATGTTTATTAAATCAATTTCAGATAAAATAACTTAGAATTTACACTTGAAACGAATCGATTTCGTGAACTGCCAAATGTAATAAATATTTATTGAATATTCCATTAAATATTTGGCTTGATATTATTTGAATTGTTCAAATAAGGTTTTCGTACGTACATCGCTAACGATTCCAAATCGGATTACGTGTTTTAAAACGACTCATCACATATCAGACGAAGTTTGCATTCGATCATAACAAAGTTATGAATATAATGACATCGAATGCACTTTGATCTCGAATGTAGGTAAAAATTAATAAAAAATATTAATTGCATGAATCCCGTATGAGTACATTAGCAAAAGTAACGTCATCGCAATATCGTACTTTGTTTCATGCAAATCGACAAATCGCAGTGACACTTTACCTCGATTTCTAAGTCGACGACCGCAAAACATGATTGTGAATATTTGTATGAAACATAAAATGCAAAAAATAATATTATACTAAATGAATACACTAAAATCTTAATTAAACGAATTGAATGAATGTATGACTCAATTTGGGTGCAGTATGATTTTATTTGAAATCTAATTTTAAAAATATACACTTGTCTCTTATTATACGATAATTATAATACATATATGTATGTATTTGTGCGTATGTATGTATATATTTCCACTAATAAGCTTTGTGTTAAATTAAGATTAAATGCATATATAGGTACCGATACCTATTTGATATCTTCAAATATTAAAGAATACCTACAACTTTAAAACAAAATATAAAAAAAAATATTTTCCTGTACATACATATTTTTATATATGTATTTACTAGCAAATTTGATTAATAATTTAAAAAAAGCACTAGGAAAAACTAGTATTTATGTTTATGAATATGCAGATTTTCCAAATCGAGTTTACAATTTTCACTTCAAATTGAATATTTTTCACTTACTATTAGAATTGAATACTTTCCATTTTAAATCCAGTAATTTTAATTTCAATTTGATTCAAACAACTTATTACAATTATTCGGACGATGGTTATCATGAAACAGTTCTATTAAATTTTCAAACATTGGATTTAAATTTGAAATTATCAAACTCAAAATGAAACAATATCAAATTCCAAATAAAAAACCTATACATTAAACTATCCTTTTCAAATGGCACACTGATCCATCAAATCTAGACTTCACTATAAACCACCGAACCACCACAGAAACATCGACCACCAAATACCTTTAATCGAGCAGCATATTTCCACTTCCTTTCAATCACACGATGATAATCATCATCATCGTCGTCATCATCATCGAAAGACGACCATCATCACGTTCGACACCGTATCGTTTATTTATTCGGAACTGTTACTTCGGCCACTTCGAGCGCGACGTAGGCGTAACCGGAAGTCGCTGGCGAGGGTTCGAAGGCTCGAGCAGCCGGTGGATATCCTCGAGGGTGTCTTCAGGTGGTTTCCGAGGTGGAACGGAGGCTTTGGAGCGGTCGGCGTGTGCGGAAAAAGGATCGGTTCGCGGAAAACTGAAAACACCGGGCGGCCATATTGCCGGCAACGTCAGGTAACTACGCGCCAAAACAGGGCCGAATCAGACCTTATTTTCTATATTTTTTTATTAAATTTATAAATATTATTTTATAAAAAAAATGTAATATCGATATTCAGAAAAAAAAACATTTTTGTAACATTTGAAATTTGTTCTTATTAAAATTATCACATGAAATTTTCCTATATTCCGAATATAATAAAAGTGTTTATATTTTTTCATATATTTAAGTATCTGAAACTATATTTCTGTTTTTTTCAGTGTTGGGAAATTAGAAAAAAACATATAAATACATACCGCTATATGTCTGTGTGATTGCATATAAATCTTATTAAGATAAACATAATAAGAATGTACGTATATGTATAGATCTAATTACATAAAAATCATCATATGATTATGACACATTTAAAAAATGACATTCATCGAATATTATGACGATTAAAATTTATTATATACACTAGTTGAAATTGAAACACATTTTTCTTGTATCGGAATTCATAATGCTTTAAAAAATTAATCACAACCGTAGTTAACCATAAAAATATGCACACTTCAAATAAACATTTAAATGCTCTTGAAACGTGCCATACTTATCAGTATACATTACCATCAAAATAATCGTCATAGCTATAATATGTAAAGCTGTGTTGACATTGAATCTTATAATAAGAATACGGTTCTGTATTGTGCAGACGTAATGAAACTTTTCAATGTCGATAATAATATAATACTCATAAAGAAATATTTAACACGTATAGATTTTCTATACTTATAAAACTACACATATATTCAAATAAAAACTTGTTTATAAATTCAAAATAAAAATCTCGTAAATGAACTATGAATATGTTTGCATATTGTAAATATTTCAAGTTCGGGCTGCGAAAATATTTTTTCTACAAATAGTCCAAAATGAGTAGAACTCCCCTGAAACTAGGGGTATATATCTCTGTCACTTTTCAGCGTGTATTTCTGAAAATACAGAAGGATGAAATGGAAGGTTCTATATTGCGCAGAATTATTGATTGAGAGTGGGTTGCAATGAGATAACGAATTGCGCATGCGTCAAACTGAAAGCCTGAAAAAGAGTTCTGCTTTGAAAAGTTGGAAAATTCGCAACTTTTCCAAACTAAAACACAACCATTATTCACGTCTAAGTGTAATTGTTGTGATTGGAAAATTTTTCATTTAAAAAAAATCATATTTGTTGTGTCGTTTCTCATGAAAATATACAATTTATGAACATTCAATAAAATATTTTCAAATTATTGTATGATGATTCAGAAAATGAGTTCATAAAATCGTTCGATTCAATTTCCGAAATATTTAACTTGAAGTGTTTTTTTATAATTGGAAACCTGTAAAATGAATATTGATGTTCGCGTACGGAATGAATGGAAAATGCAATTACGTCTGTAATAAAATATTTGATTACAGTTTGTATTCGTTTAAGTAGACATATCAGTCGTTAATTTATATGGCTTTTATATGTAAGAAGATTAATTATGTACTATGAAAATAACACGAGGTAAAACGTATTTGAAAGACGTTATCAAACATCTGATAAAACAACCCTTTGATCGTGATTTTAATTAATCAGATACGAAATACACGAAAAATTTTGGATTGCTGAAATAAAATCGTTTAGTTATTGATTTATTTTTCAGCTCAAAATAACAAACGAGTCGTAACAATTAATTTTATAATTGAATTTTGTGCGTGTTTCTTAATATAATACCAATCACATACATATGAACCTCAAATTAAGTTCGATTGAGGTTCTCAATCTATTTTTGATTGAATAAGAATATATTTATGTCTGGATAAGGGTAGGACGAAGTTAAGATAATAGCAAGCGCTTAAAAGATAAGTACCGTTAATTTGAATAATGTAAGTTTGGAAAATTGTTCAGCTGTCATTAGTTTTTGAATAATGTATCGTATTTACGCAATCAAATATAAATATAACGTACGTTGCCACTATTTAAAATTTCATACCCACGATCGAACTAATAGATTCATGACTCTGTCATGGACAATGAGCCATATTTAAAACATGAGTCTAGAATAGTTGAAATGCTTGTTGCAATTCGAACATTAGCTATTCGGGAACTTAATTTCAGTTTTTGTTTCAAATCGTCATAAAATCCACATTTGTTACAAATCAAGACTAAACCTGCAATTAATTATTGCTTATCTACTAATCAATGTATACAATTAATATTTTTTTACATACTGACCAATAGTATGTATGTATTACTTAATTTATTGGCCTAGTTTCTCAATTGTCAGTTAACAATTAGTGATAATGGCTGTCGAATTCTAAGAAAAGGGAAAAACTTTTAACTATAGTTAAATAAATTGACCAACGATTAATTTACTGAATCTTTTAAAACATTTATGACGAACCAATTACACTCATACCTCGTATTAGATACACTTTCAACTATCGACTCAATTTAAACGCAATTCTTTCGCGAAAGTTTTAGTTCACAACTGAAAATTTTCCATTCCAGCTGAAGCTCATAAAACATGTGTATCAGCTGACGCTGCTATAAATCATCAGGTCGACCTTCAGCAGATGAAGATTTTTCATTCCGAAACTGCTGAAAAATCTTAACACTTGGTGACCCGATCAATTATTTGAGCTTCGTGTATTTTTTATTCTATCGATTCGATGAAAGGTGGCTTTTAGACCCGCCCATTCACTTAACTATACTCCGAGTCATTGTTTGTCGAATTTTTTCAGCTGAAAGTTCTTTTTTACTCACGTAAAACGATCATAGTTTCCCTTAGCCGCATGAAAATTTGTATACTAATTAGTATTATTTTATTTTGCTGAATATTTCATCTGAAGGGTTTTTTGCGAGTTAGATCTTAGAAAGTTTCGTTTCAATATATTTCTTTGCGTCTTTTGCTTCAGCTGTCGACGATATTGTTTTAGATTCGGCCTCGAGATGTTCTTATCAGTTGTCGCTGAAAAAAATGTAAACGTCGACAAAGAATCGGTTAAAGAAAATAGATGATGGAGCAATTGTGTGTTATGAAATCGTCTACGTTGAACGAAAATAAATTTCTGAAGAGTCTCCGAAGTTTTGCTTAAAATCTGTTTATTTTTAACGAAGCCGTCTAACGAAAGATGACTAGACAAAACAATTATAAATCAAATTGGATTTTCTTCCAATTAACAAAAACTTAAATTATATTCATTCGATTGAATAATACGTAAGTTTTGGAGTATTTTAATCACAAATAGTGATCTTAGGATTTATGCAACTATTTTTTTCTTTAAAATAAACGAGTGTTTCCCACAAAAAAACATGAAGTTTATAAGTTCAAAAGTAAAAAAAAAAGTTTAAGTTAAGACATTAAGTTCATAAGTAGATGAGAAGGTACATACAATTTTATTATATAAATAGTAAGAATGGTTTGATGTGATTTAGGTAAAGTAAGTTAAAAATCATTTCTTTTGATGTATTGGATTATATTTAAAAAATGATTCCTTTACTTAAAAAAAAAATACTAATTCACTTATCCATTAGAAATATAAGGAATGAAAAAAGATTATTATTATTGTTTTTTTAGAAAGCTAATTAAAATAAACCTAGTACCACATAAATTGAAGAATTACTGCATACCATTACATACAGATGGAAGCGATTTTTATACTGATTTTCTTCTTTTAACTACGTTAAACCTCAATTTTCCCATAAATAAGTCCGTGTAAGTAATCACGGTCGCATAGTCTACTTAACTGCTTGAAAACTGCATTGAAAATTGATGATGATTGAATGATTGATCTGTTTATCCGACGATATTGAACCTGAACATGCATCCTTTCCTGAAAAAACGCGATCAGTTTCGCATTTGCTGCAACTCGAATAAGATCTCAAAGCGTCTTTAGAACTCAATTCAATTCAATTCAACTCAGTTGAAAAAAAATGAACGATTCCATAGGATTCATGAATGATTCAATTAATGCGACCTGCTCTCCACTTCCTGGTGGATATGTTTCGGATATAGATGTCGAGGACACGAACTGGATCCTGACTTCGTCTTTCATCATATTCACGATGCAGACAGGTTCCGAGGAATGGTTATTTTATTAATCAGGCTGTATACGATTATGCAATCTCGACTATTTATAGGTTTCGGAATGCTCGAGTCTGGATGCGTCTCGATAAAAAACGAAGTCAACATCATGATGAAGAATGTGGTGGATATTGTCGTCGGAGGTACTCAGACTTGATCAGGGGTGTCACTATTCATTTTTACACGAGAGGATGTTTTTTTAGCATTTTTCTGTTAGTCTAATGCCACATTCTCGTGTGAAATATACTTGCAAACGTGGAGATCAGAAAAGTGTGCCTTATCGAGTTATTTTGCTTTAGATCTGTACTGTGCTCTAACAATAAGTAGATTTGATAAGATACGTGTTTGATTCCTTTTGATTCGAATTTAATTGATACATTTCCTTAACGACTTCATATCTATCATTAACTATTATTATAATCAACGCAGTAGACATTATTTCTAGTTTCTGAAAATGCAAAATAAATCTTATGAAGTGTCATTTTTACAATATTTGCACAAAGTTTGATAAAAAATTTATACCATAAGTGAAAATTTTTGCAGCAATCTGATAGTATCATATGAATAATCGAATGAAAATCTTTAAAATGCCATTTGATCCTATTCACCTTCCCCTTAATTGACGTCCCTGGAGATAAAAATGATCGTCTCGGTTCAGCGACTGGTTTTCTTCAATTAACTGATCTTGTTTTTTTTTTCAATGCGAAGGTTTAACTTATTGGATGTTCGGATATGGTATGTCTTTCGGTAAAGGGCCTCTGACTAACCCTTTCATAGCCATCGGAGGTTTTTTCATAGATCCAACAGTTGGAGATTATGATATGGGACCAGTTTTTGCAGCATTTCTGTTTCAGCTTTCTTTCGCAACAACTGCAACTACTATAGTCAGTGGTGCAATGGCTGAAAGGTATGTACTTCAATTTTTATATATAATAAGATATTACTTGACTATATTATTAGATAGTGAATGATTAGATCGATGATGATTAGAATCAATGGGTTATTCATTCCATTTTGTTATTTATATAAGCTCAACTTTGCGCATTGATGCTCGTATAAACTTGTAACAGTCCATCGTTGATCTAATCATCTGGTGTCAATTATTGTTTTTTCATCTCGTTTAATATTTCAGGTGTAATTTTAAAGCTTATTGTGTATTTTCATTTCTGAACACTGTGGTTTATTGCATACCAGCTGGTTGGGTTTGGGGAGAGCATGGTTTCTTATATAATTTGGGAACCGTTGATATTGCCGGTTCTGGACCAGTACATTTGATCGGTATTACCATTATTAAGTAACTGTTAAGTTCAATAGTGTATTTGTATTGAAATTTAACAATATTCAAAGGTGGTTCTGCTGCTTTTGCATCAGCTGCAATGTTGGGTCCTCGTTTGGGAAGATATTCGAAAGGAAGAGATCCTTTGCCACCTGGATCACCTGTTAATGCCGTTCTTGGATTGTTTGTTTTATGGTGGGGATGGCTGGCTTTCAATTCAGGAAGCACTTATGGGGTAAATATAAAACATCTCATTATATAAAACCGATACGGATATACAATATTTTATTCCGAAACATAGTTTTTATCAAACTGCAGACTAGTCGTTTTAGCTTAGCTCAAACACAGATGTGCTAACGAAGCACCATTGCCAATCCGTTTGATGACCGCCAATTTGAACGATATAAAATGCATTCGCCTTCCGCGTATCCTATTACAGTGCAAACGATGCAAATGAATCGTGGGATTTATCAATTGAAACGATAGTTCTAAAACGAAACAAACGAGATTTTTCGAATTCGTAAAAATAGTGTTGAAAACGAGCACTTGGCCCAGAAAAGGGCCTGACCCCAATCGAAACGTTGGCGAACTCGATGTGTGGGTTGGGGGACAATAGTAATTTTCCTAAATATCCCTTATGATTCTAACATATAACAACTGAAAAGACCAATGGGTACAAGTGATTTCGAGAAAAGTGCGCTCAAAGTTGAGTATGTACCAACATGTATGTATTATTAAAAAGTCGAACGATTTGATGATATGTCTCGGCACACGTTCTTAATTCGTTATAAAAGTGATTCCTGTACATAACTCAATTTTGGCGAAAATTTCACTTGTACCTCTTGGCCATTTCAGTCGTCATATTATGTATATTAAAAAAAAATAGTATAGATGTCTTAATTGGGAACTCTCCATTCTCGAACCCAATATTTAAATTGATACAAAATGCTGCTTGATATTTTTTCACTAAAATAAAACAGATAACATATGAACTATACAATTTTCATGAAAATTCAAATTTTCTCAATTATCCAATTTTCAATTGTTTTTTCACTAGCCTCAATTGATTTTTGCGTTGAAAACGATTACTTTTCTTTTGGATTATCATGAGAATATCAAACTCAAATCCGCCTGAATTGCGGATGAAGACAGCCTTCATACATTTTCTTTTCTGGATCTACCTGAGAATGGAGGTTTTCTAAGCTCATTTTCGGTTCATGGATGTGGCTCCGTTTGGGTTCGGGGTTGAGGTCGTGGAAAATGTGGAAAACTCGTCGGGAAAATCCAATGTCACCATTTTCCGCGATGACGTCTCAATGTTCGGCCAAGGCCGGCCAACAATTTGTGAATTGGCGCCGACATTGTGGTCGATTAATCGATTTTTGTCGCTTTCTTCACGCGACATTAAAAATAACAACGTCCTAGAGTCGAGGCTTCGTCTCAACTAATGGACTTTTGAAATGAATGATTTTCTTTTTTCGCGAAAAATAAAAGAAAACTTTGATTAAACGAAGTCCGCTATTCGTATCGTGTATTCAATTGTGAGTTTTTTTTTTTGGCTTCCAGGTATAAACAGCGGTATTATTAAAATGTAGGTAAACGATGATTGGTTTTGTTTTTTTTTTTAAGAATTTTTGATGTTTTTTATGAACGTGTTTCAAGGTTTTATGTTTTATGTAAATGTTATGGCGGTAATTTTGACAGTAGTACGGAAACATTTGAATGTATGAATAGTATTGAAAACTTTTTTATTCAGATACTGAAAATATGAAATGATCAAAAATTTCACACGTTTTTTTTATTTATTTAAGAACCAATGTACCTACATATACATACATATAATATTGTTAATGAATAAGTCGTAAATTTAAGATCGAACTTTTATTTGTTCAAATTCTCATTTTAATTCCGTTAAATATTGTAACTATTTTGAAGTTATTCATTTCAAAAATATTTACAATTAAATATTGTTTACTCAATAATAATTAACTAAGCTTTCAGCTTAAATACTCTATCTCTGTAACTAAACTAGGGTAGTTTTTTTACGTGAGTGGCCTTTCAAATTTAATTTCACTGATTGCTTGTCTGAGGGTGGGATATACCTAAAATAGAATCTCACCCCAAATATACACTCTTGTGTTGAATTGAGCACTTTGATAAATTAAAAAAAAGATGCATAGATCAAAAGGCATACTTTGGTCAATAATTAAAACTAAATCATTTTCTATTATATCACAATCAAACATTATTTTTTCATGGTTGTATTGAAATCCCAAGGTTAGCGGAATGAAATGGCAGTATGCTGCTCGTGCAGCTGTAATGACTATGCTTGGATCGTTTGGAGGTGGTTGTTTCGGGTTGTTGTGAGTATTTATTACTGTAGAATAATTTATGAATTATTGAAAAATCATTTCATAACTTAAAATGTTTTAGATATTCTTTGATTCGTTTCAAAGGAAAACTTGATGTGATGGATCTTATAAATAGTGTTCTGGGAGCTTTAGTCTCTATAACAGGTTTTTTCTAAAAAAGTTCTTAAATTTCCCTGTATTATATAAAATAATGCAAAATTTATATTTAACAACTGTTATATTATAGCTGGATGTTTTTTGTATCACTCCTGGGAAGCATTGTTAATTGGAATTATCGGTGGCGCTATAGCCTGTTTTTCTATGCCTTTAGTGGATATGATGGGAGTTGATGATCCTGTAGGTGCTTCTTCAGTTCATGGATTTTGTGGAATATGGGGTATGCTATATTATAAACATATTTTTCATTATATTGAGAAATATGCATATAATATAATTTAATACAATGTAGGAGTTATCACTGTGGGACTGTTTGCTGATAATCCAGAACCATTAGACACAACACGAGGAAGAATGGGATTATTTAAAGGTTGAATTGTAATATATTTACTTGAAAAACAATTAAATCCTATATTATATAAATTTTTCACATCAACAAGAAAACCTGTAATCAATTTAAAATTATAGGTGGTGGTTGGTATCTATTAAAAGTTCAATGCTTATCAGCTCTTTGTTTAACTATTTGGGGACTATCTAGCACTGCTGCTTTGTTGTGGTTGATCAATAAATTTATACCGATTCGTATGGAAGAGTATGAAGAACTTATCGGAGCTGATTTGACCGAACATATGATTCAACACGGACATGTTAAGTATCTGCGCTACTTAATTAAATCAATGTCTTGATATGCATGCAGATAATGAAGATGAATAACTTTCAGATTGGAATTGAAAACACTATTGATGTTTTGAAACCATATTTTAATATTCACGATTTGGAAAATATTCCTTCGATTGGTTCTAATCTTGGTCATCACTTTTATATAGTGGAAAAATATAATGTTAATATGTTTCTATTTACTACAAAATGATTAATTATTCAAACATACCTACTTTCTAATGAAATTCTCAATTCTCTATGAAATTGTAGGATAATGGAAGTAAGGACAATGTTCATGTAACCAAAGGAAATAAATCAAATGGAAATGAAAGATTCGGTACAAGCAATAGTGTTGCAAGATACTCTGAATCTTGGCTAAATAATGAAATCCGCAATTTCAACTCTCATATTATTTTCCCAAAATATGATATTCCCAATA
Organism: Cheumatopsyche charites; assembly: GCA_024721215.1. NCBI lineage: Eukaryota > Metazoa > Arthropoda > Insecta > Trichoptera > Hydropsychidae > Cheumatopsyche > Cheumatopsyche charites. Next base: position 10,467,571 of record CM045580.1, read on the forward strand.
ATGCATTTGAATACAAACCATACAATGGAAAAAATTCTCATATAAGTCAATTCCCAAAAGCTCGTCAAAACAGTAATATTAAATCTATCAAATTGCAAGAAAATATAGTAGAAAATGGAAATCAAATTTCAACAATATCTCATAGTTCTAATGATGAACAGAATAAAGATAACAAGAGCATAGTATGGATCAATTGATATCGATTTTTAAAAAAATATTTGGTTATTTGTTAACAATTTTATTAATTTATCAATTATTATATTAAATATTACAATCTATATTGCATTTTGAATTTATCATATTAGTTCAGGCGTTTACAAACATGTGATCATTCTTAAGTACAGTTAAATCAAAATTACAATTACTTAAATAAACCTAATATGTACAGTGGATATAAGGAATATAATTTTTGATCAAAAAAAAAATGTTTAATAGGATCCGTTAAATTTGATAATATAGATAGATAATTTGAGCGAATCAAAATGTTTATATAATATTAGATGTTAAGACTAGTTAATGTGACATTTTCAAAGCATCAATCAGCTTTTAATTATAACATAAATGTAATTCAACTGTGTAAATTTTAATCTGCAATATATGAAAATTTAAGGATAAGTAATTAAACTAAACATTTTCAGTCCTCTATTAAATGGCTAAAAGTAGAGTGAACCTTAGAAAATAGTAGCACCTGATTTGAATTCAAATAAAACTAGTGAATTTGTGATGCGTATGAACTTATTGTTAGATGTATAAGTACAATTTCATAGACAGATAAGAGTAAATGAAAAGAATCACTGAGAAAATTTTCGATTCTGATTAACAATTAATTGGTACAATTTTTACACATCTAGTTTCAATCTATTGACTATGCAATTGCATCACAGCTTTCATACGTGTAGATTGTTTTAATTTAGAACGAGACCATTATCGGAATCTCCAGATTATCTGAAGCACAATTAAAGCCATAACTAAAGCCAAAGATGCTTCAAATCTCACAGAATTACTTTCTTTTACACTATTGGTGTGAGTATGCAAAGTTGTCTCTAGGTTTTGAGGTTTTTCTCGCACTGTTGCTGTGAGAACTTCTCCCGAATGCTCTTCCACTATCATTCGTGGCGAATTTTCTTCAAATATTTGATTTGCTATTTTCAAATTCTTCAAAAGTTTTGTTACTGTGTCTAAAATTTATAATTATAGTTAAAAAGTTGCTCTAAAACTTACTAATATAAAATTTTAAATATGAACTTTGTACCTGCTTCGTTAGAATCATCTTCTACTTTGATGAAAGTAGTCAAAGATATTTCAAACACTCTGTTACTATCACTTCCACTCATAATGCTTCGTTTCTTCCTTCCATATCCAACAGCACCATTACTGCATGTTGTCTGAAATATTTTATAATTAAAATAAATTCTATTCTTACAATTACTGTAAAAAAAATATTTATCTTGACTTACTCCTTGGCACTTATCGAGGCATACGTTAACCGTTCCTCTGAACTGGACATAAGTTGTGTCTGGGAATTTGAAAGCTTTGAATTTGGCTTCTAATACGTCTCCATCAGTAGTTACAAAATTGTTAAACAAGAATGAATCGATTGAGCACCTATATAAGATTGTAATTTATTAATGATTTTTTCATTAAATCACATTTTTTCATAAATAATGAATTTACCCATTGAAAACTATCGTTTCCTGTTGCGCTACAGTATCGGAAACTTGTAAATGTGATACCATGATTCCATAAACAGGAGCGGATTCTTTGTCTAAAAACACTTTCATCGTTAATGGAGTACCAGGTGTTACCGATATTTCTCCAGACACCCTAAAATTAAATTATCGTAAATAAAATATCAATTAGATTTATATAAAAGTTCATAAAAATAACTCACTCTTTGCCATTTTGGCTAACGGTGACACCCAATTGTGGCTCAGGAGCACGTTCAGTAAGAGTTGGCATTGTTTCAAAATTTCTAAAATGATATTAAAACACATGATTATACAATTAGAATGATACTTGTATTTAGTTATATAGACTTTCACTCAGTTTATCACTACATTTCATATATGGCAGTAACAAGGTTTACATGTTGCAATCATATACAGTATGTAAAAGAATTATATTCAACTAGAAATACTCACTCTTGTTCTTGGAAACCAACAGGTAAATCCAAGTCTCTTCGATGTATTTGATGAGGGCCTACAGGAATAATAGGTCCCAAAGAACATCTCACAGATATTACCTCCCTTCCCAATTCACTCTCAACTACAACTTTATGATAGAACACTCTTTTCCCCTGTTGGTTTGAAAAAAAACAATCAAATAACGATTCATAATTAACATTTTAATATAATAAACGAAAAATTACAGTTGATTGATGAAGAAGCCTTGTGACTCCACATTTATGGACATCACTGAGATCCAATTTAAATATAGCGACTCCATTTTCTATAGATGGAGCACATACATCATAACCTGATAAGGAAATAAAATGATTATTGAGTAAAATATAATACAAGCTGAAGTATAATATATTATAATATGATACACACCCTTAAGCTGATCTAGGTAGGCTTTTTCATTCTCTATATCCAAAGGAACAATAACAGTCATTACATCAGGGGTGCAATTCACTTTTGCTTGTTTTCCTGAAAACAAAAAAAAAGTACTACTTTAATATGTTTGAAATATATATTACGAATAAATGAATATATTTTTTTACATTACAATATTACTGATATTTTACTTTTATATTGAATAAAATAAAATATTGATGAAAATATTGATCGACTAGAAGCATATCTCATACTTCCCCTCATACAAAAATGATTTAGGTATCTAGTGCACTTGTGAAATTAAGGCTGAAAATGAGTCTTGTTTACGGAAAAAACGCTGTGTTATTCATTTTAAAAATATCGATGCATACTTTCAACATAAAAAATTTGAAATTTAATATATTTAAAACTTTAAAAAACGCACTCAAAATTAATTATAAAGATTCTTCATTGCATATGACTAGAAAGCGATTTGAAGACATTAATTATCCAATATAAATATGCATGAAGTCACATGTAAGACAGAACAACAATAATTGCATCATATCCTTTTATGCAATAAGTTTTTACTACAATCGCTATAGTGAAAAAAAAGAACTCCAAGAATGGTAGTGAAAACGAACAATGACATCACAAAAGACATTCGTGCACCATACAACCTTGGTGATGATCACGGTTTCCTCAAATTAAAATTTAACCGAGGATAACTGAAGAGCCTCTTCAAATTTTACAATATTGACGGATCATTGCAGCGGCAACATCAAATAAATGGTTATGCAGCGTTATAAAGATCGAGATTGGTATTTATTACCGCAGTAAAATTACCTCTTATATATTCTAAGTTCAATAAACTAATCGTCGATTTTTTTTCAACACAAATGTGCTATCTTTCGAAAGCAACGAAATCGTTTAGTGCAAGATTGATGTGCAGGAAACGGTGCTAGTTAGACCGGGTTCGAAGTCGTGGTACAATTAAGATGATCACATATTAATCTCCAGATTTTATTAATTATTCTACTATGTGAAAATATTGATGTTCAATATTTTACATCAACCCATAGAATGAAGAGAACACATCGCCTAATAAGGATAACTAAAAAAAACTGCAATTTCCTTCAAGAATGATACATTCATTCTCTCATATTTCATTGCCTTTTTTATATAATAAATTATTTTGAACTCATAAAAAATTTAATCCAGGCAACACTTCTTCATTAAAACAAAATTTCTTTTGTTGAAGAATCTTTTCATATCAGCAAACAGATGTTATTCGCTGAGAGCTAGGCCCGGAAAATATGGTGGATGAGGGAGCAATATAAATTGCGATTCATTCAATTTTGGAAATTGTTGAAATCAACATACAACCCGAAGCATTATCTTGACGAAAAAAAAAACACCTTAACACTTGTGAAATGGATCATCGGCAAAACAATTTTAGATACGCACATTCATCAATCGAAATGACAATCATAGGGTCAGCAATGAGACCCAGATGGACACGAGCATCACCATTAAACGAAGGTGGCCACGATTCGAGCGGCTTCCTGCAGCCAACAATGGACGATCCGGCAGAACAATCGGGTGCAGTGACCTCGACAGCCGTCTAAATCTTCACATCCTCGACGTAAAGACGAGAAGACGATTTGGCCAGTGAAAAAAACCGCATCCCACCTACTGGTGTCCACACACTCACGTACGGCGCGATCCTTTTCGAGAACTCGATTCGACTCGATTGATTTGGATGACCGTTTGGGTCAGCGGATATTCGACAGTTCGAATGTTTCGAATTATTCGAATATTTGATCGGTGTTTCAAATGTTCTGAATAATTAGAATGTTTGAAGATGGTATTCGAATCATTAATGAGGTTGCGTTAAAGTATTCGAATGGAATATAAAATATTCGAAGGGATATTGAAAGATCTGTAAACTTGAAGAGAGGTTTCGAATATCCAAATAAAGACCCTAAAAATATTCAAATAATAATTGAAGAAAAATATCATGAAAGTTTATTTGCTATTTATTGAAGTTGTAACATATTTAAGCAACAGCTTCATTTTGATGCAAATCACGTATTCTTTTAATGTATGCGAGTTTTATTTTCAAACAAAAAGATCTATTCAATTTTTTTCTAAGAATTCTGATTTTTCTATTGTTTTATTTTCACCCAAAAGAGAAGAGTAATATTCAAGAATACATAATTAAAAACAAAATTTCAAATGAAATGAATTTTCTGATTTAAAAACTTAGCATACTTTTCTATTGTAAATAGATACGAATAACTTTATGCATACCTAAATATATTATTAGCTCTAAATTCTAAAAACTATTCTATTGAAAAAATATATTGATATTATATCAAAACGTTTCAATAAACACATTTCATGATTTGCAAAAAAAACATTATTCAATATGCACAGTCATAAAATGAAAGTAACATTTTCTCGCATTCACTTGCGTTTTTACAGAACATATCACAGATTGCACAATCTTCAATACGATCTCATTCAACCTAAAGCAAATCATTTGAGAAATTTTACCCATACATTTCTTATGCAATCGTGTCTCTAAATATGATTGGCCTTATTATGGATTGAAATAAAATTATTTTGGATTAAATTTTCAATCAAAAACTACCCATATTTTGTGCAAATATTAATTACTAGCGATCAACCCGTTGAATATTTCAACGCAGTTTGGAGTGTTACATGGACACACAGACACACACAGATTAGCACTATTATATAGTTAGATATTTGAAGAAATTAATGGATGAAGAAAATACGTGTTTCAACAAATCCTATAATATAAAATCAACAATTGCACAAGCGATTCAATCGAACGAAAGCAGCAGGTGCACAAACGAAAAGCTTCAGGGTTCGGTGCTCAACGGGTTCCTCAACAACACACGTTTTAATTACTCGAAACGTACCGACAACAACAGCGAACAACAAGAACAACAACAACAACAACAACCACCGTGGCAATGTGTGCGTTGCATTCCTCATCGGAAGATGTCGAGATAACCGATGCATCGGTTGCATCACACGAAGTGAAACGTGTGTGGCTATACATAGTTAAAGCAAGGGCAGCTCGCAATATTGAAATGGGTTGGAAATTTGAGAAAATGGAAAAGCAGGGTAGTCGTTTATGACGACTGAAAAGACCAAAGGTACAAGTGGCTTTGCGACGATTTCGAGAAAAGAGCGTTCAAAGTTGACCATGTATTAGGAGGAGGTCGAGTGATTTGATGATATATCTCGGTACACGTTCCGAATTCGTTTATATCCTTTTGCCACCAAGTAAATGAGTGCGCATAGAAGCGATTCCTGTGCATAACAAAATTTCGGCAAAATTTTCACTTGTACCCCTTGGCCTTTTCAGTCGTTAAATAGTATCGCTAGCTAGTGTCTGCGAAAAGTAATGAATTCAAACTGATATTGTATATTTCATGAAAGGTTCATAAAAAGCAAGCTTAAAATAAGTGGCTACTTTATATTACAAATTTAACGATTGTTAACAAGTGGCATGCTTTTGCAGTATTTAATATCAAGTGTAAATCATTGAAGACTGGACTTTTCATTCGCTAATAACCATTATGTTAGTTAACTTGTGATTTGTGGTTATTTTTTCTATAGTATGGTTGATATGATGTATTTGTGAATTCGCACAATCAAACTATAGAAAAAAACGCATATTAATTAATTATATGAGTAGATTTGGCCCTGAGGCTTCCAATGACTCCAACTCGGATTCTTAAATTGAATTTTCAAATGACACACACCACATTTGCACCAGAGGCCATCAGAGTGTCAAAGACGAGCCGCCTCTGCTAAATGGAAACGCTCCATCGGATAAAGCGTTTCGATTCCTCGGAGGCTGCATCTTCGTCTCGTTAACATTACACGAATGCTCGAGAGTCGGTAATCGTTAATTTCAATGAGAGATGGAGGCCTATTCATCTCGAGTGCAACGGTCTCGAATAAACTCATCGATTTCATACGATGGGCCTTTTTTGTGATGAGTGAATGATCCTCTCCAGAAGTGGTGCCCACTTGCGCCGATTGTCTTTCGAGTGCGTGACTCGTGAGACGGAGCCTCATTGTCGTCGATGATGGTTCAGATAGAGAGCCAGAGGTGTCCGCGTGTGGTCGTGGGATGGAAAACTGTTTTATGATTGTCGCATAATTGTGAGAGAGGCTCGTATCGAGGAGATTTCCTTGTGTCATACGTGCTTTAGTCTAATGCAATTTTCTTTATTGCCTCGGACGTGTGTCTCAAGGCGCAGTTTTGATCTGAGTCATGATAAAGTTTAATTCGATAGTGTTAGAGATGTCATTCATTCTTTCAAGGGAATCACATATTGGTATGCATTGTTTAAAAATTGATATGTATTTAATATGAAAAAAATACGAATTCATTAAAAAGGAAAACTGCTTTCCTTTGATTCTCTCAATTGAGTCCCTGAGTAAAATCATTAAAGAACTTCTATATTTTATGATGGCCAGTATAAATATGTATCTAAAACATCTATTAACATTTATGTTAGAGGCTAAACATTAAAATCCATGTTCGTTAAGTAGTACAAAAGCATCTTATAATTACGGTAAAATTAAATAGCCAAGATTGTAAACTCGAGATGGTACAACCATAAACAACCCTTACTGGCACGAGACACACATTCTCAAAACTATTACGATCGATTCGAGATAAAAACCATAAACATCAACTTGACCAGTCATAACACTTTTAGATCCGTTCTTATAATCACTGGCTAGCAATTAACCACTTGTTTTAGCTGTCAAATTCTACATGAAAAAAATAGCCATAGCCAACTACCTAAAACGAGGATTTATAAATTTTATAGATTTTAACATTCAAAAGAATCGATTATGTCATCAGATCGATTGAAAGAAATAATATGTGACTCTCTCCAGGATCTAACAGGACTCAAACCCTGCAGCACCAGGTCACTGAAGCTACACTATCGAATGGTTAAAATATAAATTCTAACATCTTTTCGTATAAAAGCCAAAACACACTTGTCTGAGACGCCGTTAGAAAGAGATAAACAACCATTCAATTCTTTGTGTGTTGATCCTTAGTTCTTCCTGTTCCTTCCTCTTCATCTTTCTCGCTCGCATACTAAAAATTAAACATGTTGCTTACTTTCAACGTCTCAGACTAATGCATGCCTTAAAATCGAAATTAATCCCCTCAGATACCATCATCATCATCCATTGACATTAGCCTGAACGGTTCTCCGGCTAAATCTCGCTCTCATTGAGGAGATCCATCGCCGTACGGTAAAAGCGTTGATGATGATGGACTAGTACTACCAACACTGAGGTACCTCGCTATCAGATGGAGCAGTCTTCGCACGGAGACCACAACCTCTTCGGAGTAGGAGGCGGTGCACATCCACGATGTTCTTCACACCTTATCTGATGGTCAGCGATTCCTCGACGGTTGTTGCGCCCACTTGCATTCGTGATGCAATCGAATTAATTATTTATACGGAGTGGATGCACGCTCGTATGCACATCTGGTGATTTTCAGACTATTCGTTATTCGAGTGTTTGTTTTAAGGATTGTTAGCTTTCGTGGGTGGTTGGGTTGGGAATTATTTTGTACTTAATCTTGGAAATTTTGATATTTTTTTCATATTTCATTAGATGCTGCATGTCTAATTAAGTATACTATGATGTCAATCCCGTGATAATATTGTAATTGCCTAATTAATAGTATTTTGATAGTTGTTTCAGAGATATGAATGCTAGTTTAAGAACTTTCCTAGCTTGGTTTGTCAAAAAATGTATTCATTGTTTGTTTTAATGTTCATATGTTTCGAATGTAATTCAGTTATGTGATACATGTGTAAGATATGTATCTATCTATATTATAAATACGCTAACGATACTCGAAATTTTCAACCACAGCCGTGCCTCGAAACCCGCGCGTGCAGTTTATTAGCCCACCGCCTTACACTCCGAACTACCATCGTAATTACAGAACTGCACCGTTTGACGTACATAAAATCCAAATTACGTTAAATTTTCGAAAAGGATAGTATAGCCAAATCTAACCTAATATAATTTAATCACGGCTTGAAAAATGATAATGATTTTTCACTAACAATAAGAATCATCCTGTAATCATTACGTATTTTTTTCCCTTATCGACTAATGTTCCAATACAAAAATATTAATTGAACTCATTCAATAATATTCATATGATGAGATTCATTTTCGTTATAGAATTAAATCACGAATGCACAATCACAATACAATTCGCTTTTCACATTTTGAATTCACAAAAAAATAGTTTTACTTCCGAATCGAGATAACCGATTTCGAAGCAACCGAAATATTAAAAAAATAGCATTATACTTTTACGAGAGAGAAATTTAAGTTTTTCTCACGACACATCACAATGAAACAATACGCTGCAAATTAAATTATTTGAAAGAATTTGTATCGTACGCTTAATTAAGTTTCGAATCGCACCGGAACACAAAATGTGCTCACGTGTTGAAGCAATTTGGCGGCAAAAATTTTCAAATTTAAGACGAAAATCGTATCAGACAACCGAGGGATTTCGCGTGGACGTTTCGAATTGAATTTGACGCTCAATTTGATTGTCTTTTTGTTTAACTTTCAATAAGAGATACCGTGAAAGGGAAGTGATGCACGTTAAACAAATTGAGAGGTTTTTTGTTTAGTGAGAAAATAACGACTGTTAAACGTTGGCCAACTGTTGTTTGTTATTTGTATGAAAATTCTATGACGATACGTTTAGATAAATGTATGAATATTTTTGAAGTGATTTGATTTATCGATAAAATAGTTGAGTTTTTCATTTCGTCCCATGTAGTAGTTTCTAGAAATTGCTGAAAATTATACATAATATGAGCATTAAGAACAGCAATGTATCTATTTGCTTTGACATACAATGCAAATATTACACATGTACATACATTTTCATGACTAGAAAACAATGGTCTGCAAATAAGTTTTCTAAACTCAACTGAAAATTGTATTCATTAGAATCAAAGAAAACAATGTTTTTCCTAATGTTTATACATCTATCATAGGTATAATAAAATGTATAATTTTCTTCACCTTCAAGGAGTTCCGACAAAATTAAATAAGGAATCTCGCTAAAAGTCAAGTCGAGCCAATCGACAAAAGGTTTAAATTGCATTCCTTTTAAATTCCAGCATATACCACAAACTTGAGTCAGAATTTATTAACGTTTCCTCAATAATATCCAGGATATGAACGAAAAGCAATATAAATTTGAATACTTCGAAAGGTCGTCAATCGCAAATTGAATTTCCTCTCTTCATTACTTCGTTCTGCTTCAAAAACGATACGCGTTCAATTAAAACCCTTAACAAACCGAGAACTATTAACGATTTGAATACCGTATTTTTTTATTAAAACATTTATATACGGAAACAAGACTTTTCCATTATTCATACGGCAACGGGTTGATTTATAGCGAAGTCAAATGTTAAAACACCATAGTGTAACGTTACAGTTACACATATAAACCATGAAGAATCAAATCATAACTCATCGTTAATAAATATCGTGTAAAAGTTGTAATTTCCCACGTTTTGCGAAGATCAATTGCTGCAAAATTTCGAATTGCATGCGAAATACAATATATTCGATTCTGCAACGGTATTAAGAAAATTTATTATCCAAGATGGACATTTTTTCCAATTCATGTTCGTATTGTGGACACATTTACTAGTGAGACAGTAAGACCATTCAAATGTCCATTTCCTGGTGTCATACCAAATATGTTTGCTAACTTGAACAGTTAACTTATCCTTGCACAAGTGCGTTTGCACAATCCATTCGTACTTTTAAAACTGGAAATATAATATGTAGACAAAAGGCCACACACGGTGCAATATCAGATAAATAACGACCGAAAAAGCCGAGGAGTACAAGTGACACTTTTGCCAAAATTGAGTTATGCACAGGAATCGTTTCTATGCACACTCATTTATTTGGTGGCAAAAGGATATAAACGAATTCGGAACGTGTGCCAAGATATATCATCAAATCACTCGACCTCCTCCTAATACAAGTCAACTTTGAACGCGCTTTTCTCGAAATCGCCGCAAAGTCACTTGTACCCCTTGCTCATGTCTTCTATAATACGGTTTTGCACAAAGCTATTTTGATATAGCATAGCCGATGAATTGAGATTTCGGACAAAGATGCTCCATTGAAAAATTAAAATGTGAAAAATGAACTTTCGTGGTCAGTTGCATAGCTCGAGGGTCCGGTCCATGAACATGGTCCATACGAAAACCAGTCTCGATGTATTTATATACATATGTGTATTCTCGTATTATGTCATTATTATCCGTTATATTGTTGCACCATTGGTGGTCAAGCTCGAAAGTTTTCCACGAAATTCACACATTCTGAAGAAAAAACGTTGTTTTTAAAGGAAATTCCATATTTTTTCAACGTACACTCATACATATTTTCTTGTTGGTTTATGCTCGAAGAAAAATCGAACAATGAACACGCGTTATTGTTGGTCTCACGAAATTGAATCGAGTATTGTGACGATTGGTCTAGTTTTTCTTTTTTTCAGTTATTGTTTGATTCGAACTAGTTCCTGCTTTTCTATTTTCTCCTTTTGTGCAAAAATTTGGACCACCCGAACAATTCAACGGCGATGATTGTTTTCATGAAAATTTCGTACACAAATTTTCAAATAAACTCTTTTATCGCTCATATTGTCCAACAATACAATTGAATCATTTCCTAATCTTCTCAAACTTTTAACGCATTTTTTTAATACAAAACTACCGAACGATAATATGAATGGACGCCACGGTCCGAATTGTAAACAACCGTACTACAATTAGAAACTACGAGTAACAAAATATAAAACGTAAATTTACTAGAGCGAGATTTTACGGTACGATACGTTACAAATGTTATGTGAGTTAGCAATATTTACAGAATCCGTTACGTAAAACGTTAAACGGTTCGCGCTTAAGAAACAAATAAAGGGAATCGATTCTGCGATCGCGAAGATTGCCCAATTTGAAATGAAACTAGCCATTTTGAGAAAAAAGTTGAACATCGCTGTCTTTCAGGTTGAACTTGGCTATTTTTAATGGCAATTAAGTAGTCGATACGTCTAGGTGTTATCGATCAAGTTTTTTTTACACATGTTTAAAAAATCTGTGAGCAGGACTAACGGTTATCCTGTATAATAAATCAACTCTTAATCTGACTTCATTATAAGAACGTTATTTCAACTTTTTCCAGGGAAGGTAATTTTCTTTTTTTGAATAGATATCATATCTCAAAAGATGTGATTTTTAATGAGAGCAACTATAATTTGATTTAAAGATTGAAGATGGAAATAAATACAATAATATCTAACTATATAATAGCGCTATTCTGTTTGTGAGTATGTATCTGTGTGTCTGTATGTCCATGTAACGCTCCAAAACTACGTTGATATATTCAACGGGCTGATCGCTTGTAGTAAATAGAATTGAATTCGTAAATAAATTTGTTGAAATATTTCGAATTAGATAAACGACTTTTTTCAAATTTACCTTCTTAATACAATATTGAAGAAAAATTCTGAGTTTTCACTGACAATTAAATGTGTTATCCCATAACAATAAGATTTTCTTGAAATATGCATAGCTTAGAACATCCGAAATTTAAAGCATTGCGCTCTTGTATTAAGTTAACTATATAATGCCTTAAAATAAATGTTCACACCAAAATTTTGAGAAAATTTACCCCCATTGATAAAGTTTTCACAAAATCATAAGTTCAGATTTCGTTCACAATTCACTTTATTAAAATAAGTTGTAACAGTCTGTTTATCTATAGTTCACATGCAAATTTTCCAAAAACACAACAGCTTATAAATTTGATAATCATCTTCGATTGCAACAATGCAGATCTAATGCAACGATAGCCGACAAATAGCTCGTTAATCTTCGAATTTGGCGGCGAAAAAGAACGTTTTTTTCTCAATTTAAAGCTCTTTTATTTCTCTTGGAGAATGTTTAAAATACTATAATGTGAACAATAGTATTTGCTGTTGTACTATTGACCCGATTGCGATTCGCACGGTTCGGTTTGCACGTTTGCCGAAAAGAGAGAGGTTTCGTTGCATGGTTTACCGAGAGTGCACTGTACCTTAAAAGGGAACGTTTCGGTTAGGAACTTTGATGGATAATTGTGTCATCGAGTTCAGTTATTTTCTTTTCGTCATAACCGATCGATTGTTGTCGGTAAAAGTTCTTAGATACTCGATAAATCGTGTGCCTTGTGTAAAATTTCTTGTTATTCGTTTATACAAAATTCATATTGTTGTTAGTTTTTGTGTGGGTTGGTTGTTTTTGTGGTTTAATTCGGTTTTTATTGTTAGGAATTGGGAAATCCTGGAAAATTTGGATGATTGGTCTTCATGTATACGTATATAGGTAGAAAAATTAATTATGTTAAATAAGGTTTTTTATCTTTTTAGGTGTAATTGTTTCAACAATACGAATAAGTACCAAAAAGTTATTAAATTTAATTTGAAATTTATAATTAGGTTAAGTTTTTCTAACATTCTAACTAACGATAAGCAATGTGTATTCATCAAATTAACCGTGTTAAGTAAGTATTTCCTGTATATTAAAATCAATATCTAATTAGCAATCTGAAACGATTATAATCTTTCTATAATTTATTTTATAATTTAAATGCGCGGTAAATTATCGTGTTTGGTTCAATATAAAATTAATGATTGATGGCTTATCAATATCATGCACAGTTTTCACTGACACATGTTGAATTAAGGTTGATCATAACCAAGATATTCACAATAAGCACGAACTGTTATAAAAATCATTAAACTACATGCAACCGACTATGCAAAAGCAACATGCACAATCTAAAGCTACATCCACACACATCAATCGACTCATTATAAAATCATCGATATTTTTTTTCCATGCATAATTCTATAGACTTTCTTAATTGCAATCAACATCATGCACAATATAAAACTACATTCAAAAGACCAAGGGGTACAAGAGTCATTATTGCCGAAATTTTGTTATGTACCGGAATCGCATCTAACCCTCATATATTTGGTGGTAAAAGGATATAAACTAACTTGAAACATGTGCTAAGATATATCATCAAGTCACTTGATCTCCTCCTAATACATGTATGTATGTACACAGACTGAAAAGGCCAAGGGGTATAAGTGACTTTGCGGGGATTTCGAGAAAAGTCATGTATTAAGAAGAAGTCGACTGATTTAATGATATATATCTGCACACGTTCCGAATTCGTTTATATCCTTTTGCCACCAAATAAATGAGCGTGCATAGAAGCGATTCCTGTGCATAGCTCGATTTCAGCAAAAGTCACTTGTACCCTTTAGCATTTTCAGTCGTCAAATATCATATTATTCCACCATAGATACATTCATCAATTGCAACCAACTGACCAAAGCCATCGTGCAAAATCTAAAGGCGCGTTCACACGTATCATAAAATAATCGATATTCGAATATTTTTCGATGCTCAATTCACGAAGAATACTTGGTCATGATGCGGATCACGAAGAAACGAGCTCACGATGGTATTTCGGAATGGAATCGCATGAGGCAGACTCACGTTCCAGTTTCTTCATCATAATACGGGCATTAGTATAGTAATGAACGTAATAAATATGCATTATAATGTCGGGTGCGGATTATACACGTTACATCGATTGTTACGGTACTGAAACTGAAGTCCCACGCCCTTTTTCTTATGTTAGTCGATCGACTGTGAATTTAGAGTCACTCGGTGACTGAGGCTAACTGTCTGAAGCAAGGTCATATGAAAATTTCATATTTTTGAAAAAATATATATTCCGATTATTAATTTTAGTCTAATGTTATATGACGACTGAAAAGGCTAAGGGGTAAAAGTGACTTCGCGATGATTTTCAAAAAAGCGCACTCAAAGTTAAGCATGTATTAGGAAGAGGTCGAGTGATTTGATGATATATCTCAGTACAAGTTCCAAGTTTGTTTATATCTTTTTGCCACCAAATATATGGGTGTATATATGTAGTAGTAATTCCTCTATATAACTCAATTCCGGCAAAAATGTCACTTGTACCCTTGGTCTTTTCGGTCGTCATATGAGTTAAGTAGTATTTTAATAATAATAATGCAGCGCGTCTTAAGTCGATTCTAGTAATGGGAAAATTTGTATGAACTGGTTTTCCATTCATTGTATTATCCAGACATGTCTTATAGTGATTACTAAATATTTTCAGATCGAAATATAATGTTTCGAAGGAATTAAATCGATTCCTATAAAGAAGTTATTGATTACTGAAACTGATGCCTAATTTGTTTCTGTACATAAATCGTATACAAAAAAAAAGCAACGGCTTATTATAATAGTAAAGTTTTAAATGAAAGATATAATACTGTGAATTCATGAATGAAAAATGAAAATGTTGAATATATGTATGTGAAATCTCATTTTGACAAAAATTTAATACTTTTATTAATTTTTACAAACATATTGAGTGATATGTCTAATCGTTTCATGGTACTTGTATCAAGCTAAGTACTTGGTACTTGAAGCATCAAAAATTTTCCGTTTACATAACTTTTTTTCACAGTGAACAAATTGAAACACCGATACGATAAAATCAAAAACCTCCGTTACGTTTGGGAAAAAAAGCGCCATTTTCAAATTCGATCAAAATCATCCGCTCTTTTTGCCTAATTACAGCACATCGATAAGATACGTGATAGCGGTGTTTAACGTGTTAATTGCTTACGGAACTCGATCGAAAACTAACTCATTACGGTTTGCGTTTAGAATTTTTGATTTTTTTTTTCATTTTTAAATCATATTGAATTTGCTCTTAAGTGGCTATGTCAAAAGACAATGCCGAATTTGACACTGTGGCAATTTTACGCTGAATTTCACGCGAAATCATTACGCTGATGGCTAAATCTGAAAAGCGAGAAGATTTAATAATGATTGTTCCAAGGTGTAATAATCATTAAAGCGTTTAGCCTTGGGCGGATGTCTCTTTTTATATAGAAAAATCATTTTATGATCGTTTTTGATGTTTCTGAAAAACGAATAAAATCCGCAGATGATTCGACGATTTGAATTATAGAAAACTGTTTATTTGTTCGGAATTAGTCGTGTACAGTTCTCGCTATGCAAATGTTTATCAGTCAAAATCGTATTACTGTATCATAAACGGAACAGCTTTTTCAACATATATTTCGGTCCGTTATATTTTTCATATTAACAATCAAATCGAATCTGCGATAGACTCATTCAAGAATTAAACGACCTGACCTAATCTGAATCATAAATCGACGAATGGAAGCTGTGTCGATGATTAAAGTGAACTTTCTAAACAAATACAAACCCATTTTCAAAACCATAACGAAAATAAACCCTAGCATGATTTCAATTATATCTGTGAATTGAAAATGTTTCTTTAAATAAGATCTAGTTAAAGTTTGTATAATAATGAATTTCTGACTATCATAAGCACAGACACGTTTTTTATGAACTAATAGATTTTTTTTCATTTTATAAAACATCCTTTTAGTCTTTCATTGTGTGATTTCAATGTTTATTCAATTGATTTTTTCGGTAAATGCTGGATGATTATATCAATAATGTAATATTTAACCTATCTCAACTTAATTTAAAACGTAGTCTAATTTAACCACAATTGAAAACAAGAGAAAAACCTAACCTAACCTAAAACCAAACCCTTCCTAACATAATATAACTCGATAAAATTCATATCTACTAACTATAAAATAGCGATATTCTGTGTGTCCATGTAATGCACCTAAACTGTGTTGATATATTCAATGGCTTGATCGCTAGCTCAACCCATTTAGTGCCCATTTTTCTTACTTCTTACTTCTATGATTTGAATGCTCCATTCGAAAAAAGATAGAAAAATATTTTTTACACAATAAATATAAAACCTCTCCAAATCCAATTTTCAGACTCAAAATCATCAAAAGACCAAGTCTTATTTTCAGGATAATACCGAATCATCATCCAAAAGGAACCGTTCTTTCTTTCTTTATAACGATTCGGACGGTCGAACTAACGCTGTTAATACGTCAAATTATAAATGTGCAAATCGATGCACAAGAACAACGCTTTGTTGCCGATTCATACATACATAAATGTGTATTATATTACCGTTGTTCAGGGGTGCCCATCTTGGAGCGTGAACCGTGACTTGGCGGCCACTGGCCGTGGCCATTGCACGCACGCATTTCCGACTCGGAAAACGTGACGTAAATTATTTAATTGATGTGTAACATTATTATATCAGGCTGCTTAATTTCGTCATTGTACTATATTCAAATCTGCGTCGATGAAAATTCAAAATTTTCTTAGAATCTATCGTATTTAGGGCCCATACTTCGATCGATGGTTATCTATATTATAAATATACGCTAACGATGCTCGAAATTTTCAGCCAAACCCGGGCGTTCAGTTTATTAGCCCGTCGCCTTAGCTCCGAGCTACGCGTCGTAATTACGAAATTGCAACTTTTAACGTATATATGGGATATTTTTTTCGTTATTTTTTTGTTTCACACAGATGGCAATACGAAATTTGATTAATTCCGAATAATATTATTTACACATTTGATTAATTCCGAACTGTGGCACTACTAGTGTTAATTGAATTAAGTATCTGAACATTTTTTATTAGTTGAATATTTACCATTGTATTTTCTAGCTATTCAAATGTATGTATTTATGTCAGAGAAATCGACGATATTGTTTTTCTTAATTCTTTCAAAAATTTTCCACATCTACAATTTTTTTCAGTCTAAATTATACCTTGAAGAATCTAACAAACAGTGACGTTCTCACAGACGAAAAATAACAATCGAATGTTTTTATTTATTGTAGAAAAGTATCGTTCTAGATCCAAATCTGAGCTAAAAAATAACAAAAGTAAGCGCACGATACATGCAGCGAAATGTCAAGTGACTTTCGATTTTCATTCGTCTCTTTTCAACTTGTTCAAATTCAACAAACGTCTCTTTCTATCTCCAATGTCCGTTGTATAGTTGGAGGCTGCGCTGACCCGGTTAAATGAATTGTTTTTTCTTAGTTTCAAATATCATTTCTAATACGTTATCCTTCCGTTGAATGAAAATTCTAAAAAAATCAGCTGTCGGAAAGTATGAAATTTGACATAAATTTAATTTTTAATCGTGCGATTCATTCTAGAAAGAGGAATACGCTGAAGTGTGATTTTTATTCCACTTCCAACCCCTTAATGTCCAATAGGAGTTTATTTCGAATTTCATTCATGAACCGTTTCAGATACGAAAATATTGTTACAATCAAAAATATTCTTATAGTTATAAAGTTATTATAATGGAAGGATACCAAAATTTTAAAGATTATTTCTAAATACGAAGATTTTTCTTCAAATTGCGACACGATTCGGCGACAAACGGTTGTCGCTATTGAAGATGTGCGCATTTGAATGCTAAACATCTTCGAATGTTGAATTAATTCAGCAGATTGTGTAGTTTTGCGTATTGCTTGCTTTATTTTAAACGTTGCTGTTTTGCTGACATGAGTCATATTTTTTTCAATCGTATTGATGCTGTTTTAAAGACATCAAGATTCAATCGAATGAATGAATCTATTAATATTTATATATTCTCAAATATTATTATATGTACATACATATTATCAATGGACACTAATGGATGCAAAGAAGTAAGTTAGAGATAAAATATATTATTCAATCATACAAATTGAAAATTTTATGCAGAATATATTATATTTTCACACGCTGATATTGAGCTATTCTCAGAAAGGGGGAATAAATAATGTTGTTCTATCTAGTTAGTGATTTTAATTTAAGAGTAATATACGAGTATAACGCTTATTAAAACTACTTAATTTCTCCGAGAACTTTGATAACAATGATAATCGAACATAATTTGAAATAAAAATTACCCCCATTCTATAAATTTAATTGAAAATTTGTCAATAAAAAAAACAATCAATAAATGAAAAAAAACGAGTACAACTAATTGGTTAAAAAACGAAAATTCAATATAAAACAAACCCAAACGAAAGGACAACAAATTTCCAACGACCAAAAAAAAAACTTCACATTAACGAGCGCGAACGAAACCGTTCAAAATCCCTAATTTGGCGCGCTTTTTTTCACCACCTCTCGTTTCAAACCGTTAATCAAATCGGCGAAACAAACCGATTCGCTTTCGTAGTTCCTACCACATATGAAAAGGCCAAAGGGTACAAGCGCCATCTTCGCCGAAATTGAGTTATGTACATAAATCGCTTCCATATACGCTCATATATTTGGCGGTAAAAGGATATAAATGAATCGGAACGTGCGCCGAGATATATCATCAAATCACTCGACCTCCTCCTAATACATGCTCAACTTTGAGCGCGCTTTTTTCGAAATCAATGCGAATTCACTTGTACCCCTCGGCCTTTTCGGTCGTCATTTATTATACACATATAATAAAATAGCACATCCGATTTTTCCGAGGAGCGCGAGAGCCTCATTAGCCACGGCGGACGACAAACCCGACGGGCTCGAGGACCGGTTATGTTGAGCGCTATTTTTTTTTTCAATCTTTTTTCGTATTATTTATATTGTTATTCTTTATTCAGTCCTCATCACGGAGACCAGGGATGAGTCAGAGACCGTTTCGAAAACTGGCGTGGGTCCGAAGCCTGGAGGTCGAGGCTTTTA
Organism: Cheumatopsyche charites; assembly: GCA_024721215.1. Lineage (NCBI taxonomy): Eukaryota > Metazoa > Arthropoda > Insecta > Trichoptera > Hydropsychidae > Cheumatopsyche > Cheumatopsyche charites. Next base: position 10,486,943 of record CM045580.1, read on the forward strand.
AAACGCCCCCGCGTTCTACGAAGCCTTTCACTCCAAACGAAGCTGATTTTTCGATTTGATCCGTTTTATTTTTTGCAGTTTTAAATAAGCTGTATTGTTCCTCATTTCATCTGTTTTTATTTTTATAATTTAGCCGAAGAATCAGTGTGACTGTAAATATTTCACTGTTTGAAGTCGCACCGAGTGCATATATCCGCATCCTTTTTATATAAAAACTTGCAAGTGTAGTAAGATTCTGTATTTCAAAGTATTTGTTGATTAATATTTTTTTGTATTAATTAAGCAATTTTAGGGTACCATATCTAGAAAAAAAATGTTTTTACAAAGCATTTTCATTAAATTTACTTTTCATCTTTTGAAATCATAAAAAACTTAGATATTAATTTTTTATGCAAACTTATTGCGGCTATGAAAATCTCAAAAAAATTTCTTCAAAAATTAACTTTTTTATCGATTGTTGAGTTCGCCTTTCATATCGAAAAAAATAAGATTAATAATTATAATTTTTGAATCAATTAGATTATTTTCACCACACTAAAGAAAATCTAACGATATCGACAAATTACAGATTTTCTTATAAGAAGCAACACTTTTCTTTTCTTATTAGAATCTAGCTAGAAATTTTCATGAAAAATTCATGAACACGATACAATAAAGCAAAACAACTCTACTCGAAACCAAAAATAAATCATTAAACCTTTCACAACCTAGCATTGTCACTTTTGATGACATCAATTAAAACAACCTTGACGCAAACCTCAATTTTTCTTCATACGACAAATAATAATTTCTTCATTTTACAAAACGGATCTTAAAGATTCTAGATAACGAAAGAATCGCTCGACTTCCGAACGATTAAACTGTCATGAACGATATGACGACATATATTATACACGTCGATGATGATGATGATGATAATCGAAAATCGTTATGAAAAGATTGTTAGATTTGGAATTTATTAAAATCTAGTCGAAGGTTTAATTAGTATCTTGGGGCATTTGCATGCCGACGGCTAATAGCCGTTTGCGCCATAAGGCAAATTACGATTGTTCCGTTAAATTGTTAAAAGAACCTTCTTCTATGGTTCTGCGATATTCAGATTTTTTTTAGAATCGGATTCTTTGTGGATAATTGCCGGTCGAATTTCCTCCTTGCATATTGTACGAGTCGAAGTTTTAATTTCGGTAATTAACCGTCGATTAAAATTATGGATAAAAGCTAGATTGAAAAAAAAAGTGGACAGAATATAGTCATTTTGTACGTTATGAAATTTTCGTTTTAAGTTAAATTTCAGATTGAAATATGAAGGTTTTATTGTAAAATAAGGGTGTCGAATTTTTGGGTCAAAGGTACAACTTTTTATGAGGTAGATAAGTTTTTTCAAGTTTGATTAGATTAGGTTGTTTTAAAGTAAAATTATATCAAATGTTGTGTCATTTATAAAACCAATGAAATTTTAAATTTGAAATTTATTTTATGTATAAAAATTTGAGGTATTTTTCATAAAAATAAAGATACTTTAGGTTGGGCTCTAGATTAGGATGATTTAATATGTTCAATTAAATCGGATTAAATTTACATACATTTAGTCATTACAATCATTCAGTATCCAAATAGGATTATCGTTGTAAAAATGGGTTCGAGCGTCTCGTTAAATGCAATTTTAGTCTGTGCACATAAATATTAATGGTTGAAGGCTCTATTGTAGACATTTTCCTTATTAGGCAGACAAACGGCATCCTGTTTTCCTTTGGAATTTTCAATGTATTACCACGCGAAGCGAAGCTTTAGGTCAACGTCGATATTGCCTCAGAAATTCTGTACGCAATTTTTCAAAAAACTCACACAAATTGTACATAAGCAGATAAAAATGTGGAAAAATGTGAAAGTGAGATGTTAGATTTGCAAATAACAAGGAGAGAAAAAATCACACGTTTCACACATCCATTGTTTTTTTTTTCCTTTTCGTGTTGAAATAAATTTCTATTCTATCAGATTGCAATCGATACACTATTGAAAACGATTTCTCGTTCTTATAAATTTCATGTCAGATTATATTTATACATCTAATGATTATCGACTATTATGGCTATAGGAAACAGATGTAACTTAAATCTGTATTAAACAACTAATTCTATATCGGAACTCTATGGTTGTTTAGTCATATCGAAAAAGTATTTCAATATAGCATCTATTCATATGCAAGGAAGATTGTGAATTATTACATCTCGAGTCATAAGACTTTAAGACTTCATAATCTCTATAAGAAACATGAATATCCACCGATATTGAAACTTATTAATACTTAAACTAGATTACTACATCTAAGGCGCCAATTTCGCAAAACGGTAACCACATAGGAGATATCAGCTCGTACTTCAACACCGCATAAAACCCAACACATTGTATCAAGAGAAGAGGCTCTAAATGCTATATCATCATAAAACGATTTCGATTAAACACACCACATTCGAAAGGATGTTCACATGGTGGTGATTGATAGCCAAGAGCAAACTGAAGTCCACTCACCCTTGGCCAATGCGGCATGAGGAAGGCAGCACAGGAAGACGATGGTTATGGAGACCGACGCCCAGTTGAGGATGGCCATGGTCGGTGGAGGCTTCGCGAACACCTGGTCTTGCTCAAATGCGAGGAGTGAGGACCTTCAGCATCGGAGGAGTAGCATCGTCAGGGGTCCAGTCCCGCCGGTGACATCAGAGTCTGAGAATGAAGCGTTTTATTTACTCAAACGGGTATAAAATCGTTTATTTTACATGAATTCGAATATACATTTGATATAAATTTCATAAAAAAAGACAGTGGTAGATGTACTTCATATAGAATGATCGTCTGAAGTGAAGAAAGAGCCATTAATTGTAAGACTAGAACTGATGCAAGTGATAGAAGAGAGACGAACATTAGCTGAATGTATTAAGGATCTAGAAAAGAAGGAATATAAGTGAAATATTTGCATCATTAGAATTGAATTCTTAAATATAATTGTATCATCTACATAAGAATTTATTTATAAATTCTATTAAGTTGTCGCTAAAAATCATACAAGTCCATGGATCCATTCAAAGAAACTGTTCTATAAAGAGTTAAATTAGTATTTTTTTTCAAATCTAACATTCAAATGAAACGATCGAGCTAACATATAAATTGATCAATCAAGAAAAACGACAAGTGTTTCTCTCCAAAATTCGAACCATGCATCACGAGAGCACTGAGCTAGACGTGGCAAGCACAGACGCTTATGCACTATGGGCTGACTTTATACTAAAATCAGATTTCCAAATTCGTTTATAGTTATTGTTATTGTTGAGGATGGGTTTTCGATGGTGATGATGAGATGCTCGTCGTACCAGAACGCAATTTAAAACACGTTCGATTTGCATGATTTTACGATAATGGCATCCGAAGATGATCGTCAGAAATTGATGCAATCGTGCACAATGAGATATACGAAATTGTTTCAAAAAGAATATATGGTTTCGCAAAAGAAGCGTTCGATTCGAAAGTTTATTGCGCAGCTTCATTCGTGTGAAGTGAATATTATTGCATTTTCTTGTTACATAAAATACAGTCAATAATGCGAGATTTGCTTCCGTTTCGTAGAAGAAAGAAAATCCGTATGAAAAGGTTTGTTTAATATTATAATGTCTAATTAAACAAAAATAGTACATATAAGTACGTATCATTTATAATACCTTTCTGATTTAAATAAAAACAGTATGATTTGAAACATTAAGTAAGGTAAAGTTTCCTAATTTATACTTCTTTCTAGATTTACTTTATTTGTACTTTCTTAAAAATTCTAGTTTTATTAAATGAAAAAAACTATTTATAGGTATATGCTACTCAAAACTTTGACTAATATAATAGCTCAAATTTATTATAAGCAAAACAACAAAATATATTACTCTTGAAAAAATTTATACCTTTTTAAATAGTAAAAAAAGTTGCACAAGCAAAATTTACAGTCAATAAAAACTCAAAAAAACACACTCGTTGAATCGAAACTTTTCGAAATTTCTAAACGAAACGAAAAAGAAACAACACTCCAAATATAACATGTGGATTGGAAATAATTTCCAGTCCACTCATGTCTAACAAAAGAAACACATATTTGCTTTCGTGTATTGGCGTCGATCGACGGAGGTGTATCCAAATATGGTCCATCGAGTGGGCGACCTGGCTCCGAAGCCTTGGAACTCTTGGAAGTCTGGTGCTGTGACTAAGTGCGTGGAGATTTTACGTAGCGGCGGAGATAATTTTAACACCTGGAAGGTCAAAAACCTTCGGAAGATCACGGGAAGGACTTCAAACCCTGAGGATAAAATTTAACCTCGAAGTGACCGCTCGTCCCAATATTTCTGGGACAAGAAAATTTCGTCACAATGCATTACGAATCATAAAAGAAAAGATTGATAAATCAACCTACTCGAGTGGAAAAATTATTAATTCGTCTGTTCTGTTTGTTTTGCGATTTTTAGATGATCGAGTCGAGTGCTTAGATCTGATTTGTGTATTTAGCTAAATTGAAAATTACATATTGACATTGACATTTTGAATAATTTCAAAAAATAAACTATCGAATCAATCTTGTGTTTTCTTCTTAAAACAAACATTCGATCATTGACTTCTTTCTACTGTAAATTTATATTAATAAAATTATATAATACACAGTGTTAATCTGTTGTGAATAAGTGACAATCATGCCTTTTTTTAAATGAATAAAAAAATTATCAACTAAATATGCCAACGCGAATACATAATTAATTGCACAATCAATTCACATATGACGACTGAAAAGGCCAAGGGGTAAAAGTAACTTCGCGGTGGTTTCGAGAAAAGCGCGCTCAAAGTTGTGCATGTATTAGGAGGAAGTCGAGTAATTTGATGAAATATCTCAGTACACGTTCCATGTTCGTTTATATCCTTTTGCCACCAAATAAATGAGTGTGCATAAAAGCGATTCATATATGTACATAACTCAATTCCGTCAAAAATGTCAAATTAAACCCCTTGGCCTTTTCAGTCGTCATATATTTCTTCGAATACACCCAACTCTCGTTTTACACGGATTTTTTTACACGGTTTCAAAATAACACAGTTTGAAAAAATGAAAAAAATATTTTTTTACACGATTTATTTGGTTTAACACGGTTTGTTTGAACTATATGTATAATGAATATCGCGCAATAAAAAATGTATTTTTTCTTACACGGTTTTTGCTGGTCCCTATCCACCGAGTAAAACGAGAGTTGGGTGTATTATGATTTGAAATTGTCATTTATTCCCCTTGGCTTTTAAAGTCTTCATATGTACGAGAGTAAAACTCAAATTATCGCGAGAAACGAACTGCATCCGACTCATTCGACCACTCGCCGAGAGAAAAAGGGAGGTTCAACACCATCAACAACAATGCACTCCGAACTGGAGCCTGGACTGGAGGAGACCACACAGCCACACAACACACATCCACAGCCCAACATGTCGATTTGCATTGAATGACCACAGCAATTTATACGAGGCCCTCGGGCCATCGTTAGTTCAGGTATACGAGCAGCGGGAGGAGGTCCAGCCGGCGAAGATGCACCCGCAGACCTCAACAACCTCTGATTGGCGACGGTGAATTGGGTTTTTCGACGATGTCGTCTCTTCGGAGGCGTGCTTGTTTAGCGTTTGGAGGATGCCAGTTGAGTAAATATAGACCTCTGAGGCTACTCACCGCTCTGCTGGGTTGATGATGGACGTGGTCTGCTCTGACGAAGGACCGCGGCTCACTGGTCGGTCTTGTTCTTTCGTACCTGGTCAGGTGAGGTCTTGGAATCCCCACCACTTGCTTGGTTGGTTGGTGAGAAATGGTTTTGTTCGATGTGAGTTCGGTTGCTCCATCTGTGGGTAATTTATTATACCTTAGATCGGTAGAATCTGCTTTCTTCTTAGATTCTATTTGGATGAAATTATTGAAAAAAAAATAGGTAAATAGGGATAGGGATAGTCGGAGTGGATTGGAACGATTTTCGAAAAATGACATTTTTAGTAATTATACCATTAATCAATGTGAATGAAAAGTATTTCATTGAAAATAATTGTTCTTTGTTCATAACATAACAACTCGATTTGGGTGAAATTTTAAAATGTAATAGTGTAAAAAGTGATTTGAAAAAAAAACGCGGTGTTCCAAACCCAAAGGAATAAAGGTTGAGTAGGTAAAAAAAACATAGATTTATGGTGCTTTGAACAATGTTTTGTTATAATTTTAATATTTACAATGAAAATTAAATGTATTCGTTGATTCAGCGTACTATTTTCCCGAATAAGGAGAGCGGGGATAGTTGACTATCGGTTTTGTTTTTAGGCACTAACTTCCGTTTGAAAAATTGCATTTTGATGAAAATAGTCTGAAAATACTCAGAATAGTATTATTTTTCCACTTTCCTATTTCATGTTCAGCTTCAGATCTCTTTTTAATATTTGAAAATTTAAAAGGGTTAATAGAACGCACAATTATAATTTCACAATAGTCTTATTTATTTTTCTACATAATAAATAACAGTTTGATAAAGTATATAGAAAAAAAAATGAATATATATATGAATTTTCAATGATTGAAGTTTTGACATTTACAATATCCGTCAAAGCAAAATCCAAAATTCGTCAGCTTTATATTTCTACAGTACACATCACAATCATAATTCTCACAGTCTGAAACAAAACAAAATAAGGTGAAAAATCTTTTATATCACATTGAAAAAAAATAAGTGTCTGTTTTACTGATTTAGTTTATTAGTGTTCAGTTGTGACTTACGTAAAACAGATAAACCGAAAGTAATACCCACCTATAGATGATCCATTTTCCAAAGATACAACAAGAAAAATGTTGATCAACAATAAAAGGTATTGAAAAACGTATTTCATCACTACGCCGTATGATGTGCACAAATGACAGTGATTACATTTAAAACTGGCAGAGGTCAAATTAATCAATGGATAACAATTTAAATATAGCCATTGTTTTGTAATTGCAAATGTCTACTTAAGTAATTTACTTATAAATCAATTTACCGATAGTTGAAGAAATGTTTTTCTAACAAATTGACGATAAAGGCTATTTTCAGTATTCTAATTGAAGAAAATGTTAAACTGTATCTTATTTTTTTCCTCAATAATCCTACATTCGATGTTTTTCATTTTATATACATTTGATTAAAATCTAGATTGAAAAAAAAAACAAATGGCTGAAAATATAAAAAAATGAATATGTCCGTAAAGTGTGAAACTTAGATCAAAAGTCACATTGCAAAATCTGACGTTCGCGTCACGTCACTTGCACCACATCTGTCATCGGTGGTGAAATACTTTTGCTGAAACGAACAATTATATTATCGTAAAAATACAATGGCAAAAGCTTGGGGCCAGTGCGCACCCCCTTCTGATGCTGCTCAAGGCTTAGAAGATATCATGTCTGAACAGTTAGCTGCTAATCTTCAGCATAAAGAGGAGGTTCGATTCAGCAAGGAAGTATCCAGTATATTAGATCGAGAACAACCTGAAAATCCAACAGGCGTATCTTCAGATAACTTTTGCGATTCAGATCTAATTATAGCTCAGATGCTGCAGTCGCAGTTCGATCAGGAATACAGGGATCAAGTGAAGAACAGCGAGAAGAAGCGACACGGATTGTACAAGTATCAGATTCCTCTAGAGCATTCGGTAGCCGAACCCGAAGAAGAGACTGCTCAACGCGAATTCGAAAGAGATCATGACACTTACGAGGAAAACGAGAAAGACTTTGCAGAGATTCCGAGGTGCGGATACAAGATGCAAGACGGGAAGATGGTAACTAAACATGATGTAACATTGACAGGACGTAGAAACGCTTCTAAAGTAATGGATTTTCCACCTGAATTTCAAACCGGAGATGGAGCAGCTTTCGATATGCAGCTTCCCAATAAGGTTTTTAATAGTCTCAAAGCTCATTCGAGATCTGAACAGTCCAAAAAGAATAAAATGTTGAATAGAAAAGAAGGACATGCCACAGCAGAAATGGGAATCGATGAACCGACTAGATTACTATTGTATAAATTCATTAATAATGGCATGCTACAAAATATAAATGGAATCATAGCAACTGGAAAAGAATCTATTGTATTGCATGGTGAAGGGGATCCTTCGTTTGAAGAAAAATTGATGCCGGCCGAATGTGCAATCAAAGTTTTCAAAACAACCTTGAATGAATTTAAAACGAGGGATAAATATATAAAAGATGATTATAGATTCAAAGATAGGTTTTGCAAATTGAATCCGAGAAAAGTCATTCATATGTGGGCCGAAAAGGAGATGCATAATTTGATGAGGATGCAAAAAATCGGAATCAACTGTCCGGAGGTTATATATTTGAAAAAGCATGTGTTAATATTTTCGTTCATCGGCAAAGATAATATGGCTGCTCCAAAAATTAAGGAAGCCAATCTATCTCAGGCTCAATGGATAGTCGCTTATGAAGAAATTGTGAATGCGATGAATAAATTGTACAATGAAGCTCATTTAATACATGCTGATTTATCTGAATATAATATTTTATGGCACAACGAAAAATGTTGGTTTATCGATGTGTCTCAATCTGTTGAACCCAATCATCCTAGCGGATTAGAATTTCTTCTTAGAGATTGTACAAATATCAGTAATGTGAGTTAATTTTTTTTATGTTCAAAGTATAAATAAATTCATATTATATGTATTTCTTAATATTTTTTTATGTTTTCAGTTCTTTTTGAGTAAAGGTGTGCCTGAAGTAAAAAGTGCTGAAGAACTATTTGAACACATCACAGGTATACCGGGAAAAGATTTGTCGCAGTTAGAAAGAATGAGATTCAAAGGTCCTCCAGCTCACAAAGTTTTTCCGACGTCGGAAGAAGAAAATCCTCAAGAAGAGCTGAAACCGCCTGACTATCCTTTCGATTATGCGTGGGATAAAAGTCAGAGCGATAAGAAATCCAAAACTAAGGACTCTATTGTACATCATGATGGATTGAGAGACGATTTCGAAGAACTGTGGAAGAAGAGTAAAGCGTCAAAGACTGAAGAAAACTCAGCTTCTGATTCATCTGACTGAGTTTAAGATGATGCAATTTAATATTAAAAAAAAATCATAAACCCTACACTGCCGATTAGTAAACATTATTTCCTTTTGTTTACAGTTGTGTAAGCTTTGTGTATTATAAATTACGAATTGTATTTATACTTGAAACTCGTTCATTATCATTAATAATCCGAAGAAAAATTAAAAGAAATGAGTTTATGTATTTTTCATCTTGGTTTGTTATTTTGTAAAATTATAAGAAACTTGGGGCAAATTTTGAATCAAAAATATTCAGTTTAATGTATTTCTTTCAATAGTGTGTTTAATAGTCAAATGTGTCTAATCAATTAAATATGTTGAAATGAAGAAACAATTTATTGTTTTTAATCACATGCAAATATTTTCACAAATAGCTATTTTAAATTAATGAAATGTTTTGCAGTTTGTATTTTAATACACATCATTGATACATTTTTCGCACAAAATTCTAGCATTGAGTGATAAATGTTCATAACAATTGAAACAAAATAAGACTGTTTTCTTTTTCATGAGATTGTTAATCGTTGAAATATAAATTTTGTTAATGAAATATGTATGTATATTTATAATCTAAACATCGATTTTCTATCAATAAAAGACGAAAACTTCTTTTTAACAAATATTTTATTTACATTTACAAATAGATACAAGCATATTTTCAACCACTGGTCATCAATGCTATTTTTTTTCATTATGATTGTTCAATGAAGCAATGCAGTCAAAACTGAAAACATCAAATCTAATACAATTTTAAGGTTTCCAAAATACTAAAAAAATAAAAACGATCTTTCGAATAAACTTCTATTAAAATACTGAGCATCTTTCAAATTGTCAACAACATTTTAGATAGAGGTATTATTGAATTTTAAAATAACTAATATCACAAATTCACTTTTTATAATCATTTGTACTCTTCATACTGTTCACAATCAAATTTATCTTTCAATCGCCATGTAAAATAATTTATCCATCAGGTGACTAGTATACAGTCAAGGGTGCCATCCAACAAAAGTGGAGAAGAACCGGATGAAAAACACACCCATATGTGCTCCACTCTGCTCCACTTTTGGAGAAAGGTGCCCATTAGATATAGGTATAACTTGCATAACTAATCTGACAATTGATACATTAGCTCTTAATTTAATAAATTATGAGTACTCAAATGAACTCAACACAACTCCATTGGAGGTGGAACTTCTGGTATCTGACCGGGCAAGAAAGAATCGTTTTTGAATGCAGCCAAGTCGTGCTCCGAGAGTTCTTCCAATTTAGAATATATTTCTGGTCGTATTTCTACTTTGGTTTGATTTCCAAAAGGATTCCCAGAATTTAACGAACCATTATTTACAGCAAATATATTATTAGATGGTTGAGTTTGAAATACGTTTGTAGGCTGAGAATTAAATGGACTGTGAGTATTTACAGATATTTGTCCAAATACATTATCTGGAACTGTTGCAGGCTGAGCGACAGTATTATTGGTCGGAGCAAATAAAGAAGGTTGAATAGCAGTTTGTACTGCTCCAAAAACATTGTTACTATTTTGAACAGTCGTACCGAAAACATTCTGTTGTATCACAGGCGGTTGGGTTTGATTGAACATATTGATGTTGTTATTTTGCATCGTTTCAACAGATTTAGGTTGTTCTCCAAAATTAGTTGCTCCAAACGCATTTGTAGCTGGAGCTTGAAATATATTCTGAGCTGCTTCAGCAAATAATGAACTTGCCATATTTGAAGAATTATTTGTTGCATTTCCAAAGATGTTATTCGTTGGATTATTCTGAGTTTGGTTTCCAAAAACGTTCGGTACTGTATTATTCTGTACTTGGTTTCCGAAAATATTTGATGGCGGATTATTCTGAGTCTGGTTTCCAAAAACATTTGGTGCTGTATTATTTTGCATCTGGTTTCCGAAGACATTCGGTGGAGCTGCCGCCGAAATGGTGCTGCCTCCAAAGACATTTGTGTTTTGAGAAACGTTAAACGAGTTCGCCATGAACGGATCTTCTGGGACTTCATTTTTATATAAACTTATAATTGTATTGATGAGAGGACCCGTAGGTTTAGACAAAGCTTTTAATTTTTCAGTTGATTCTGAAATAATTTTGGATAAATGGGTTTCCTAAAACGAAAAGGTGCATTTGAATGAAAATATAACAGTTAAGTATTTGATAAGAAACGGTCAATTTATTACAAGTTGGGTCATAGAACCGTTAATTCGCGCTTCATACATTTGGTGACGCAGTTCTTCCGGTGAAATATCGATTAATCCAGGAAAGTTGGGCTTGCATTTGAACGGCCCGTAGCTGGACAGTCTCCATTGACGTCCGTTGAGGGCCGACGAAGTGTCTGCGGAGACTTGGTTGATCATCTGCTCCGTCGTTACATTGTTCTGAGGCTGATTGACTACTTGATATTGATTGTTTTGAGTACCTGTAAGCGAAAATTTTTGGGTCGATAACTTTTCACTTCAAATTCAATATATTCCACCTTAAATATCGAATCGAACAGGAATTAGGATGAACGATTAAAATATTTTAAACGATAGCATGCATAAATGGTTTGTTTAATTTCGTTACTGCCGAATGTGAAATGAAAAATATAGAATTTGAAATAAGAAATGTTGGACTCGACATGAAAAATTTATCGACGAAATGCGTTATTTTCAATAATATACCTTGATTGGAATAGTTTTGAGCGTACGTATGCTCAAATCTGCAAGAGTTTCCATATCTGCAGTATCCTTGTTGGAAAAATCGACAGACGGTCATTTTTTAAAAACCTAAAATGTCAATTTTGAGAAACGCATCCGTCAAATTCATGTAATTTGAAACGCTTGTGTGTATTTGTTTACACTCACTATCGAAAAATACGAATTAAAAGTTAACCTATATTTTTTGACAGTAATATTTTTTCGCAATTGTTCTGTTCATAACAGTGATTATACTGACCATAATTAATATTTAATTTCAAAGATTTTTTAATAAAAAAATAGTAAAAAAAGAAAATAAAAATAAAAATAAAAGAAAAACATAAAACAGAAAAGCGATTTTTTAATTTATTTTTCATACAGATAATAAACAAATCGACATGTCACGTTTCGGTGAGTTGGCAGCGCCGCTTCAGACTCAGGAGGTCGCCGTCGCCGTCGACAGACAGAATCGGACGAATGCTGGAGGCGCTTCCTCACCTAGCGATGAGCGAGTGAAGGAACGGCATAAAGCATAAGGACTCGTTCAACTCGAGCGAAGTGCAGAACAAGGACGAGATGTCTTCGTCGTCGCTGGGCCTCTCCACCGAGCAGACGGTGAAGCTGCTCCAGTTCCAGGACCTGACGGGAATCGACGACCTCAGCGTCTGCAGAGACGTTCTTCATCGACACAGATGGGACTTGGAGGTTATTCTCTTTCTCTTTCGCTTTCCTCATTGTCACTTTCACTCTACACTTTTTAATCTTTGGACTTTGTCGTCTCTTCCCGACAAAGGATCTAAACGTTCGTCCGTTACACGAATGCCGTCGCACTCGCAAAATTTACCTCAGTATATACCTCGAAATTAGGTTAATGTGGGTATCGTTAGGGTTTTTTTTTATTTTTTGAGGTTAGGATTCAAGTTAAACTCAATCAGTTTCATATAACGAATCAGCGTCAACGATCGGTTTATCTTATAATAGCTATCGAAAATTATATTTTATCCACTCATTCGATTGCTAACCGACGATTAAAATATTCTATTAGAATTCTTTCAATAGTCAAGTAGTGTAACTGAAAAACTATCTCTAAATTATCAAAAAATAATACTCAATTCCGAGTATTCTCAATTCAGCTTAAATATGAGAAAACCCGAAATTTATTCATTTTGGACTGTTTTTTTCATTACTTTAATTAACTTCACATAGAATCACCGTCAGTTCTCTGACTTTGAACTTTCAAATATCTATCTCTGTTCTATCGATTTTATCGATTTATTAGTTGGAAAACCGGCCCTTGCCCTATGGTTAGATAACTAAAGCAGTGAAAAGACCCACCCTAGTTTATTTCTGATTATTTTACAAAACCAGTATTTATGATTCACTAATGATTAAAAATTATATGATATCATACAAATTTTTAACAATAAAGTCCATCGATTTATTTGAATTTAATTATGTATCTTAATTTATCAATGTAGTATTTAAATTCGAATAATTCTAAATTACCCAAAATATTTACTGATGCTTTTATATCAAGTTAAATATTTGTAATATTAATAACAAATATTTTATATCAAATTTTAGGTAGCTATACAAGAGCAACTCAACATGCGAGAAGGGCGACCTTCTCTATTTGCCACCGAAGCGAGACCGCCGGCCGTCGTCAGAGACCACATAGCCCAACAGATCTTTTCAGACAACGATAACCCCGATCCCAACTCGAGAGTGGGACTCAGGAATCTTTTCGCAATTGTAGTCAATTATTTCTTCACCTTTTGTTACAACATCGTCACCACCATTCCGGGTATTCTCTTCAACATATTTAGAGGTGATGAAAGACGCATAGTCACCGATCCCCTCGGAGACGTGATGAGCTTCATCAACACCTACACGGCTCGCTACAGTCCGCATCCAGTATTCTATCAGGGGACTTACTCGCAAGCGTTAAACGATGCCAAACAAGAACTCAAATTTTTGCTCGTCTATCTACATTCAGACAATTCTTCCGACACTCCTAACTTTTGCAGGTTTATTATCGAATCAATCTCTAGTTATTCTTTGTGACACGTTTCTATATATTATCTTTGTTCTCAGATATACACTTTCCGATGAAGATGTTATACAGTATATCAACCAAAATACTCTGATGTGGGGTTGTTCGGTGGAGTCTCCTGAGGGTTATCGAGTAGCTCAATCTGTCGGCGCCAGTAGAAAGTATCCTCTCTTGTGCGTTGTCGTTTTGAGGGAGAATAAAATGACGATTGTCGGTCGCATCGAAGGTGCCTGTTCTCCAGAAGTACTTTTGTCTCGTTTGAGACAGGTGCTGGGAGACAACGAAATCTATTTAATAAGAGCTAGAGCTGATAGGTTTGTATTTTTAATTCACATAATATACATTTTCACAAAATATACAATTGAGTATCATGAATTTGTATGTAGATTTGAAAGAAGTTTAACGTTGACTTTACGAGCGCAACAAGATGAAGCTTATGAAGAATCATTACGTGCCGACCAAGAGAAAGAACGTCGTCGACAAGAAGCATGCGAGGAAGAAGCTCGGAAACGCCAAATGGAAACTGATTTAGCCGAGCAAGAAGAAAAAAGAAAAATTGTAATACAAATTGATATTGTTTATATTCATTAAGTTCCCCCTAGACGATTATTTAGTTTGTATATATGAGTCACTTAAATATTGACACTGATACATTAAATATGTACATCAATATTGTTATCAATATTCTTCCTTGCAAATGAAGCAATACATCAAAAATAATATTGATCACCAAGTGGTTAGAGCAATTGTTAATAACTTTCGTAATATTTGATTTTCTTTACAGGACCTTGCAAATTCTAAAGTAGAAATGGCAGCGCGGTTACCAGAAGAACCTCCAGCTTCGGATCCGCAAAGTTTATCATTTTTGTTCAAACTACCATGTGGTGCTCGTTTAGAAAGAAGATTTAGCATAAGTGACAGCCTTGAAGTGAGTCATTTCAATAATTATTTTTATTTTCATTTTCATCGGAATTTCATTTCATCTTTATTATCATTTGTGAATTATAATATCTTCTTTTATTTATTTTACAGGATATCTATAACTTTGTATTTAGTCATCCCCTGTCTCCTGAAGAGTTCGAGATAACGACGAATTTTCCGAAGAGAGTGTTGCAATGCTCCGGTGAGACAAAAACACTGAAAGAGACTGGTCTCAAAAACAGAGACGTCCTGTTTGTGAATGATTGTAATGCGTAAGGTGTCAGTTCATCAGTTTAAAGCATTTTTGTTTTATTTGGTTAAAGTTTCATGATGATTATGATGATGATGATAACTAGTGCTGTGAGTTTTCAAAAGTATTTGTATGAAAAATCATCTGACAGAAAACTGAAAGTGAATCATAGTGATTATCATTATTCTTATTTGCATAGCAAATACCATTATGCATTTTCACCTCGTTTATTTTTAATTAATTATAAAATTAAATACCAATAGTCCTCGACTTACACAAGAGATGAGATATATTATTATTCTCTAACTGTTGTATTGTAAATACTTACTAAAATGCTTATTTGTTATATTCCAGACATTTTCAGAAATGTATATACAAAAAAAAGTATGAAAGTTTTATAATTTAACGTTTATTTATAAGGATTGTATCTAGAACAATGGATGTCAGTAAATAGAAATGATTTTTATTTTCGTTGTAAATCGAAGACTATTAGTACCTATGTCCTAAGTTTATAATAATCAGTGTTTTCAGTTATTTTTCCACGGGCACTTTCTTTTATTAATTTTCCTCGAGTAACATTTCACAGTTCACTCGTTTGCATTACTTTTTTTTTTGTTATTTTTAACAATTCGGGTTATTTTACATATCAAACATCACTTTCAACGGTGAATGGATTTTTTTAAGACCTAGTGATATTTAATACTTAAAATGTGATCACATATGTTGTTTTCTTTCTTATAATAATTATGATTTAATGTTAATTTTTTTTTGATGTACTACATATTATTGCATAACGTTGATTTTCATCAACTTGCGGTAATCGCAGAATTTCTAAAATGTAATCGATAAATGAATACATATGTTTTAAATGTTTTATACAACCTTTATATGCACATGTGTCTTATAGTGTTATTGTGAAAATGTTTTTCTACTCTGTGTGAGTGGAAATCTGTATTGTTATTCCGTTTCGGTAATGGAATACGAATCGCAACTACATATATTGGATATTTGAATGTTTTTTGAACATTTTTTATTTTCAATCTGTCCGAATCAAAATGTTTGTTATCTTTTTGCAATGGATTGTGTTGTAATCAAAATTTAAACTTAACAAACAATCGATAAGTATTGTTTTTTTTTTCTTTATTAATTTGATTTTAATGTCTCGGCTCTCGATTGTGTGCTTGTACATATGTAGTTATGTAGTTTTACATTTAATTTGTTCAACTTTTTATATATTTTATGTGAAAGACCATATGAAATTGTAATAGTGATGAAATGTAAATGGAATTTGTGAATCCCTTAAGCGTTATTTTTCATTATGGTTCTTACAAATGTATAAACATTACATTTGAAAAATAAAATAAATTTAAAATTTATCCCATTGTTTGTTTAAGAATTTGAATATACCCATCATGGACATTTGAAGATTTCATTTTATTTTTCAAAGATGCTGTATTTATTAAATTGGCACTTGTATCACATCAGCGTAATGTCACCTCTGCATCCATAATCATAAGCCTCTCACAATTCATTTATTAAAAATGGTTAGGTCATTCATTTTTACATCAGATAAATTAGAAAAAATATTGATCTTTATTTCTGAAAATACGAACTCTGATTATTTTTCTGATTTTGATCTTTCGACTTTATGTGAGTTTTAGGATACATGTATTATGAAACTCCGTTGCTGGTGCTAAGGTGCTAAGGGTTGAAAATAACGCAATGAAATTGCTTGATTACATTGTACGAACGTTACCACATTGGATACAATCTACAAAGATTGTTATGAAACCTTTTATATCATTTCTTTGAAATCGAGTTTTTAATTTATTTCTTTTCATTTCATCTTGAAACGACTCATATTGCGTCTTTGTTAAAAATAACGAAAATTGCGTAAATTTCTCATTGACGCAATTAGATGTCATTCACGGTATTTTTTAAAAGTTTTTTCCAGACAGCATTATATTTTCATTGTAGCTGAAAAAAAATTTTCGATCTATTTTTCATGAATGAAAAGATCGTTGCATAATGTTTAAATATCTATATTAGGATCTTTTCTCTCGTTGACTTCAACTTAAATTGTTTTCGAAACTTAATTATACGCTTCGAATACGGGTTCATTTTAGCTAGAAATATCTGAAATCTCACAAAATACTGAAAAATTTCCCGTAACATATTTATGAAACTTGAATATTTACTCACAGCTACAAGATTATTTAATCAATATTCGCGATTGCGCAACGTGATATAACTGTGCAAGGATCAAAATACACATCTAGGTAACGGCGCAACAATTTGTATGTCAAATACAGTATGCTTCGGATTAGTCGAAACTAATTTAATCTCAATCGAATTTCCTACACAATAATCTGATTGCGCGATAAATCTAAGGCGTGGTCGAAAATTTAAATTGCAAAAAAAGGATCAACCACTAGATTTGAATTTCATTGTCAGATCTAATTAAAAATTAAATTCGTGTTTATTTTGTACCTATAAAAAATAACGTGTAAAATAGAACCCCTAACAGAAAATGTATTGTGGGTGCAACAAAAACTGTTGCATCGATTCAAATTCAAATTCAGGCCAATTGCATTCGTATGGTGTATTTGATCTGAATTTGAATTTGAATTAGTGCGAATAAATCTAGAAACACTAATTGCAGTCGATAACAATTTTGGGTCATTTTCGAAATTAATAATTTTGAGTGTCTAACGTTCAGACTGCAAAACTAAGCACCAATATTGACTGATGATCATATCGATGGAAATATTAAGACTGGGATTGATTTGCGACGCATGTGGAGGATATTTCGAATTCAGATTCCGAAACAAATTATTGAGAGCATTTATAAATTAAATTCGATATGGCATCGAATCATTCGATCTATAGACTGTATCCGTTTTCAATATACCTAAACCCTCAATATTAAAGCGAAATGTTAACAATATCAATTCCCGTCTAGATTATTCAAAATCGAATCCTGAAATCATTCGCAGATTCCGGACAATACTACGATCCAGATTCGACTGGGCGTGTAGTTCTTTGATCTATAGATCAATCGAGGGATCGAGACCTGTACATGCATAAGGTGGTCCTGATTCCTGACCATGGATCGAATGCAGATGGTGTGCGGTCGGCGACAGGTCTGCACCTTTCGTCTCTCCAACATCTGCTTCCGAAATCGACCAGCAGCTGTACGATTTTTATAAGGGTGACCATGCTGCACTTTCATTTTTACATAAATCGTTATCATTTCATTATTATTTCACAGCAAATGATGTATATATTTTTCGATGTTCTATTTTTTTTTTAATATGGGGGGTTATGCTATCAGATTTTTTTTTGGCGAACATGTGGAGATAGAAAAATTCCAGGTCGAATTTTATGTTAATAAGAAACATGAATCAATAAAAAAATATATTTATACGAAAATTTTGGAAAAGTAATTTACAATCAGTTTCTGATAAGAATGCGTGGACGTTATTTAAATTGTGAAATTTTATACGTGGGGAAAAAAAATCTAATAAGAATGATAATCTAAAATTATTTTTGGAGTGAGGGTTTTTTAAGGCTTTTTATAAAATTATGACTTGTATTTTAAGTTAGAATGATGTAGAACGAAATTAAAAAATAATATGCGAGAAACTGAAATGTTCTAGAGAATTAATAACTTGTGGAATAGACCATCGATACGACATTCAACTTTAATTTTAATATAATCCAATCTCACTTGATCTGACAAAAAAACTTGCCATGATGAATCCAGACAAATATGGTACAGGTAACCTGACTCCACAAGTGTCTCATTAATAAATCAATAACATTATTATTTCGCGGTAACATTCCATCGATGAACGAACCCTAGAATCACCATAGAGACCGTTACCCAGAAATATCCCGCGAGTTACGACCTTTGGGCATGGACCGATGCGATGCAAACATAGAATATAAACATAGCTTAAATTGAACACTTTGTCAGATTGTTAAATTTATATTCATATAATCATTTCTCTACAATTCTGCGCCACTTACATATATGTCGAAATGCGAGACGCATAAGCATTATTCACGGCGCCATCAAAATATTGAAATGCATTTATACAGACGCACTAAATTTGATGAAATTGAGGTGAACGCCGATTTGACATTTTAATTAGCGATTGCATACGGAAATTGCGACAGTTTACTACGTATGCATTTCGTATGCAATAGTCCAACAGTCGTCCTAAAAAAATGTTTAAAAGACCGCCACAGTCGTATGGACGGCAGTCTTGTCTAAAATCTGAACAAAGAGACAATTAAAAAATAAATCAGTCGATTGAAAAATACATTCGGACTTGTTTCGAATTCTGTGAAAAAATCCCACAATCGAAACGCGAACCAATCGAACCCTAACCCCCGTCGGATCGATGCGTGGTCACCCCACGCGCTCACACACGCCACACAACATACTCCCGTCTCGCTCTCTCTCGTAGGCGACGTTCGGTGAAAGAGCGAGACGCGCGAGTGTGCCACACATGACCGGGGAGGGTTCCCCACGTCCACCACACTCCGCACGTCCTTCGCCGGAACGAAACGTAGCGAACGGGGAGCTGGAGCTGGAGCGGGAGCAGGAGTAGGAGTAGGAGTAGGCGAGGAGTGCGCAGCCGCAGACGGCGACGCGTGCCGACTCGGCTCTCGCGAGTCAGATCGAGGACAGGGACAGGTGCGGATCCTCCTTGTGCAAGTGTCGACGATATATTGTTCGAGGTGAGGGTACATGGCTGCTTTTTTTTCTTTTTAGTATAACTATTTTTTCAATATTTAGTCGAAAATTTTTTTTTTTTTTATTTGTAATATTTTAAATTTATTCATATATTTATAGTTTTATTTTTGGGACGATGAGCATTGAATATATCTAAGGTGTGTACATATTAAATTATATTTTATTTATTATAGATTTATTATATTTAATTTTTCATGCATGTTTCTTTGTTTTTTATTTTTCACTTTTTTAAACTTCAATTATCATAAAAGTTCTGTTATTATACCTACTTCCATAAATAATTCTGTTGTAACTTTTTTCTTGCTATTTAATCATTTTCATTGCAGACAGCTTAATAGTCGAACAAGTTTCTTTCATAAATACAATTAATTCATGAAAATAAAAGTTTTCTGCTTCGAGCGGAATACTTACCACTTCAAATTAAATTATTCAACAAAAACCCGTATCTGGATTCTATTGGCAAAAATTAAATCTGTCGATTCATGATTTATAAGTATCTAAAAAAAATGAAATATTAAAGAGACACTATTTGTTTTTCAGCTATGGATTGCAAACGAAACGATTCACCCGCCGACGTGGACAATTCTGACCCACTAGACAAGACGATCGGCTCCAATAAGCAGACACCTTCGAAACGCGCCATGAACACTTCTATTCTCGAAGACGGTGAAGAGTTTTTGCTGAAAAGAAAACTTCCTAACGAAACAGATCAATCAAAAGACAATCAATCGTCCGAACAAGATTTAGTCGAAACAAATGTAAACCTAACAAAAGTCAACCCGGAGGAAGAGAAGTATGAAGCGGATGCCATCGAATTAGCTATAGAGCGCATCAATGCCCTTCAGGACGAACTCAAAATGCATTCCTTCGATGATGAATCTGATAGCGATTTAGAAGATGAGGATTACTTGGACGAGGACGATAATGATCTCGGATCGGATAACATTGACGCTAAAACTTTAGGTTTCATTGCATGCGCACAGGAGACCATGAAATACCTGACCAACCAGGGTATCTCTCGGGATGACCCGATGATGGTGAACCTGAGGAATAGACTGATCGAAGAAATCAACAGAATCTAATCTGAAAAAATACTTTGAAGCTTCGATTTCATCATGCAAAACCTTTAGTCGCAATTCTAGTCATATTTATATTTTAAACTGAGGCTTGTTTGTAATTTTAATTTAAGTAACACATCGTAATTCTTTTCAGAAATGTTCATCGTTAAGAAATTACTTTTTGTAATGTGTAAATGTTGCTTTAAGTTATATTTTTATAAAAATATAAAATTATATTGTCGATGTATGATTGATCATCATATTTAGTGGAATATATGTATTTAGTGGAGTATCGCTCATATTAGGTATTTAAGAATGTCTCATCTACGTATAATATTTACATAGTCATTTGAAAATTGATTTAAAAAATGGCAGCTTTCCATGCTCACTTAATTCAGCCCAATTTTCATCTGTAATTAAGTTTATAATCGAAAATAGAAAATGTTTTTTCAGATTTAAAATATTTGACCCTTTACACTCTAACATTGTTAAAAATATTCTTAAAATTTCGAGCGCATCTTGATATTTAAGTTCAAAACGTTAATGTGATCCTAAATTTCAAAATATGTTTTGGAAGAGGTTTGTTGGTGAACAATTGTGACAGTCATCAAATAAGAAAGATCCGAAATATTTGGTGTTGTCAAATTTATTATTTCTCTTTGTATATTTTCTATACTTTATTAACAGGGTATTCCAAAATATAATTAAATAGTTAATAAAAAACATATATAAATTGCATTACGTATTTAGAGTCTGTATTTCAATCATTGGTTAAACTAATCAAATGTAACTGTGTTATTTTTTTCTATAGAATTCTTTAAGTTCAACTGACAGATACCTACTGTTAACTAACAATTGAAAAATCAGACCATAAAAGGTTCGAAGCATATTTGGTATCATAATTTGATGAATTATCACTTTAATTATTACTATTACTGTAAACATTTTCATTTCATTAAACAAATTTGCACAAAATTGAACATGAAATTTGACTTATATAGTAAAAATTTATAAATAATAATTTACCGAATATCTAGTCATTTTTTTAAATAGGTACATATTATTTTTTTTATGTTTTTATACTAATTTTAATTAAAAAAAAAATATATAGTTTTACATTTTACATAGTTATATAAGACTAGTATTATATATTCACTTGTATATTTCTTTAAAAATATGAGTAAATAAATTTATGAGTATTAAATCATATTTGGCTTGAACGCTCACTATGAACAACCTCCATTATTTGTTCTATAATGTAAATCACATCCTTTATAAGCATATTCTAAGGCTTCACTATGAGATATTTTATCATTGCAATCTTTTTGTGTTTTCATCAGCTTTTCATATTCCATCCAAGCTTTTCGAACCAACAGATGCATATCTGATGCTATATCGTATGAAAATTTTTGCTGCATTGATAATAGTTGAGTTTGATAAACTTCTTGGTGATTACAAAAGCTTACATCGTCATTTGGAATCATTTCAGTCTGAAATTACAAAATTTAAGTTTAATTTTCGATATAAATTCCATATGGAATTTTACCTTAAATAGAATCAGAATGAACAAAAATAACTCGCAGCTGCTTTCTATAAATACAAACATATCCTATGAGTAAGCGGATTTTATTAAAGGTTCAGTATATTAATTAGTAATTCAATTCAACTTATTTTATTTTGTAGAAAATTCACAATATGTTCCCCAAAAAAGACAATATTCATTATAATGAATCGTGATATTTTAATGTTGCATATTTGCAATATCGAATGAATTCCAGAAGAGATAAATGGTTTCTATTTTAAGCAAAATATTAAGTACAATTAAACCATCTTAGGATAATTTAGATTTGAATAATGGTAGGTATGTGTGAAAAGGTTTCATTAAATTTTCGCAAGACTTCACTTAAAGCTGAAAAATCTGTAGGTACTGATTTTGATGAATATAATTGTGAAATTCAGTATGAAGTACCTTTATAATGCATACTTTATATCAAATTACCTAAATTGAATTATCAGCAGTTTTAAGATGTGTTTTTTATAAAAGGTCGGTGAAAAAAGTTTTTTTTAGTACCTTATAAAGCGATCATGCAATGTTTTACCCTTATGAAAAATATTTGAATTTACACACTATCGATATTGAGTGGGTACTTACTATCGAATTATCAAACTATCATTATAAACACATTATAGAACACAAAACAATTACATCCATCACTACAAATAAACACTATCATTATACAAATACTAAAAAAACAGTAAAATGATTACCTTTTTCGATCGCAGCCGAGTAACAACTGCAACAACGCGAACAACGAACTGACTCATCGAGCATACAAACATTAAACCATTGGGGAAGAACACATGAAATGATGAGCAAATATAAACTTTAAACACTTGACGATAGAGTCTATAATCGTATATAGATTTTTTGAAAAAATCACAGTGAGGGGGTGTCGTGTCGACGAACTTTCGTTCCCCCAGATTGGTCGACCTCTTTCCTAACCCCTCTTTTAAAATTTGATATTTACATAAAATGGGGTTCGATGTTGCACGATACTGTTGTATATTTTATTGTATTTTTTTCATTTAGGTAACTATTATGTTTCAGTATCGATTGATCGTACTTTAAGTTTGTTAATTTATGGAGTTCGATGAGAACTAGACTCACTAACGAGTTAAATAGGTTATAGAAACAAAATCGAACGAATAAAGTAGAAATGAATATGTATGCTTTGTTTTTGAACTAGGACTTCAAAATATAATATAAGAAAGCCTCAAATATATGATTTGACATGAAAAATGTTGTAAAACAGGCAAGAAACTAATAAATTCATACTGAAATTGAGACAGAAAGAACTACATAGGTGAGTTTTTAATTTAAATTTGACCCTGACTTTAACTGCGACTATTAATGTTCATATGTAGACGAAAATAATTGATTCGTTAAAATTAATTTTAATCTGCTAGGATTATCGATCCTATTGTAAGGCGATTTTCAATTTCAATGTTTTCTTATTAGAAAAACATAGTTTTCAAGTATTCTGATTAGAATTTTCAATATTTTCCGTTCACAAATAAATTATGAAATCGAATACATATTTTTTTGAACGGTAGAAGCAGATCATATTCAAGATTCTGATACGAAAAAAATATTTGTTCTACATGCAGATGTCACGATGTTAAAACTGAAAAATCAAAAACGCCGAACGTATGAGCATGTGTGATTTTCCAACGGCTGATAAAAAATTCGTTTATTGCGTATTACTAAAATGTTTTACCAGAATAACTATCTTAATATTGCACATAGAGGTGTAATAAAAATATATGTTACGATGTGTTTAACATCACTTATATCGCTCATTAAAAATAAAATGAATCTGTATATGAATTCCTCGAATATTTGAGAGCGTTGTTTAGTCTAAAAACTAATTGGAAAACGTAAACAAACTGAACATTAAAAAAAGAAACTTTTAACTCGAACGAATCTAACGTTTTCGTGGAAACTTTTTTAAATATTCATCCGTCAAATGAATTCCGTTTGTATTCACTTTGCTCAAATCCTATTCCAAATTTTTATTGAAAAAGAGTTAAAATTATGTGAACCTAACTTAAATTTCGGGCTACTTCCCAATAAAGGTGGGTTTATAAATTGTTTTCAATCGTTTTTATATTCATCAAATTTTACAATGTACAATAATAGACTGCATTGGCCCAATTTAAAATTTGACCATAAGAAATGTTTCCGGAAAAAAAACTTTTTTTTTTTAAATTTGTACATAGTTCATTTTTGATTTCGTATGTATTTATGTTATACAGTATAACTTATACATACCTAAGTAAATTATGATTATTTTGTCACATCAGAATAAAACTATGGCGATAAATTATATTCTTACGTATATGAATGATTTGAATTTAAGTGTTTGCTAGATTATTTATACATACATTACCTATATAATTATTATACGATTGTAATTTTTTATTTGAATCATTTTAACTTACGAACGATCGAAATTCTACAATGATAAATGGCCACGACGATTTTGTCATCACATTTTTCAAATGTGAACTATCGAATTTTTTGTCTACTAATTTATTACCTACATATACCAATGAATACCAGTGCCATTAACTAATTTTCAGCTTTTCCCAAATCCCATTTCAATTCGACCCTTAACTAATGAAGAATCGACAATCGAAACCAACCGAACTTTGTGTTGTATCTAACAAGTAATTAATCTACAAATACATAATTACGGCGATATTCACGCAACGGATATACACATTTCTTATGTAAATATGTGATAATTATACAAAAAAAAAAGTTATATTTTTAAATTGTGCTACTTTTTCATTGTCAGGTTAAACACAATCACTTGGCGATAGGCCTGGTGTTGCATACAGAACTATATATTATGATATAAAAGTTTACTTTTTTCATTCAATGTTGGCAAGATAGCAAAAACATGGGTTTTGAAACCTAATCAATTCTAAATTCAACGTTTTAATTGAATGGCATACTCGTTTGAAAAGTGTCGTTGGTTAAACATCTTCTCTGTCGAATTGCAACTTTCTCATCGGTTCATACAGCTTTTTTTTTCAAATACATTGTTATGTGAGTGCTATTTTCAATATTTTTGTACGTAGGTGCTAAATTACATTATAATTGTGTACACAGTGACCTTTGAATGACAAATATTGAAAAAAAAAAAGTAAATTGTGAGAAAGAAAAATGCACTATTATCTTCTTTACTTGTCACGTTTCAAAAATATAAATTGTTTTTATCGTATTTAGAATCGTTGAATTTTAACTTCGTTTTGTAAACGACGGTCAGGAAAAAATATTGGTGATAAAAGTAAAAAAAATATTTCTGTTTATTTCATAAATAAGTTTAGAAGGATAAGAGATTTTTTTATCTAGCGAAAATTTCAGAATGGACACTCATTTTTCACTGTTCCCTTTTCTTCTTACCCCAAATTACGTCCCTGGACAATTCGCCTATTTTTTGGGCGATTGTTTTACATTTTTGAATGGTAAAAAATGAAGATAACTTATCTGAAACGAAACTGACCATTTTGAGATTTGAGTGCCAAGAGCGTTTCGAATTACATACAAATACGAAAACATTCCTGTTTTCGGTAATAACAAATGTTCAAATCGCGTTCTTAATCCGGAAACTTTTGTTTGTTGATCTTTCTAAACGTTTCTAGTGTTTGGAATAGTTTAAATTTAAATAGGCAATACGGAACGTTCTTTAAATATGTTTTGAACTGAATTTCGTCAAACAATAGATGGAAATGAGGCTAGGAATACACTATTACTAGAATAGTAATTTTTCATATTTTCACATGGTTATTATTTTTTTTTTATAAATTTTGTACATGTTTTTTTTTATAAATAATAGAGTTTCAACGATTGCATATTTTCTCAGAATCGTCGCCAATTCATCTTTGAGATAAAAGCAATTTTACAGACCATTTGCGTTTTCCATTTATCATAAACAATTAAAGCAGTGATAACTAACTCAAGAAAACTTATTTCTCGCATATATTTTAGATCAAATAATTTTATTAATATCGAATCAATAAATAATACCTAATATTAATTATTAAATTAACGAATTAACGAAAGAATTCGAGATTATTTTACCGCATTAAATTAATCAACTGCACGAAGAGGAAAATTATATGAAAAATACGTTTTTAGACTTGAAATACGATTTAAAATTGGCGACCATGACCTTTTTATAATGTTTGATGCTTTTCGAAAGATAATGAGAAATAAAGAAACAAAGGAATCCCCAAGTATTCTCAGCTTCTTAAGGTAACGAAAATTGAATTGATTGGTATTCCATAGAGTACTTGACAGCTACCGATCGCCCATAGCGTGCACCAAATTCTCTATAGAAACTCGCGTAAAACGCCTGTCATGTAGACAGGGCTTCAACAGCTTCAGTTGCGCTCTCCTAAACGAAACACCACTGACGATTTTTCAATAATCGATAATTTTTTCGATGCAGCATCTCAAACTGAAAAAATAAGATTCACCAGCGATTCTCAAACCGTGCAAGAACTGGAACCACAAGTTGAGAACGCCTCTTTCAGCCAACGAAGCAGACTGTTGAACGGCAATCATCACACACAAGTGGTATAAGCGCGAAAGCGGACAGACCTGTTGACCAAACTTTTTTAAACCGACATTCCGGAATTGTAAAAAAAGTCGAGGAAACTTCTTCGAACCGAGTCCTTCCCTTCCGAACGAGGAGTCTGACTCCCGATGCGACGATGATGTGCTGCTGCTGATAAAAATTCAAAGGACATCTGCTTTCTTCGAGTATTTTTTTTTTGCAAAAGGTATGTTTTCTAATGAGGTTCGAACTTTTAATCGTTAATTATTAATTCGAGTTAGTCGATGTTTTTTTTTCTACAGATTTTGGCAATAAGAATTTAAACTAACAACTAACGCTTAAATTGAGTTTATCGAATGATTGAAAGTTCGAGTCAATTTGTTTCATTTGAAAAATTCGCATTAATGCTTTTCTGAAATTTATCGTTGATGTCCTGAAAAGTGTACAAACATTGTTTGATTTAAATTTAATAAATACGTGTGTAGTGTTCTGCTTTCGAACACAATTTCTGAGACGTGAACGAATGTTGAAATGTTCGAATGTAGAGAAATTAACGAATTCGATTCGGAAAACAAGTTTTTCAATCTCAAAACAATAAGAAATGTCAAAAGATTGAAAAGAAATTTAAAAAATCGTCGATGAAAATATTGAAATGATCAAATTTTCGGAATTGTGCTCAATTTCAAATTGTGTGAAATTAGAGGAATGTCTGTATAATATGTACATTAAGATAAAGCTCGTTTTAATTTATTTCGTTGTCATAAAATTTTACAATCGTTAAACATAATACAGTGCAGTGTTTTCTTTTTAACATTTCATCTTAAATATAATCGTCATGTAATGAACAAGTTCGTACTCTGTTTTTAACTCGAAATTGTTTTAATTAATATGTATGAAATGTTAGAAAAATTCTTAGAAATTGAAAATTTTCAAGCATGGTATAAGCTTTCAGAAAGAGAAACACCCGAATTTCAGAACAATATAATTAATCGAAGCTGAAACGCATTTATTTACAATGTACAGTGAATGTAATGTGGCTAAACTTGACATTTTGAAGTTTGCAGTTTTTAAACCACATCGTTACCGAATTTTTAAATTGATCTTTATATGCAAAAAAAAAATACAAAATTTCCTATGAAATCTATGAAAATTATATCCTGAAAAATATCACGTGCGTAAATAAAATATGTACCTTAAGTAATTATTGGTTTATGTTGATATTTGATTGGATTATCCGTCTTTATTTAATCGGATCAACTATTTATTAGATATCACATTTCCATATGAAGAAATATATTTT
Organism: Cheumatopsyche charites; assembly: GCA_024721215.1. Lineage (NCBI taxonomy): Eukaryota > Metazoa > Arthropoda > Insecta > Trichoptera > Hydropsychidae > Cheumatopsyche > Cheumatopsyche charites. The sequence goes on from CM045580.1 coordinate 10,515,243, forward strand.
TTTTCCTAAATATTATTAACGAGAAATCCAAATTTTATTGTATGTACATTCATAATTTTCAATAACGATTTCGTTATCATTTAATATGGGGATTATTTTCGATAACAATATGAACTGTATCGATTCGATTCAAAAACAAAAAAATCCACAGTGTCATTATGTATCGATCCATTCAAAGAAATAACAAGGGAAATTAATGACTAGTTGATCCTTGAGCTGAAAAAGTAGATTCGGTTCGATTTCGGCACATTTATTACTATGTATTTACAAAGTGAGTTATTGTAAAATTTCTTATTTTTCGTATTTACGTGTGTTTTTCCATTTTTTTATTAATGGATTTGATAATGAATGTATATACCTATAGATGTGTCAAACTCATTTTAATGTAGTTAATCAAATAATCGAGATATTTTAAAACAAGACACACTTCGCAATGTTTAAAACAATTTTAAATAAAAAATGAACTGATTTATCATAATCGGTAACCTAAAAACATATATAATAGATCAAAATTAAATAATATTTAGTTAAATCGAAAATATTATACCATATAGATTCGGGTCAAATAAAATTATTTCAACAAATTTGACATTTAACCTGGAATTTCCAACGTTATCATAAATTCTTCTCAGACAGATCTAAACTTCTAAAAAAATACAATTCGCAATAGACTCAAATAGATTTGCAATTAATTAACCCAGGCATACTTGGTGTACAGTTAACCTGTCATAATCGATCAAAATAAATTAATTGCCCAATCTAATCAAACGAGTTGCTTATAAAAAGCTTATTTTTTCGAGGCTTTTTTATCGCTATATTAATATTGAACCACTTTTACATACCGAAATTAACCCCTTCGAGGCTTATTTGTTTGAACAGAATATTATATTTTCGTGACCGTGTGTGATTCGAATATGAATCACGATTCACACATGCGGAGTTTACACAAATGTTTTTGTTTGTCCGATTTCATTGTCAACGGAAATCATTATGTCAACATTTGCTATGATTTTCGCCATAAAAAAAGCCTAACTGCTATTTAAGTTGGATAAAGTATGAAAAAACCAAAGATTTATGTTGAGATACGAGTTTTTCGTTTCAGTTGTGTTTTCAGAAAAGTTAAGAAACGCGCCTGTGCGACAATGCAAACATAATTTTCATTCATGATTGCAAATTTTTATTCTAATTAGTTGAGAAAATGTTTGACTCTGTTTGCTCTAATTTGCTTATTATCATTTTGTACGTTGGGTACTTTCAACATTGGAATCCTCAAATATGCATCGATTTGAATCTAATATTCGATTTTGTATTGTGAGTTTAAGCAGATGTGGATCGTTTGGATTATTTGAAAATATCAGAGTTTTTGTTAAAAAAAAAGCGTTCTGTATTAAAATAATTATGTTTTCGCTATGAAATAACGTATAAGTACATAAATAATTCTAAATAGTTATCTAATTGTTTGTGAACATGAACTAGTTTTTCCAAAAATATCTAGATGTGTTTTATGTCATAGAAAAGTTTTTTTGATTTCTTGCAATAGCATGTGGTGTATTGCTGAAAAAAATTATTTAAAAAGTAAGTTTTTTTATGGAGTTTCGAATATGTGAAAAAAATAATGATATGCAACATGTATACCAGTTTCTTGAATCTCTCCAAAAGAATTAAATTTCAGTTTGAAATTGCAACCCTTTTATGTAAAAATCTGAAATTCCCATTTTGAGAAGATCGTAAATTATCTATATTTGTATTGGGAATAATAACATTTATAGAGACAGTTTTGTAGAGCAATTAAGCTTGATTTGTCAAACTATTAAGACATCATAATTATAAGTGTCGTCTGAAATTATCGGTGGGAAAATTCAAAGAGCGTACCGCACTTTAGGCGTCAACGAATTGAACTTAATTGACTGTTAAACATTTCGGTAACCGAATTTTTTTTTCGCCATACCACTATTAACATCAAAAGACAAGACCATTATTTTTTTGTGAATAATTCATGGCGGATCTTCTTTCAGAAGGTTTTGAATTCACGCGAAATTTGTACGTATTTGTTCGTTAGTCAAGGTTGGTTTGGAATGTGACGAATTTCATAAATTTCAATTTTAAAAATACACGTGAAAAGATAAACCAAAACATACATATGATGAACACGTTTGCTCTATATAAACAAAATCTATTCGGAGTTTTTCTTATGACATTTCGATTTACTGAAAAGTCTTCAGAGTTGAGTGTTTTATTGTGTTAAAATACGAAAATATTTAGAACTCTATTTTCAATTATATAACTTAAGAGAAAAGAAAATATTGAAGAAGTACATATATACATACATTAATGCTTGGATTTACGAGGTACTCGGTTCATGAGATGCCACTTCGATGTGGTCAGGCAAATTACTATTTTCAATTTATTATTTAATTAAAATATTCCATGATAATTTCTATCTTTAAAAGCAACCCCCTTTTGTCTTTTTTTGTTTCTTGTGGAATAAAAAATATTTTCAATATACCTATCTACGGCACATAGTTTAACAGTGCAAAAATTGGGTTACAAAACTGCAATAAGAGCCAGTCTTTTCACTGCTCTAGTTAACTGACCATAGAGTTACAGTCAGTCGTTTAACTTCGAACTGTAAAAATTCGTCTCTGTTCTGCAGATTTTCAACAATTTATAACCGAAAGACTGACTAACTCACTGGTTTAGTTAGCTGACCAGAGAGTTAGTCAGTCTTTCAATTATAATCTGTCGAAAATCTGCAGAATACAGAAGGATGTTTAGCTGTTCGTAGTTAAAGGGCTGACTGTAACTCTTTCTCTCGTTAGTTAACTATAGCAGTGAAAAAAAAAATGTCCTCGATATATCAATTAACTATTTTTTCAAACTTGAAATTCATGACATATTTGAACAAATAGTTGGTTCGGTAAATTTATTTTCTTTTTCAACAATTTGAATACCACTAGGACAAAATGGTGTCACTATAACCACCCATGCACAAGTGTAATTGAAAATTTGCAAATATGGCGAACATGCAATTTCACAAATTGCACAATGGCTTTGTAACGAACTGAATATCTTACCATCGGGTTGCCTCATCTAACTTTTTTAAGACAAATTGAAAAAAAAGTACATGTTAGCATAATATGAAGAGTTTCATAAATCAAGCATTGATTTCTATCAGTGATGATTTGAGATATTGATTGTAAAAAATATGAAAATTCAGTTTTTCAACCTGTTATGTTAACAGATGTTCTTTTCTTTTCACTGACGTGATTATCTAGCATTTACTAAAATATGCAGCTGTTCAAACAAAGTTGGGATATGTCTACAATAATAATTAAATCTGGTTCACGATCAGATTCATAATTGAAATGTTTATCGTTGACATAGATCAGTTTGAAATATTTGAGTATATAAGTAGAAAGATGTATAAAAATGTATTTCTGTGGAATATGCTATTTTGTATTTTAATAAGAAATAAATAGTAAAGCATCTATACTGACAGTGAGAAATTGAAATATCACAGGTACCTAGGTATATACCTAGGTAAATTGCAGTAATTATAACAAGCAATACCATTTTACATTATAGTATTTTAAATCCAATGGAAAATAATTGACTCATAGAATTATTATATTTTTGCGTTTACAATGGCATTCAAGATAACATGTCATCAACATTTGTGTATTATTATTTAAAAAAAATTCAACCAAAACAGAATATAACATTCAAATGTTTAAATTTATATTCAATCAATAGTGTAATTAGATCATAAGTTTTTAAATGATTTCAAAATATATCAATATAACAAAGTAAACCTTTCTATTCTTATTTCTATAAATTTTCAATTTTTTTTCAGAGTTTATTCTATAAAACAAAATGAGGATATTACTTCCTATTATTTGTTTAATTTTTGTTGATGGAATATCATCTGCAACAATTACTCGAGAGCCAGCTACATTTGAATTGTTGATACTTCACAACAATGATATGCATGCTCGTTTCGAACAAACTTCAAAACTTTCTTCAACTTGCAGTAAGAGTGATGCCAATAAGGGAAAATGCTATGGTGGCTTTGCCAGAGTAGCCAATAGGTATGCTAATTTTTATACAAATGGATAAAAATAGACATTTTCAAGCAAATTCAATAATTTGTTTTAGTACTAGTTAATATTTTTTTCATCAAAAATGCTGTTTGCTGTTATCTTTCAAATTATATGTTTTGATTTCAGAGTAAGAGCAGCGAGAGAAGAAGCTAAACAAGGAAAAGGTCCTCCGGTGTTATATTTGAATGCAGGTGATACATATACAGGAACCGTTTGGTTTGCAGTTTATCAATGGGAGATAGCAGCGGCATTTGTGAACATACTCCAACCAGATGCCGTAGTAAGTTCAAAAAATAAGTTAAAATACTCTTGATTCTATTTTTTCTGACCAAAAATTTATTTTAAGTCTTTAGGAAATCACGAGTTTGACAAAGGTGTCAGTGGTTTGACACCATTTATAGAAAATTTAACATGTCCAGTGTTATGTAGTAACATAGATGTGCGTAAAGAGCCCAGTTTATTGGCAGAGACTAATCTTAAAAAATCAGAAATCATTACAATCAATGGTACTAAAATAGGAGTGATAGGATATTTGACACCAGATACAAAATTTTTAGTGTCACCTAATCAAGTGGAATATGAAGATGAAGTACCTGCTATACAAAGAGAAGCGGATAGATTAAAGAGCTTAGGAGTGAAAATTCTCATCGCTCTGGGACATTCTGGATATGAAACAGATAGAAGAATTGCGAGAGAGGTCAAAGGAATCGATTTGGTGATTGGTGGACATACAAATACATTTTTATGGAATGGTGACGTACCAGATTTAGAAGAGAAACAAGGTCCATATCCCACAGTGGAAAAACAAAGTTCAGGAAAAAAAGTTCCAGTAGTGCAAGCATATGCTTATACAAAATATTTAGGAAAACTGCATGTGAAATTTAATACTGATGGCGAATTGATTGAATTTGATGGAGAACCGATACTATTGAACAGCAGTATCACCCAAGAATCTGACGTTCTAAAATTATTGGAAAAATTCAGACCTGGCATCCTAGAATTGTCTAAGCAAGTCGTGGGAAAGACCAAAGTTCTTTTAGGCGGTAATAACACCATGTTATGCAGAATTAATGAATGTAACTTAGGAAACTTGCTTGCTGATGCAATGGTGTATTCATATTTATTAGATTATAGAGACAATTCTAGTTGGACTGATGCACCTATTGCCCTTATTCAAGGTGGCGGAATCAGATCTTTTATAGATGTGAAAAACGTTGATGGTAATATAACAAGAGCTGATATAATGACAGTTTTACCATTTGACAATGCAATAGTTGCAGTCGTTTTGACTGGAGAAGTATTAATGTTGGCTTTAGAAAGATCTGTATACAATTTTAATCCTATCGATGCTCCAGGTGGCTTTTTGCAATATTCGGGTCTACATGTCACATATGACTTAGAAAAACCTCCAGGATCTCGAGTGGTTTCTGCATATGCTCGTTGTGGAAAATGCGACGTGCCCGAATATTCTTCAATTGAAAAAACTAAGCTTTACAAAGTACTCGTCCCCGAATTCCTATTTCAAGGTGGTGATGGGTTTAATATGTTCAGAGATAATGTGACTTCGAGCGATACATTGCAGTTTAATGATGTAGAAACTGTCGTTATGTATATTTCTGCCAGAACTCCCGTGTATCCTGAAGTGGAAGGAAGAATTAAGTTTGCAAAAAGCAGCAGTGGTTATATTGGAAGCAGTGGAATGTTTAAAATAAGTTATAATAATTTGCTAATATTGATATGTGCCCTTTTAACTAATGCTAAATTTTTAATATTTTATACCTACTAACTGTAAATTATATTTTATCTAATTCACATAGGCATTGGAGCCACAAAATAAAGATCTGGTTTTTCAATTGATGATTAACAGTATCTGTTGATTATAGCTATCTAATTCAATAGAAATAATTTTAACTATGGTTAAGATAGTTCCAACATTTGAAAAACTGGCCATAAAATACATATGATGCGCATAGAAGCCAACTGAGGTTTGTGACCTTTTCGCCTAAATTGAGTTATGTGCAGAAGTTGTGTCTAGACATGTTCGTGTATAATATATGGTGGCAAAAGGATATAAATGATTTCAAAACCTGTTCTGAAATATGCTATCGAATTACTTGCCCTCCTGATACATATAGGTACATGCTCAACTTTGTGCACGTTTTTCGCGAAATTGCTGCCACTGCACATACTACAGTTGATGTCCACACGCATCATATATTAATTGAATAAAAATAATTAAATTGTAATTGTAAATAAAAAAATATTTTATAAAAGGTAAAATCTAATTGTAAGAACAATAAAAATGAAGAAATATGTAGGTAATAATATTTATATATTTATTCAAATAGTCAGTCTATTCCAAATAGTGAAATGTATAACAACTGTTTTTATAATTTTCGAAGATAAACAACAAAACATAATATACCTAAGTACCTAGGTAGTTATAATTTTTTTGCAATAAAATGTAACATCTTTGGCACAAAATATTTTTTAAAATGCTTTGAATAATAAAAACGATAAAAGTATACATTTAATTTTAAATATCTTAGGAAAATTCTTATAACATTAAGATTCAATCTGTCAATAGTCAGTTAGCAGTTACCGTTAGGGGAAAGTGGGGAGACTCGATCCCTCTTTTTGTTTTTTGCATCCAAGTACTTTTCAAAATTAGTGTCTATACACTTGAAATTTAATTGAGTTTACTTTGAAAGATTTTTTTTGAAAACACGATTTTCCAAAAGGAAGTTACAAGCAAACACAAAAGGGGGGATAAAGTCTTCCAGACAGATCAAGTCTCTTGATCTTCCTCCAGTTATATGTAATCATTAAATTCTACAGAAAATGAATATTCAAAAAAGGTTAATAAGTTTAACTAACAAAACCGTAAAAGTAAAATTGAATACAATAATTGAAGAGAGTGTAATATGAATAATCAAATTATTCATTGAGAAACAAGAGATCATTAATAATCATGAGTCACATTGAGATTTTGTATTGACATTAAAAAAATTTAGTTCACGAATGGGATGTCACATCTTTAAATTATCAAAATGATATGTCAGAGATGAATGATGATAAGGTTCAATATTTCCAAACAGAGCCCAACACTGCTTAATAATTTCTTGATGATCGGCTAATTCCTTACAAGGAGCAAATTCTTCTAATACTGAAACACACTTGTATAAAGCATCAATAATACTGAAAGCAGTTTTCTTATCTCCCTTCTCTAGATTCTCTATTAAATCTGAGTTTATTATATCTTGAAATGACTTCTTCTGTTCGCTATTGAAATTAGCATTCTTCAAATTCAGATACATTGGCCAAGAGTTTGAACAGGCTTCGCACCTGCATGTGAACTTGTACTGAAACTCTAAATTGAAACAGCGAGTTGTTATTTGGGTCATGGCGTGATGTTGTCTGTAATAAAAACAAACAAATATTAGCTGAGCATTATTTGAATAATACATTTTAAGAAAATATACCCGTAGTTATCAAAAATCTGTTGGCCTTTCTTGATCGGTCTCAAAGCTAACAAGTAAACAGTGGTTCCACAATGAACTCGTCCAACATTTGGAGAACATGAATGATTGAGAAGACTCAAGAATGGATATGCTCCGGAAGCAAAACTGTTATCTGAAACGTATAGATACTGCGAATTTTGCTGTAGAGCTCCAATACAATGCATATTCGAGGCAGAAGTCATGTTGTGATGAAATATAAGGCTACCGGCTCTCCATACGTAATCACTTTCATCCAAAGCCAATATATTTTCAGGCTTTTTCGGGGAATCTTCAAAGAAATCAGTGTAATCGATCAGCATACTTAAAATCGCTGTGGATACAAAACATCTTTGGAAGACATCAGAGTTGTCTCTTTTCTGTATGTTTGTTTCCAACATATGAACAGGAGTGTAATACACTGAGTCATAGATCAAAGATCCATTATCACGTACAAACCCTTTCAACTTTGGATCACTTTCTTTTTCAGCTAATTCAATAGTTTCGAACAAATCTTTCAAAGAATTATGCTGACACTTTGCACGCAATAACACTTGCAATGAAAGCAATTCTATTTTTGTGAAATCCATACTGATGAGAAGCGACATTATTGGGCATTCGTATCTATGTCCTAAATTCCACGATTGAGAGAAACAATCTTCATTACAAAACATAGCGTAAGGACAGCCTTTGCAAGGGATCATAGCCTCATTCAGTGAACAACAAAAATAGCATCTTGTCATATAGTTCTCTTTGAGCAACAGAGTCATGTAAGGATTTTCGGCGACTAGCACTTGACCTGGTGTGATATCATCGACCGCTTTAACGTAACGTCCCATCGCTTCAGAATAAGATATTTCAAGTAAATCGCTAGCACAAGGAACTCCAACTAAGCGCTTTTCAGTAAAATTGAATATCTTTTTCCGTGCTTCAATATCATCTTCATCGCTCACTTTTTTTACATTCTTAATAGCTTCTTCACATTGCAATTTTCTTTTTAAAAGCTTCGGTTTGAGTTCTTCATCATAACCAGCTTCAAAAGCTCTCTCTATATCTAAAAGTGATTCTTTATATTTTTTCATGATTAATAAAGTTGCAGATCTGTTTGCGTAAGCTAAACTTATCAATTTATCACAAGAAGCATACATTAAAGCTTTATTATATAAAATTAGAGACTTTTCGTTTTGTTTCTTCACGAAACATTTGTTTCCATCGTTTCTGTAGTTTGCAGAAGTCTCGTCGTTTTTGGCGGCAAAAGGACTTTTCGGCAACAGTTGGTAATCGTGCATATATTGGTAGCAGTGTTTAATGCGCGCAAAATGGGAATTCTTTGAAGCGAAGACTAATGAGAATTGTTGAAGAATATTACCGTTGGTCAGATTCTTCATGAACATATTCTGCAGCTGATTGATATCGGGTCTATCGGATTCGGAAGACATCTTGTCTTTGAATTTGAAAATATGACGCTTCAATAATATACCGAACACTTTTTTTATACCTAACCTAAAACACAAACGCGAGCATATTACTGAGACGCAACCGGACGGTCAGGTCGCATACTGATAGTTTTTTTTTATCGCCACTTCTATTTATAGATGTTTTGTTCGTACGCCGTGTTTCAGTGGTACCAATGATTGTTTATCTGACCATGAGCCGAATAATATTTGTGTGTAGGTACCGTCAAATTAGGTCGATTGAGACGCTTTTTAACTTTGAGCATAAATAAATATTGACAAGCTCGTTTTATTTGTGGAATTAAAATTAATTTTAGTTTATGGGTCTTTAAGATGATACATTAATTGTGATTCGGACAATGTTATAAGTTTAAATTCCACCAATTCGCAACACTCGATAAAAATTTTACTTTGCATAGTGAAATATTAAATTTTTGAAGTGTGAAAAAAATAAAATGAACGTATATATGTAAAAAATGTGAAAATTAATAAAATTAATATGAAATCATGTTTGGAGTGGATAGAAACAATAAAATTGGGTGTCCCTAACCACGCTCTAAATCGTAAATCATATGAATTTTTTCCTCTAAACACCATAATATAAAAAAAAATATATCAGTGAAATATTTAAGTATGCAATAAACTCGGCAGATAGATAAGGAATGAAAAACAGTGTAAGTCGAATTTTCGAACTGTTTGTAAATCATATTTTGAATCGAAGTTTTGTAGAGTAGAAAAACTAGCGCGAAAACAAAATCACGTTTCACGGGCACAAATTCGACTTAAACATCATGTAAATCCTAAAAGGTATTACTTATGCATATGTGTATCTATAATATACATTATATACATATGTAAAATATTCACATTTACAAAATATCACTCCGGTACGATTAATTTTACTTTATATTAGATGACGTCAAAATTTTTTCGAAAGTTTCGTCCCTTTTTAGTCTCCCATCCCAATTACTTTATGATCCCAATACACCCAATTTGAGGGTACCGTCAATTCTTTCTTAAAAATAAAATTTAATTTATGAAATTTTAGAAGGAAAAAAAGGTAAAAGAAATTAGCGCCTGTAGCACTATATTTGAGTTTTAATAACTACACTACCACTTTTAAAAAAAATACCAAAATGTTCTTTATTTTTTCACAATAAATATGGTTACCGTAAGTATACATATGTATGTAGTAATAATATGTATGTACTCGCAATCAGATTATTTAATTATATATTTTATTTGTATAATATTACAAAAAAAAAATACTATTTATGTGTAATGCTAACTACCTATATGTATAGATACTGACTAACTCTGCTAACTACAATTTAAATTGTGAAAACATGTTATTCATGAATGATAAGTATTCGTTAAATGATAATTGTTTATTTACAGGTGTGTTTTTAAAGTCACTCATTAAATGCCAACACAACTCAATGATCGCCTCATGCTGAGCATGCTCTTTGCAAGGAACGCATTCTTCTAGCAGAGACATATATTTGTACAAATCTTGAACAGTGTTGTAAGCTAACACTTTGTTGTCACGTAGAAGACTTTCAACTATGCTATTGTTGATGATATTACGGAACTTTCTTTTATTTTTCTTATCATTAAAATTTGCCATTGGTAATGAATCATATAATGGCCACATATTGGTGCAAGCTTCACATCGACAAACAAACTTATATTGTTTCTCCAAGTTAGTTCGGCGTAGTGGAAGTGGCATATTCGTGTAGTTTGTTCTGAAAAATATTCAAAAATTCATATATATGAATTAATTTCGAACTGCGTAATGTTATATATGTATGTTCGTATAAAAATATAGTTTTAAAAATGTTCATAAAATTCATACTCACCCATAACGAATGAAGATTTGTTGACCCTTTTTTATTGGACGCATGGCCAATATAGAAAGAGAAGTTTCGTTATTCAAAAACATTGCATTTGGAGAACATGAATGATTAAATGAACTAGAAAAGCAATACATTCCAATAGCGAAAACAGTGTGAAGCAATCTTGATTTATCAATTAAATCTACTGATGCAACAGTAGCATTATAGGTATTTAGGTCTGATATCAAACATAAACGAAACAACAAACCACCAACTCGCCACATGTAATCATTTTCGTCTAAAGTTAAAATATTTTCCAATGAGTTCAAGTGGTCACCGAAAAAAGTGGTGTACTCTTTCAAGAGATGCAAAATTGTAGCTGAAATTACACATTTTGATATAATTTCAGTATTTTCCCTCTTTTCAAAATTAGTTTCTAGCATATGAATAAGTGCGTAAGACTTGGAATCAAATAAAGGAGCACTTTCATTATTTTTAGTTTTGGAAACAGAATTATTTTCTATAGTTTCGATAGTTTTGAACATTTCTCCCCACGACGAATATTGGCACCTGGCTTTTAAAAGAATTTTAAGACCAATCAAATCTTTATCAGAAAAATTCATACACATAAGGCGAGTCATAATAGGGCATTCGAACTTATGGCCTTCGTCCCAAGATTTGGAACGACACTTTTCATCACAAAACATGACATATGTACAAGTCTCACAACCTATCATAGAATTATTGGGTGAACAACATGAGTAGCATCTGGTCAAGAGTTCTTTTTTCATGAGAATACTGACATAAGGCTCTTCGTTTACAAGAACTTGTCCTGGTTGAATATCTTCCGTGGCAATCACGCCGCGACCCATGGAAGGAAAACTCTGAATATCAACTGAAGAACTAGCACAAGAGGTTCCTTTTATACGTTTTTCAGGCAGCTTGAACAACTTTTTCCTTGCCTCCTCGAGATTAAAACCATATTCTGATTCCGGTATCTGAACAGTCTTGAGAGCATCCTCGCATTGAGCTTTTCTCTTCAACAGCTTAGGCTTCAGTTCTTCTTCGTAACCGGCATCCAAAGCTCTTTCCACATCAACGAGACATTCTTTGTACATCTTCATAGAGAACAGAGCAGCAGACCTGTTAGCGTAAATCACACTCAATACTTTAGAATCGGAAGCATAAGTAATTGCCCGATTGTAATATTTTAAGGCTTCTTCATCTTGTCTGCTAGTATAAGCGGAATTGCCTTTCAATTTAAGTTCATTAGATAGTACATCACATTTGGTATTGAAAGGCTTTCTGGGAAGACATCTATAACGATGCAAATGGTGGTAACAGTGCTTAACTCTCGCGCCGTCGCTCTTCATAGAAAGCAACTGGGCTGCGAACTGCACAGTCACACCATCAGATATCTGATTTTCCATCAGAATCTTTTCTACGCCATCAATTTCGGGTTGGGGCAGCATCGAAGTGAATTCGTCCGCCATGGCTCAGGCTTTGCTGGTGGTGAACCTCGGCTGCGAGCTGGTCTACGTCGTGGAACAGCGTCTCCGAGCACAGAGACTTCCTCAACAAACAGCTGATACCGGTGATCAGATTTCGATTTCGCTTTTCGAAAGCGAACTGCACGATTTTTGCGATTCCACAACTTTGCACACACTGTGGAGTTTCGCGCGCTTTTCGCTCGTATTTATAGATAAGCACAGGGAATCCCAAAGTTTCATCGGTTCCATTGTAGATTTTCAAATCGTTTTCAGACATTCAGCTGAATCGTGATGCAGTGGCAAAAGTGTGACCTTCGAGCGGCTCACTTGAAAATGCGATCAATAAATTGAGTTTGTTGTGAGGAAAGGTTCCCGTGGAAAATTCTGAATGATGGTGTTGATTTTGATTTTTTTATTATCATACATATAATTAAACGTATTGGAAATTGGTCTTGTTCAGGAAAGTTTGGGATAAATGGTCATCCAATCGATATTTAGAGACTCCAGTGAAATTAAAATTTTCATCAGTAGCAGTCTATCGCACTGGATGTATTATAATCGCATATTTTGGATTGACTTTTTTTTTGATAGTATGTTGGTATAATTCAATATGTAGTTACATATTGTTATAGATACCTACCGATCTTATTTCAAAAGTTTGGGATGAATGGCCATTCGAAAATTATTATTTTTTTCATTTTGAATCGATTGAATCGTTCTGGGAAATATTTTTCGCTTCGAAGAAAGTGTGTTCTGCAATGCATTGTGATTTTCCATCGTTTTACATTCCTACACGAAGAATGGCATTGTTGTAATTTATGACAAATACTGCTCATTGAACTCAGATTATGAAAAAGACGTGTCACATATAGAGTATCTATACATTTCGCGAGTAGGTATTACATGAATATATTTTTTTATCTCATCTCATTACGTCGAAAATATTTTTTTTTTCGGTGAATCATGAGATTTAGAATCAATTGTAGTGTTTTATGAGATAGGTTAGGGGAACACCCTGAAATTTCACACATTGTATAATATTATTGTTTACTTGGGAATATTTCATTCATTATTCACAACTTAATCAAGGAATATGAGATAATAAATAGATAGATAGGTATCCACTTATCAAATTGTACATAAAAATGATTATAATATGAATTGATAAGATTATTTATAGTGATGAACGCAGTCTATTGGAATTTTTAAATATGATTTTTGCATAGGTACCGAGGTACAATAAATTAATATCGAAGGAATTTAAAATTAATAAAACAAAATGAAATAATATTATATGTATGTAGGTTGTTGGTTTGTGGTTTACTTACTTCAAATAATTATTAGGTATATTGAAAATAATCACTTTACTTTAACATTGAGAATTTTCATAAATAAAACCAATATACCTACGCACATAGGTAAGTATAATACATACATACATATATTTATGTAGGAATGTATGCGTCAATTAAATGAGTGTGTTCATTGAGTTTATTAAAATTATTAATTTTCAGTTCTAACGGACATTCTAGAAGTCCTGTTCAATGAGAAGTTCATCCAAGAATTAGAAGACGCTCCTCAGCTAGGAAGACATAATCATGTGCGTCAACTGATGGAAGATATAGCAAACGTTTCCATAATGAGATTAGACCCATTCTCAATGGGTAAACTTTGGGAATTGATGATAATGGTTTTTAAATGGCAACTGACCATTGCAAAAGAAGATGAGTTGTTACTCTTAACAGAGCGTCACTTACAAGGTGTTAAGAAACTAGTCACAAATCAAACTGTATCCATGAAAATTTTATCCTATCAACAAAAAATTTATAAATTGGAAAAGGAAACAAGTTATAAATGTCTTATCATGATGAGGAATGCTATAGTTGATTGGCTTAAAGATTTTAACGTTAGAGTCTCATTACTTCTCAGATTAGATTTACAAAAGACAGACGGAACGTTTGTACATCCGAACAATCCATCTGAAAAAGTTGGAAGAATTCTTCAGAAGCCAGGTGAAAATATTTATTCATACGAGAACGAAGAAAACGATGGGCGAAATAAACTGCAAAATACTAATTCTTCAGAGATATCATTCATTGTAAGTGAAATATTGGGTCAGTCTAAAGACAATGTTAAAAATAGTGGTAATTCATATTTGCGATTCTTGCAAAGAGATAAAAGCAGATCTGAAAATTCACAAGTAGAAAATATTCAAAAGTGTGAATTTGAAATTAAGCCTGCTTGTGCAAAACAAAGATCAGAAATAATCAACTTGAACGATAATGATGCATCTACGTCAACTTTACATGATGATCTTTTAAAGTTGTTAGGGAATTTAGATCAAAGCTCATAAACTGTTTTACCTGTTAAAATACCTAGGTATTTAAATTTAAATAAAATCGCAAAGTGGTTTTAATAAAAACTATATTTTATAAATTTATCATGCTAGGAGCTTATTTAATAAACAGAAATTAATGAACAATATAAAAATATGGTTTTTCATTATTCAGCTTATACCTACCTAGATTACATTTAACATTTTTAAAAATCAAATTAGATACACATTACAGGTAGGTATGTATTAGAAAAGAAACAATGAAATACATACATATGTAGATGAAAAACATACAAATTTTCACTTTTTTTTAATAATTAATAAGATATAGGTAAAAAGTAAAAGCTCAATAAACTAATCGATTTGACTGCATATACATACACATAAATATGAATTAAGTACTGTACCCAGAACCCCTGCGATATGAAATCAAATGTTTTCCATGTGGAAGCAATTTAGAGACAAACTCAGTGAGTTGCTTAGAGATACATATTTTGTCTTGCTCTAAATAGCTTCCATGTGGATAACCTGTGACTTGAATTTTGACAAAAATTTTGGAAACCACAGATTGATAAAAGAAATACAACAATGAACTATACGTTTTAATACGATTTTACAAGATTTACAATTAGGTATGTAGTATTTTCGAATCATTTTCATAAAAAAAACCACACCATGTTTAAGTGTATATAATTTGTTTATTGTGTCAAAATTTAATTATAAAATGTATAACACAATAAGAAATATTTGAAAATTTTTTGGTACTCATTTCCTGATATTTATAATAAGTATATGTATGTACCTATACCTACACACTTATACACTCTTGATAAAATTTTAATCATAGGTATTTTTTTATTAATCAGATTTGAAACAGATAAATATACATATTTAATACACAGGAATATTTATCATATTTAATTATATGTGTGTAATTAGTTACAAAAAAAAAAAAAAAATTGAGAAATAGGTACCAAAAATAAATTCTGTTATTATTCAATATTTTCTATACCCAATCATTTTTCACTGATGTAACATTTTGGTTATATTATTATTTTTGACTCTTTGTAAGAGTTTTATCAGTCAAAATAACTTATATAAGATCATTAAATAAATATATATAGGTAATTAAAAAAATATATATGTAAATATTATTTGATACATTACTATGATATTGTCAATTTGTATAAAATATAATGATTAATATAACAATTTTATCTGATTATTTGAAATATGTATGTATATTAAAAAACTTAAAGGACTATATAACATTTGTTATACAGTTTGAACATGTTGAATTTTTAAAAATTTTAAATTTATATTCTTAGCATCACTTAATAATACGCTCCAACAAAATTTGATATACTCACAAAGCACAACATGATCAGTACAAGGAATGCTATCTTCTAACATAGTTACATATTTATATAAATCTAAAACAGTCCGGTAAGCTGTTATTTTATCGCCAGTTTGAAGTTTTTCAATCAAATTTGCATCAATGATGTTACGGTATACACATTTAGCTCTTTTAGTTTTGAAAGTTGGCTTTGGTAAGTTTTCAAACAATGGCCAGTCATTGGCGCAAGCTTCACACACGCATGTGAAGTCAAACTGTTTCTTCATTTGTTCTTGACGAACTTGTCTTGGATACTTTGAGAAAAGCATTCTGAAATAAAAACAACGTTAAACATATTAAATGTATAGGTTTTCATGTTAAATAATTGAAAAGTCGAATAAGTAGAATTGTTTCAGAGTAATTCAGATATCGACATGCGTAAAACTGTTAGATTTATTGTTAGTCGAAAAAAGTATGTAAATTGTCAGTAAATATAATATAATATTTAATTCTCTTTTTAATGCTGTAGGTACCTATGTAAATAGTTGATAATGTGAATTAATGGTCAATTTACTTTATATTAAATGGCCATTTCGGTTAATTAAACTTTTTTTTTATCAATGAAAACGAATAATAAATAAATAAAAGATATCTAAAAGGTTTAATTTAATGAGATAGAAAATTAATAAATATCCGTAAATAATATTTAACATTAAGTAAAAAATATAAATACGTATGTATATGTATATACATATTTGCAAATTATTTTTTGAAGATTTTTATTAAGTACGCAATAAATGTACAAAAAACTACAGACATTTTTCTAAAGGTCTCTTTGTATTATGCATGCTTATTGTGTTCATTGATTCTTGAATTCATTACTGAATGAATTCAACTTAAGGTCGAAGTTCGAGAATTTCTGCCTTAAGTCGAGAAACACTTGATTGTAACTCAAAATTATATAATTATACAACGATACTGACCCATAATTATCGAAGAGCTGCTCCCCATTTTTGATTGGATGAAGCGCTATCACGTGCAAAGTGGTTCCATTGAATATGCGCCCCACGTTTGGAGAACAAGAATGGTTAAACAGGCCAGTGAGTGCATAAGTTCCGACTCCGTGGACATTTTTACGCGAATCCGCATCCAGTTCAGACTTCAGGTTGTAAATGGCCGCTGAGCACGTGGCCATCGCCATGTTGATGTGCAGCAACAACCCTCCTACTCTCCATATATAATCGTCATCATCTAGGCTCAGAATATCCTCAACACCACTCTGATGGTCGCCGAAGAACGTGGTATAATCTTTAAGCATTTGCAGCATGATAGCCGCAGTGATGGTTGCTGATGAAGTCGAAGCTTCATCGTTTTTACGTTTATCAAAAAGATGTATAGGCGCATAGGTGCCACTTCCGTACAAGTTGGTGTAGAAATCGTTGATTTGGAAACCTTCAGATTTGTAGTCTGCCTCCCTCTCGATCATCTCTATGTAGTTGAACATGGTATGAAGCGACGTGTTTTGACATCTGGCCTTTAAGAGGATCTTGAGGCTCAGCAGTTCTTGGCTGTTGAATTTCATCTTGGTCAAGCGGGTCATGATAGGGCATTCGTACTGGTGTCCCAAATAGATAGATCTCTCACGACAAATTTCGTTGCAGAACAAAGCACAAGTGCAACCCTCGCACGGTATCATCGAGTAGTTGACTGTGAAACAGTAATAGCATCTGGGTACGTTGTCTTCGTTATCTGGTGATAAGGCAATAGAATAAGGCTCTTCACTGACGAGAACTTGACCAGCTTGAATGTCGTCCGTAGCCACTATGCCTCGACCCATTTGTTCAAATTTGCTGATTCGAATCGATGCACTCGCACTGGGTACACCGCTCATTCTTTTCAATGGAAGACTAAATAACTTCTTCTGAATCACTTTAATATCGAATACGTCGCCAGAGCTTGAAACTTTCTTCTCTTCGATGGCCTTCTCGCATAGAGCTTTTCTTCCGAACAATTTCTGATTGATAAAATCGTGGCTTATTCCCAAAGCTCTATCAATATCCACAATGGCACTCTCGTGCATATCCATGGATATGAGCAAAGCAGATCTGTTTGCGTAAATCTCTCGCAAAAGGGTGCCTTGAGTTGCGTATTTAACAGCGTTGTTGAATGCCTCAAAAGACTGTTCAAATTTTTTTTTCGCGTATAAATCTTTGCCTTTCACCTCTAAACTCAGTGCAGTCAAATCGCATTTGGTGTTGTACGGTTTGTTCACAAGTAGTCGGTATTGTTTCAAGTACATGTAGCAGAGCTTAACTCGAGTACTGTCTTTAGGTTCAGATGACGTTTGAGTTCTAAACTGGAGTCTGAGATCATCTGCTATCATATTGTATTCTAGAGCATCTCGTATATCTTGAATTTCGTACTGGGGTGTAACCGGATTGTATTTTTTATCCGCCATAGTGATAGATGAGATTTTTTTGAAAGAAAGATGAGTTTTTTGTACAAGCAAATTAATTGCTAGTCAATCAGTTTTGTATTGATGTATATGCTATCGCAAGTCGATGAAGTTTTGAGTGCCTAGAAAGATGCAAAATAATTCTGTTACGAGTAGATAAAGTTTTAAAGTATGATTTGAAATAAATCGAACCTGTTTGTGGACTTCTCGATGCGTTTATTATAAGAATGAAATGTTGCAATGTTTCAATTTTTCAGTTATAAATAGGTACACGAATACATAAAATTTAAATTACAGGGTATTTAAAAATAAATAATGTGTAATACAAGTGAGTTTGATATGATATTCAGATCATACAGAGTAATGTTTTGTATCAGTCTCAATTGTTTAAAACGATTAGAGAAGTAACTGATTTTTTAAATGCATTAAATTATGCAAATATCATTCAATCTTGATAAAAATTACAAGTGAATATGTAATACATTTTGAACAGATTGTTTATATTCGACGATAATGTGATATTGAATATCAAAATTTAATTCAATTTAAAGTATATGAAACATGCAACAATTGTTTCCGCATATTACGAATAACAATAGTTTTTGAATTTATTTACTTACATGTACAGTATGTAGACGATTTTTAAAAAATTATATTGCATACCTACCTACGTTATATTCGGAATCTCAATATCATTAAGGTTTCTACTTTTTAACAACATTAGCTTGACATCTTCATTGTAGTCTTCAGCTGACAATAAGACTGTCAATATTTAAAAGATATCATTTGAACAATTTCAAATAGAACATAAAACGGGAGATCTGTCTGCGTAAATTGCTCAAATCACTTTAGAATTCGATGCATATTTTATAGCTTCATTATAAAAAGCTAGAGCTTTCATATCCACATTTTTCGAGAACGATTCAATTCCTTGCAATTTCAGATTGTTAGCATGCTCGTTGCATTTTGTATTAAAGGGTTTACTCGACAGCGATGTCTTACACATTGATTTTTGTTAGTTTTTTATGAAATTTGAGCGTGGAATTAATCTCTTATATCGTCAGACATCAGATATCTTTCTAATGAAGTACATTTAAACTTTTTTGTAGCTTTCAGTAATTATTTTTTTATATAGTTTACCATCAAATATACATACTTACCTAGTTTTAAAATAATTTGTGAATACTTCAACGCATTAATCGTCATAGCCACTATGAAAATTCGTACACATTACTGAACATTCAATCTTTGTAATAATTAGTCTACATAATAAATTGATATTGTAGTCTTCATTTACAGAAATAAGAAAACCAATTTTATGATAACATTATTTTATCAAATTATACATACATATGTACATTTGATCTGCATTTTTTTTCCAATATACCTACATAATATTTTTAAATTATCATAATTTACTACTATAAGAATATTCGAAAAACATTTTTTTTTATAAATGTATTTATATTTATTGTTTATCAATGAATATAAAAAGATATTACTCAGAAATCGTCAAATCCAGCAAATCAAATAAATAAGCGATCGACATTAAACTGGCCAAATCAGTTGAATGAGGGATGACATTTTTATTTTGCTTATACTCATAATTACCCAACAACAGAAAACATTCTCGTATAGCATCCCCATGATGCACATGTTCTTTGCACGGAACACATTCTTCCAACATGGCCATATATTTGCATAAATCTCGAAGGATATCATAGGCATACTTTTTATCACCTTCTCCAAGTCTATCGAGTACTGATTGGTTAAGGGTGTTGCGAAAGTTATCTTTGGTATATTTATTTTTGAAATTTGCCTTTTTGAGTTGGGTCCACAGTGGCCACTTGTTGACACAAGCTTCACATTTGCACGTGAACTTGAATTTATTTTCAAAGTGAAAAGTGCGAAAGGGCAATTCTTTTGTGGTATAACTTAGTCTTTAATCATAAAAAAAAATCAATATGCAATAAAATATATAAGAAATATATGATTGCACTTACCCGTAATTGTCGAATATTTGTTGACCTTTCTTGATCGATCTACTGGCTATGATAATGAGATCAGTTCCACAACTGACTCGTATGATATTTCCAGAGCATGAATGGTTTAGTAAACTAGAAAAAGGATACAATCCACTACCGAATTTATTAAACTTATATCCAGTAATTGGATCATGGTATGTAATATCGATAGAATGCGAATTAATTTCTAACAACATAGACATATGTGTAAGTAAGCCTCCGATTCTCCAAAAATAGTTATTATCGTCTAAGGATAGTATATCATCGTCTGCATCCAAATGATCTTCAAAAAGGGGAGTGTATTCTTTCAGCATATGCAATATAGAAGCCGATGCAACGCACCTATGAATGACATCAGACATATCTCTCTTCTCGGAGAGAGTTGCTAGCATATGAACAGGTGGATAAGATTTAGAATCATACACCGGAACCCCATCAGGTCCAGGAAGAAAACCTTTCAGCGAAGGAGAAGTCTCTTTTTCAACAGCATCGATAGCTTCAAACATTTCATTCCAGGATGAATATTGGCTTCTGGCTTTCGAGACTGCGCGCAGAGAAGACACTTCTGAAGCATTGAAACGCATATTGACTAGACGCAACATTATGGGACATTCGAATTTGTGTCCCTCGTTCCAAGATTTAGAACGACACTCTTCGTCGCAGAACATAACATGCGTACAAGTCTCGCATGGTATCATGGCGTCGTTGCGAGAAAAACAAAAGTAACACCTCAATCCAATTTCGTCTCCTTCTAGACAGCTGACGTAAGGTTTTTCTCTGATGAGTACTTGCCCAGGCTGGATGTTTTTGGCTGCTATCAGGCCTCGACCCATAGATGGAAAATGTCCGATTTGAATTGATGCACTCGCGCAAGGAACTCCATCCATACGTTTATCCGGTAAGGTGAACAGTTTTTCTCGAGCTTCTTCGAGATTGAAATCATTTGAGCAATCTGTTGTTGCATCAGATTTGATAGCTTCTTCACATTTGATTTTTTGTTGTAATAGACCCTTTTTCAAAAACTCTCTACAGTTTGCACTTAAAGCTCTCTCTATATCTAAAATACATTCTTTATATTTTTTCAATTCAAATAGTACATTTGCCCTTACAGTATAAGCAAAACTCATCATTCCAGAACTCGATCCATGCTTGATACCAATATTGCACAATTTCAAAGCTGCTCTATTTCTATTCATTCCAGAAACATCTCCACCTTTATCTATGAATTCAATACAAACTTGATCACATTTCGTATTAGGGGGTTTCTTTGGAAGTAACTGATACTGATGCAAATATTGGTAGCAGATTTTAACTTTGGCACCATTGGTACTTTTTGAAGCGATTTCAGATTTGAATTTAGAAATTGTGCTAGCTTTGTATAATTCCTTCATCAATAATTTTCGAATCTCTTCAATTTCTGGCTGCTGCATATCAGTTTCAGTGTTTTCTGCCATAACGATTATCTTTTTCAAATTTGACACTTTAAAGAATAATTGTTCACCTGAAAAATGGGCATGATAAATAATTTATGTTCAATAAGAAATTATTTTTCAAAAAGTTCTTACCATATCAATACACACCTACCTAGTATCAAACTGATAGTCGGTATATCAAATGTTCTGATACTTATATACAGCTTTGTAATCAAAATGCTTGTGATAGCGGTGTAAGTCTATTTATAAGCATAATACTTTAGAACAAGTTCGAATTTGTGATATACCTATTCGATATTTTTTTTTATTAACAACTAGCTTCTGTCACCCGGCGTTGCTCGAGACTATTAAGACTTTAAGCCGATTGTAAATTGTAGTATATTGTTTCCCGTTCCCGTTCCCGATTCAATATCTGTTCCCGCTACAATTTCGGTGAAAGAATCAGTCATTTTGAGATCTAAAAATATGTCGATCCCGTTGCGTATGTAGGCTTTGCATAACATTGGCTACGTCAAAGCTTCCCCCCTTGAAATGACAAAATTTACGAAAAAAAATATTTTTTTAAATTCAAAATGTGATGACGCAGAATCCTTTCTAGTTATACGCACAATAATTCCTGAAAGTTTTACAGCAAACGGATCAGTCGTTTGGGAATTCAAGTTAATCCCGTTGCCTATGTTGACTGTTATATGTATCTAAGGGTCCCCCCTTGCAATGTCAAAATTTACGAAATTTTTTTTTTCTCAAAATCAAAATTTTATGATCTCTAAACCTTCTCCTACATGCAGAGAATAATCCCTGAAAGTTTCGCGGCGAACGGATCAGCCGTTTCGGAGTCTATAGGTAACATACATACATACATACATACATTCACTTTTTTATATATAGATTTCAGGAAATTATATCATCAGGAAACTATGTATATCAATCTATTAGGTATATTTAATTATTTATATACAAAAAAGTGCTGGTGCAATACTCTAACTGAATCAAATCATAACGAGGGAAGCCCACCATCCCGCCTTTTAACTGCACCCCAACTCTATGTCAGCTTGTTAGGCCGGCCTAGTTGGGTACTGAATCAAATCAATGATTAACAAAGATATATTTTTTCTATTGATAGAAATATTTCACGTGTGAAAAGATAAAATCTGTGTCAAATTTTGCATCAACTTATTTTTAAACAAACTTAGATCACTTTAAAAAAAAATAGCTCATAGATATATGTATAATCTTTTGGCATAGCACATTCTAAGATATTTATATTCTTAATAAAATTGAATTATTGTTCTTTATCTAATTTATGATTGAATGATATGTAAAGAGGGAATCCCATTTTCTGAATATCACTTACAATTAATTCTTATTTTGTGAAATAGAATTAAAAAAACTTATTATTTGTAAACAATTTTATTTTATCAAACGGTTGTAATAAAATACAAAAATCAAAATTTCAAAATAATAATTTTCTCTTTGTCGACCAAAAAGTAATTTTCATGTACGCAATTGAAATTTATTTTTTTGTGGAAAATAATCCTGAATTATAAGATTGATAGTAGGTGTAAACTTTTTTGATTAGTAGGTACAATTGAGCATTATGAAATTTTTGAAAATCTAACAAACCTAATAAGAAAAACATTTGAATGATTTGTTAAAGTTCTTACTTTTATTCACACAAAAGAAATGCAAAATATTATTCGAAATCTAGAATAAACTTTTTACCAGCGAAACCTTGGATTGATAAAGTATTTAAAAGAGCATTCTTGTATTGATCGAATTTGATGAATTCATGCATAGGAGCATTCAGCTGATTTGACAAAATTAACTGTATTAGATCATTGAACATTTCTTTTCTCAAATCACTCCCAGCATTTTCTTTACTCCATCTTGTCATCCAAAATCCATATGCTGCGATATCTTTGAAGATGAAAGCCGAAGTGGGTACTGTTACAGGATCCCTTGACATTCCACCGTAAGTAACCATTGCACCTTTAGGTTCCAAATGCCGCAAAATTTCCAATGCATTTTTACCGCCTACACAATTCAGTGCTAATGATGGCTTCTTTACTTTTCCAGATTTGAAAATATCAGTGGTGCGCAATTCTTCCTCTGTCAAAACATAAGTAGCACCCAAATTTGTTAAATATTGTTTCAATTTGTCTATATCTGGTCTGTTTCTTACTATATTAACCGAATTAATATTCCATGCTTTACACAGCTGAATAGCATTTTGACCGCATGCACTATTAGCGCCATTTTGAATTAGACTATCTCCTGGTTTCAAAGTTTTAAAATCTTTGATCATTCTATATGCCGTGCAAGGGTTTACGCTGAATGTTGCTGCTTCAGCTAATCCTAACTCATTGGGTACTTTGAAGAGATGATCATATGAAAATACTCCATGAGTTCTCCAAGTTCCAGGATCTGTAGTTAAATGAATTACTCTATCCCCTGGTGATAGGTTTTTGACATTTGTTCCTATTTCTAATATTTCTCCGACTCCTTCACGACCTCCTATTGCTGGCAAACTAGGTTTTTCAGGATAAGTGCCTGAAATGAAATCAGGAATAAATAATGATATAGTTGGATGATATAGGTACAAAGTATTGTTACTGACCCTGTATTGTGTTGATATCAGCTGGATTCACAGGCGCTGCTAGCATTTTCAGAAGCACTTGATCAGGTCCGAGAGACGGCAAATCTTGTTCAGTGGGCTTCACCACCTTCACAGGTTCTCCATACTCTGAATATATCAAGGATGTGGCACGCATGCTGAAACTCCTGACTCCGCAAAAGATCAAGCCGTTCAAACGGTTGATTCCGAACAAAGCAGACATATTTTGACTCAACTTTTGTCGTCGATCGAATCAGAACTGATTTAGTTTGTAGAAGAATCACACAAGCGTTTCACAAGAGATAAGTAATTGTACTTTAAGATAATTACAACACTGTTGTGATTATACAAACTAGTAAAGTTCATAGTTTGACAGATATTACTTTGACGTTTCGCTAGTGACATCTATGCATTTATAAACATAACTAATCACATTTTCGTTTAAAAGCGAGAATCCAAACCATAATTTTTTCTCGGAAAAAAAAATATAGACAATCAGTTTTGCCTGGCTAGGTAGTAATCATAAACGTAAACCAATTGATGGGTTTGGTTACATATTTTTTAAACCTTGTAGATGGGTACAACAATCTACCTATCTACTCATTAGATTAGGATCTGATCTTTAATCGATTGTTATCAATTAGTTAATGATAAGAACTGCTAAATTCTATAGAGAATTAGCTTAATATTCGATTGACAGATAGAAACGGAACTGGATAGTTAGGATAATGGTGTGCGTTTAACGAATAAACAACACTTTTTTTGGGATTTTTGATTTGAAGTCCTGTTTAAATACTCAAAAAATATCTCTATGATCGAATATGGGATTTTAATTCTCAAAATCAAAATTAAATTAGGTCCAAACATAGATCTAGTTAACATAAAATAAAAGTAAAGTGCATTCATCTATTATTACAAAACGATCTCCCACGACTTTTTTAGACCAACCCAAATTGGGACTGTTTTAAACACTCAATTTTTTCATCACACTATCTATTTTACTATTCCAGAGATATCTATTTTTTCAGTTCGCACATATGCAACAGATGCTACCAATTAAATTGTCCGATATCAATTCATCCATCCCAATTTGGAAATCAGAATTTCGATAGTATTCACCGTTCCCGTTCCCGTTCCCGTTCCCGTTCTCATTCCATTACTATTCCCGCATTAAAATCCCTGCACAATTGAAAAAATGGAACCACGGAGATTTTCAATTTCATCTAACCGTAAAAATGCAGCAGATGCTACCGATTGAAATCATCAACATCAACATCAACCAGACAATGCCGATTTGAAAATCTGAGTCTGTAACCGATTTCCGAACACCTCTCATCGAAGCGAAATTCAATCGAGACGAAATAAATTAAATTTTAAAATATTCAAAACGTTCAAATTCAAATATCGAATCACAATTGAATACCCCTGTCTTCGATATACAGGTTCGAGTTGCGCGAACGCACAGTTCAGCTGATACCGTCGAGCGATTCGCTCGCGTTTCGAAACTCGCGCCGGTTTTTTCGAAAATTTCATCTGAAAAGTGATAGATATCGACTGGATTTCGGTATTTTTCAAAAAAGTACGTATCGAAGATGTGTTTCGGTCCGTTTCAGTCCGCGTTTCGAATTTATTCCGAGCGCAAAATCGGATTTCGAACGATCGGTTACCGGGTGTGAATCACTGTATGCAACCTTCGTTTCGTTCTGTCAGTGATTTTTTTTAATGTCATTTGATCAAAAAAATGATGATCGCAGTGTATTCAGTGGAATTGTGTGTGAAAATTGATGTTCCATAGTCGATTTGCACTATTTTTTACATGATATGTAGAGTGATTGAATCGATACATTGAACTCTTTCAACGTTTCTCTTATTGTTCCTCGAAACATAATTTCAGATAGCTTTTATATTAATTTTCAGTTCGTTAAAAATATTCTATCGAAATTTTCCTCACGTGAAAAAATATCGTTGAAATTCAAGTGATTCTTTTGTTCGTTTAATAATTCGAATATTCGATTCGTTTCAAATTTGAATTAATGTTGAAATAATTTTAAACTATCTTTAAATATAAATAAACATTCGCAAATTTGTCGAAGGATTTCGATCGATGAAAACATCGTGTATATGGGACTTCAGAAGCCAAAATGTTTATAAAAAATTTTGATTAAGCCGTATTTATGTTTGAATGTCTGTTATAATTTTAGAATATTGAAATATTGTTAAATGATTCGATGTTTTTTTATATGTATAATTATAAAATTATTATTATAAAAGATTATTGCATTCAACTACAGCGATTTGGATTCGTAATTTATACATTTTGGCTTCTATGGTTTTTTCATATAGTGTATAATAAGTCGATATTCATCTGTTATCCAGTCAGCAAGGCATTTGGCCTGACCTAAAACATATTCCAACTCAACTGATTTTTTCATTACACAAAAAACATAACCTAATTTGTAATCTAACCGAACCTACCCTAACCAAATTCATTTATAGTAGTATCTCGCTGACTGAATAACAGAAGAGAACCGATAAATCTCAGACATATAATAAATCATTCACGCACAATTAATGTAATCTTCGCTCGTGGGTAGTTCAAGTTTCACTTTTACTATAATTCACCGTTCATTCATTGATATTCAAGAGTGGAACAATAATCCGAAGAGCAGAACCATTAGATACGATGCCGAAGCATTCGAAATCGTTGACGACTCCAGCAAAGTCCCGATCGAAGGCTTCGATTTGATTGTCGTTCATAACTGTTGAGATGGAGGAGACGAAGAAGTCCATCGGCGACATGTCGCTGAGGACGAAGAAGATCGGCAGGAAGCTGTCGAGGAGCGCTTCCATCGTGGCTATGGTGTTTCCTGAGAAGCCTCTGCTGACCAGGAGGACCTCGAAGGCGAAGGCTTCGCTGCAGAGGAACAGCTCAAAGAAGGGCTCCAGGTCGTTCGAGCTGGCCGTCATAGCTCCGGATAAGACTCAGAAACAGGTGATTAATTTAGTTTATTTTGATCGGAATCACATATTGAATAGTGCAGGGTCAGCTGGGGTAAGTGCGGCAGTCGTAAATATCTCAGAATTCAATAAAAATATTGACGACTGTCGCATTTCCTCTAATTAATAGATGTATTGTACAAAAATGCGTGTCTCTAGTAATTGTCATTGTTATATGAATGTGTATTGTAAACATAAAAAAAATATTATACTCACATATATCAATTTTAGATTTAAAAAATGCGTGAAAATTAAAATGTGATGGCTAGAAATATGCAATTTTTTTTGCATCTTTTAATTATAATTGATTAGAATATAATAAGTGGTTGCGATAAATACGTATTACCTGACCGTTTTACTACAAGTTGTCGATTCAAGTGTTAGTTTCAAAGCTATGTTTCTCAACGAAAAATATGAACATTGTTAGAGGACGTTGGAAGAATTGTTAATTTGTTCTGGTTTCATGAATCAATTTCACATAATGCATTGTCGATACGTATTTATTTTCATTGGTGATTGTCTTATTTATACGTACATTACATATATGGGCATCATTAAAGTGATTTATTGTTGAAATATAATATCGGTTTTAGATTCGTAAATTTTAAACAATTCTATTATGAACTGTTAAAGTTTTCAATGACATGTATGGTATTTATTTTGTATAATAAATATTGTAGATATTCTTTGTCACGTATTATATCTATAAAATATATTGAGTAATTATAATATGAATAAGGTTGTGAAATGATAATAGGTACCTTCTATATATTTTATGAGATGTAACAAATCTTCCGGATCGATGTATCGATATTAAGATTGCGTTCTCATATTCGTTATGAATCATACTATAACGCTCTCTTACATCACAGAGAAATTTTTCCAAGAAGTAAAACTTTAGGAAACTGGTTATGACAAAATTAACTAAAAAAACATTCGTTTAACACCATTGTGACGCATATTCGTTTGCTGTGAATTTTAACAGTTCAAATTCGCACAACTAATGATAATTGTTCACTATCCAATTTATGACTAATATAATATATAAATCTAGGGTCTATTTCAGTAGGAGATATTGATATATCTTTAACTACATTGTAGTAGTCGAATTAGAAAGTATTTGAAGAATAGTTTTTCACTGTCTCTCTAAATCGCAGTTGTATTGGACATCTGCTGTTTTTGATGACATTGAAATGAGGCTTTTGAATGAATTTTTTCGAGGCTAACTTGAAGTAATGTATTTCTGGGTTGATGATTTTCTCAAAATTTCGAGTCATATTAATTTTCTTTTGTCTGTTATTCTGTATCGTCTCTAAAATTGAATTAGTCAGATCGATTAGGTATAATACGAAATATGTAATTTATTTCTAAAGCGATTACAGAAATCTGAAAGAGAATTTTTATTTTCATTCTCATTCATAATTCGTGAAGTGCTCGAAATTGAAATGCAATTACTTTTAATTGACGTCAAAATTGAATTTTCAGCAAGGATGTATGATTCGGTGGTATGCATGAAATTAGCAAACGACCCACATTTGTGCGAAATGTGAGCGTTACTTTTATTTTCGAAATTTTAACGATAATTGCTCGGTATCGGAATACATATGCATAAAGAATTCATTTAAAGTGTGATTAATAGCACTTTGCCGCATAGTGCGAAATTTATTTACAAAATCACAAACAAAAACACTGAAAAATTAAAGTACATATTTAATTATTAATTAAGTATCAAATGTAGTTCTAACGAAGTTACATCTATCTTCCGATATTGATTTCTGATTTATTCGTTCGTCAATTCAATACGGATGACGTTGCTTTTTCCGCTTGGTTTTTTTGCCGAAATCATATTTAAAATAGAAAAAAGCCAAAAACTACAAGCCATCTTTAAACAATTGTCTGTTGACTGTTGTACAAGGTGAAGGCCGTTCACATGGATCGAGTAGGTACTTACTGCGCGCAATTCATTTAAAGATTTCGATCTTTGACGAAATAATATGTATGTATACTATTTTATCATAAGTGGATTAAATAAGATCAAATTATTATCAAGATTATTTTCCTTACCGAATAAAAATCATAAATAAGATGCAAACACGTCGACATTTATTGTAAAATCACACTAGTGGATACACGTTTTTCTCAGTAAGGAAAATGATGATTATTTTTTGCCTCATATAATACGAATTATAATATTTAAATTAGCAATCGGTTCGAATTTTCAGTATCTTGTCCGAATCGAATGCACAATTGCAGTCAATTCATTAAGTTCTTTGAAGCGAAACGTTTAAATTATCGAAATTGGCAAAGGGAAGTCGAGCGAAAAGCCTTCGAAGGCCAAGGGACAATATGGCACCAAAGCGTGACTAACGAATTCCTGTTGAACGTTTACGGAAACAATGGGCTGTCATTGGGTTAGAATGGGGTTGGAAAATCAGAACGATGTCTCAACGGTTGATCGGTTTTGTTTATCGATGGTTTTCGATGAATGGCCGATCGTATAGTCAGTTGGTCAGTAAGTCAGATATTCAGTTGATCAATCGATTAATTAAATATCTGAATAAAATTCAGTCAGTGATTCAATTAGAGCTGGCATTCAAATCGTCAGTTGACAGTTTCTTCTATGACATTGTTTCCCAATACATGGGTCGTGATCCTCCAAGTGGGGTTGCGAACAGAAAATTTCGGTTCACGAAAAGAAAGAAAAAGACCAAAATCAAATTGTCGTCGATTAAAACATCCACTGATATTGAGAAATTATGAAAAAAATTCGCTAACGGTACTGTTCTCTTATGAATTCGCCACGAAACATTTTGTTGCTGAAAAAATTCGGTTAATCTTGCATTAGTTATTCAGATTTATGGTTATACGGTTCAATAGATTCAAGCCATTTAAAAGGAAAAACATCAAAATACAGATCTTCATTTAACCAGTGAGATTATTATTTAGACATTTTGATTGATCAAATTTGGTTTGTAAGCAATTCAATCACATTTTCCTCGTACCTGTTGAATTTAATTTCATGTTTTGATTGTTTTCGATTCGATTCGATTTAATTGGTCAGTAAATTGACTGTTTGACTAATAGCCAGACAGCTAGGCATAGATAGTGTTAGTCAACAAGAAAATTACTCATTTCCATCAATTAAATCTGATACGAAATCAATTTTTCTTCAAAATTCTTATTCATTTCGATTATTAACTTATATAATATGAAAATATGTAAATTATTATTTTCTAAATAATAAATAGGTCAGCTATATTTATCATCATTATCGTCGTGCATGCTGAAAATACTGACCGTTACGAGTGCACGAAACGTCTGTCAATTTATTATAAACGCTGTACAGTTATTGGCTTGTATCGACAAAAACGTCGATTTTAGCATACAACCGATGAAAAAAAATCATATTTTACGGTTATTCGATGTTCCTGCAATTCTAAGTGGATCAATCAACGCTCGCGTGAATTTCAATTTATTTCTTTACAAGTGTTTATATAACAGAAGTCACGTAAATGCTAAAATATGTACCTGCAATCGAACACAAACACAGTCGATGCAAAAACATTCGATTGAAGATCAATATTTATATTCAATTGTGATGGTTTTAGGTTTTGGCGAATTTGAAACATTCGACCTACTGAAACTTATTGTGTCGTATCTAAAAAAAGTGGCACTTTTCATAAGAAACCACTAGAATTTCTAACGCCTGTGTATTGTGTCTTTTTTTTCAGCAAATCTAATGCTTTGTTTCAGCTCGGAACTTGCAGAGTCGTATATGCGACTTTTTTCTGAAAATTAACGTTACATTGACACACAATTCGTTCGAAACAATACGCGTTTATATTTCAACGGAAATCTCTTGTAATTTAACCTCAGTGTTGGTTGAGAAGTCAAAATTTTATTTTCATCGTGATTTTTTCTCATACTGGTTTGAATTCGGCGCGCTTTTCACTTTCAGCCCTCGTTAATCGAGATTTTCGCTTTTTCTCCGAAATCTGGTTAACGATGGGGAGTTTCCCAAAGTTCACTAGCGAAATTATATGTTTGAAAAAATAGCGTGGGACAAATAATATTGTCTATAACAATAGTCGTTTCAGCTAGAGATTTTCGATTGTGCTGCTTCTGAAAACGGTGACCTTAAACCTGCAATTTAGTTTCAATATTGGCAGGTTCAACAATACACTGTTCATTATTGTGAATATATTTCGTTCAATATTAAAATACCGTTTTTTCAATTGTGCAAACTTTTTTCATGTTATATGACAGAATATTTATTTTGGTACTTTTCTGTAATACCTAATATCTAATACCACTATTCCTCATGCAGTCATATATATATATTAGTGAAACTTTGTTAGTTATATGGTTAGTTCGAGATAGATTGAATATACTATGCGTTTAACTGACATGTACTTTATGATTATCAAATATTCATTATTTAATATCATGTACTCAAGTCAGCGTTTGATACACTGAAGTATATTTTTAAGAGTCAAAATCGAAACCAAACAAACAAAAATTTTCCACCTTGGGAAGGACTTCAAATATTCATTCACATACGAATATTTTCTTTTGTGTCCAGCACATACATGCATATAACACAAACAACATAATAGGGTGTTTACAAAATATGC
Organism: Cheumatopsyche charites; assembly: GCA_024721215.1. Classification (NCBI taxonomy): domain Eukaryota; kingdom Metazoa; phylum Arthropoda; class Insecta; order Trichoptera; family Hydropsychidae; genus Cheumatopsyche; species Cheumatopsyche charites. The sequence continues at coordinate 10,547,447 of CM045580.1, forward strand.
ATTGCCAAATACATCATTTTTCTTTTAAACAAGCGCTTTGTTCGTACGACGATGCGATTTTAAGCTCGTGTGGCAACACGTTTTTTTTTTTAATTTTCAACCTTTTTTCCGCTGCAACCTTTTTTTATATAATAATAACGAACAATGAATGATTATTTCGGTCTTTTTGTATTGTTCGGCGTCCATTTTGTTTTATTGTACGGACGCGTTGGGAAATTCGTTTTATTTTTTACACATCCAGAACTAGTTGTAGAACATTCGCAGAATTCTTCCAATCAACTTCGATTATTGTTTTATTGTTATATGTATGTATATCTTCATTTGTTCATTTATGGGTCATTTTTTGTATGTATTATCGCATTTATGAGCATCGTTCATCATTCGAGTCATGTTACATATCGAATGGTTGTAAAGAATCATTTTTCGTTTTGTTAATTTTGATGAGAATGTTCCATTGTTTGAATTTACTCGGAAATATGTTGACTATTCAAACAAGGTGTTCGGTTACAAATGTGTTTGTCCTATTGAACGCTTACTATCGTATATGAATTCGTAAATGAAAGTGTAGTGAATTTTCGATAATTTTCACAAATGTACCGTTATATGAACTGATTTATAATAATGTAACTTACAATTACGTGAGGTTATTCACATTTTTCGTTACATTCACAAATTGAGTGACGAATCATTCAGTCGTATTTAGTTATAAATGCAATTATTTGAATAATTTTATATTCGATATATTGACCCTTAGACTACAATCATTAAATATTAATTCTAGAAAATGTACACGTTAACTGCAAAATGATACATTGGTATTACGAAATCGATTCATCATCCTCGGTTCATTTTACAATATTAGTTTTTTTACATCTGAAGTGTAGATATTTCTGAATAATAACTGAACATATTTTCTCACATGTGGAAGTCTCAATAATATAATGGCTATCGACAACGATTGCATTATTACCACGATACGTTTTTGCTAAAGACACAATGAACATCGATTTTTGCTTTATTGATAAATTTTCTTCACGGTTGCACACAGAGTTTTCCATTGTTTGCGTAGGAAAATGCATATCTGGAAAATGGACTTTTGTCGCAGTAAAAAATATATACTGCCAATGTTAAACGTGTTCATTGCTACTTAAATGAAACGCAGTGAGATCGAATAATGAGTGGAATTTTTTTTTTCCATTTTTAGATATATAAATCGGAAAATCTGTATTCTGATAAATGGTATTCGTAATGTATTAGGTTTTAACTTAGTTTTTTTTTGATAATTTTAAGTTTTTAATTATTTATTACGAGTCGTTTCTCTCGAATTATGTACGACATTAATTTATTTACATACATTGTTTAAATATCCAGTTATCGATTGAGATAAGTATTATCTACAATACATTTTGAAATTTTTAGACAGACAATTAAATTATCAGATAATACTTCAACGTAATTGAACGCATTTTTTGTATGATAACATAAAATAGTCAAACATAATACCTACCAAGTTTTTCAACTTAATTTTCCAAACTGTTCCGTTCACTGAATTTTCAGTATAATTTTCTTCATTGATCACTCTTTACTGTGCATATCATTTAAACGAATTCTTCAGACAATTTTCAGCGACTTTCGAGAAGTTCCCAAGAATAAACGATCAGTTAGTACGAACCAGAGGTCGACTACCAGTGTTCGAACTGTGGTTTAGCAACGAGACTCATTGTATCGAGTTCCCACGGATCGAACCATTCATTCCTCTGAAAAAGATAATGCGATTGTGTAAAAAAATATATAAATAAAATGTCGTAAAAAAATCGCCTCGGTCCGTTTTTTTTTTCTAATTCGTACGATGATAAAACGGTGTGCGTCTTCTTCGAACAATGAAATAGAAAGTCGGAGGTGAATCTTGTTTATTACATTTTGTGTGTTGTTTAATAGCCATATTGATTTAATCTCGATGAGCAAATTATGAATTGTTCGGTCAGATTGGTTCTTTAATTTAAATATGAGATACACATTAGTTCGTCTAATGCCAATTATACGTAGTAGGTATAAACATCTAAGAATAGTTTGAAAATTATGTTTGATTTTATAGGGGTTGGCAATATTAGGATAATGGTATGTTTATAACGAATAAACATTGATTTTCCTATGATATTTTTAATTGGAATTTATTGAGTTAAAAAAACCGTTTAAAAAATATCCATATGATTTCGATGATTATTTTTTTATTCAGTTTAATAGAAATATTATAAAAAAATATGTATGATGGTTTTTATGAGTTTACAGATAAAACAGTATTGTAATAGGTAGTAATCTCTCGAATAAAATATGGCATTAAAGTCAATTGTACAGATAATAAATATGTACATAATACATAATATAGAAAATCATATATTCAACATTATCAAAAAACGAAGGTCATTCGAAATCTTCCGGCTATTTTCGAATGATTTTTTAACTTAAAAGTGAAATCAAATTTTATTTATCGATTCGGGCCTGAAATTAAAATTCGGCACGTAAAAAAATCGTTAAATTGAACGACGAGTCTCGATACTTTTTCATTGTCGTATCGTGCGTTTAATTAGCCGAGTTTTCTCGATTGAGATTTCTTTTCTTAACACCGGTCGTTGCGTGGATTACTCTCATTGAACTCTTGTGCACACTTTTTATTCATTTTGAAATATAGTACGATTTCGAAGGTTTTCCTCACTCGACTGTCGTTTTTAATCGGCGAGTTAGTTTTGTTACGAATTGTTTACAAGCGCATTCTTGAACGTCTAACTGTTATTTTTATCGTCGTTTTACGCACGGGGAAAATACATACATTTGGTCGATAACGAGCGTTCCTTGATTGACACAATTATCTCTGAAGGAATTCATTTCAAAGGTCGAAAGAACGTTCGAAAATTATTATAAAAAATGTTGACGATCTCTTATGTTGACGTATTACTCAATTAGTTTGTAGAATTACTGATAAATTGACGCTTTTTAGATAAAATTTGACTTTTTTCAATGTAGGGTAAATGACTGTAACTTCATCAAGTTTTCTTAAAATTAAATAAATTAAGCAACCTCGAAATGTCTTTCGATTCAAAATGTCAGTTAAAAAGTGTTTAAAATGTTTCAAATTAAGAATTATAGTCAACGCAAGCGAGGTTGTTCAATTTATTCAATTTTTAGAAAGCCTGATGAAGTTGCATACTATGAGAGGTCGAAGCCATCTTCAATCGTGAATATATGTACATTTCGATTTATTTTTAAAGAACGATTTATTTTTAATCCCAAAACAAGCTTTAATTACGTTAGTTCGATTAGTTATGTTTTATTTTCGTAATTACTTCTAGATTAAAACTAAATCTCTTTTGTTGTAGTATTTTATCATATCAAATTGTAATGTATAATATTCAACGTGTAATTTGAGGAATTTATGCATTGTTTTCCAGAATAGCTATTAAATTTTCATCATAAAAACTTATCGAACGATGCGTTAAAGGTCTAAGAACATTATTTGAAAAACTATAAAATGTTAATAATCCCCGATGTTACATAGATGAACCGTGTCCAGTTACCGTTGGTGGTTTTATAATATAATATATAAATCCTTGAATGGATCATCCTATCGTGTCATAACGATCTTACCGCGCACTAATTGATATCCATTGTTGAAGATTTTCCAAGAATTTTCCAATCTTACTTATGTACGCGAATCAGTCGATTCACCGCAGCAAATGTCGATAAAATAATCATGACAATTATGTTATGAAGTGGGATTTGCTCTCGTGTAATTATGCCGGAAATGAAATCTTTCTTTAGCACCGATTTATCTTCGGCAACTGTTTTGCCGTAAATATTGTCAGTGCATTGTTCGATGTTGCATTGCTGATGACCCCGATTCGTTCGCCAATAGGCATTGTCGATATGTTTATTCATGGCTTTTCGCATAATCGATGTATTCGTGTTTTTCCACGTGCCAAATATAAATCGAAAGGGACAACTGTGTTATATGATAGATTAACCAACAAATATTTTTCTTTCATGAATTGTTCCATGTGATATAATTTTCCGGAGAAACTAATATGTAGAGCAATTACACACAATTTGCAAAACGTCAAACGAGCAAAGACATTTTTCTAAAGAGCGCATCGCAAATCGTCTGAACCGTGAACAGAATTGCAATTTTTTCCTCACTCACATAAAATAAAAACGTCTTTAATGCATACATAGAAGCAGTTGAGACATAACTGGAAATGTGTCAACAGTTATCATGACAATACTCGTTCGAATTACTTATTTTCGGTCCTATTGTTTTCTTGGTGGTTTTGCGGTTTTGCTTTAGTATTTGCCCAACTTGAATATTTATAATATATCTGGTTTAGTTGAGTGTTTCCATGTTTTAACATCGGTTCGGAGATAACGCTCGTTATGATCTAATTCCACCTTTCCGGTCGCTAGATTTGAAATTGTATATGACGACTGAAAAGGCCAAGGGATTCAAGTGATTTCGATAAAAGCCCACTCAAAGTTGAGCATATACCTACATGTAATAAGAGGAGGTCGAGTGATTTGATGATATATCTCGGTACACGTTCCAAGTTCGTTTGTATCTTTTTGCCGCCGAATATATGAGCGTACATAGAAGCGATTCCTGTGCATAGTTTAATTTCGGCTAAAACATCACTTGTACCCCTTGGCCTTTTCAGTCGTAATTTATATACGTGCACTATTAGAAATCATCTGGGCGACCTTGGATTTGTGTCCGTTCGTGATGCAAAAATTTATATCCTTTTTTGTTTGTATCGGATTGTTGTTTTAGATCGATAATGTGATGGATTCGTTCTTATTCGATGTCATATTAAAGCGAAAAAAATATTTTTTTACTTGCTAGTTGGTATTGAAAATGTATAGTTTGGATTATATAAAATACTTTATTTGAATTTATTTAAGTATTATTATCCTAATATTCATTCCAATTTGACACTAGTTCTTATCTATTAAAAAAATAAATAAAAAAAAGGCACTAATCTAATATAATTTTTCATACCGATAGAGATGAGTTAATGAAAAATTGATTCGTATAAAGAATGAGTACCTTTTATGTGTTGATTATAGATTTTTATTTAACGAATGTATCTTGCATTAGATAAATATTGATGTTATTGTCTATGGTAACTCATTTGAATCCCTATGTTTGAACTATTGTTCCAGTATGTTAATTGATTTATTATCGGTTCGACTTTTATTCTTCGCTGACACAATTTCAATCAATTTGCCATTCGGAATAATTGATTGGTAATATAATTAATTTATTTCTTTCGTGTTTACGAGATACGAAGCGTTCGTGTAAATGCCATTTTAGCGGTTTTCATGATGATGAGTGGTAAACTATACTGCTATATTGAATTACTTCGATGTGTCGAAGGTCTCCGCAAATTGTGGCACAGTTTTATAAAACTCACATATCCAGTTGCAATAAGAATATTATACAATTGAAGTTTATCCTTCAGACACGAAATCGGAAATATAACAAAATTAGAACGGATCTTATAATTGCTAATGTGTTCTATCGAATCGATAGTACAACGTTTATCGTATAAGTCATTCATAAACACAGCGGACAAATTCCGCAACTGCGTAATGATTCAAAACCGCAATTATAAACTCGCACATTATATCAATAGCATTTGAAAAACAAATATTTTTTTTTATATATATACAACATTATACGATGACTTATTCGAATGTCATTAACCGGTGCGTCGACAGGAATGCAATGCGAAGAACCACTTTTACTTTCGATCGGTCTATTTGCATAACTCTTCTGTACTACGATCGGGCTGTTTATCGTCGATTTATCTTTAGATCTTTGCTCATATTGAAAAGTGCGGATCCAGAGACGATAGCTTCCAGTTTCTTTTGCATGTGAGAAATCAGCTGGTCGCGACAGGTTCCGCCATTCGTGCTCCACTTTCTACAGGTTCAAAGACATGCTGAACTCGAGGATGACCGATCCGTCGGTACAATGGTACCATAACATTGTGCCATTCTGTGTGCCAATCTACATATTCGATATTCGAATGAAAATTCTAATTATGAAGTATTTATCGACGCATCGATGCTTTTTCATTCGATCGATCGATCCACTTAATTTTCTTGAATTTCAAGTCCCTTATGATGATGACGATAATATTAGTCGGGTATCTTATGTGATTTCACAGGAATTTCTTAAATATGAGGAAAATTGTGCATTTTCGGTTAAGTAAAAGTTTTATATCAAAAAAATAAACGTTTAATCTGTTTTAACACACATAATTTTCTCATTTTATTTGTGTCATTGAATTTGTTATTCATGAAAATCTCGCAGCGAATGAAAACATTGTCTCTTTTTATTTATAATTTTAAATTTTTAACGATCAAAATTTTCCTCATCGTTAAGAAGTTTTTGCGAAGATTTTGAATGCGAGGATCGCATCTATCAGTCAGATGCGAAATAATATTCGAAGAATACTTCGTTCAAGGATTACGAGGTTTATGGTGAAGTTGTCGGTTCACTCTTATGTATGTACTGAGTGGTCCTCATACCGGAAAGTCTCCTTATAAGATGACTCAGTGATAGTTTTTATATTGCTTATGTATTGTATTATATGTTTTCGCAATTGCATGAATCATCTTTCTTTTTCCATGAATGGTTTAGTTTTGCTTATGTTTTCGTATTAACAATCGGGTTGTTCAGTGCATTTTCGAAATGCCGAATGATTCACTGTGACGTTGATATGTTGAGAATTTCGATGATATTTAGCTGTCGAAATCAAAGAGATTTTTTTTTAGTAATCAATCTTTTCATTTGTCATTGTATTGACCGTATAATAGTTAGGCTTTTTAGTTTTAACGATTTAGGAAGCATCATTAGTCATGCCATTATCTTTTGTCCTAATTTCGAATTTGTCAACTCGCTATTATTGTAGATTTGAGCTGAAGCTTTAAGTGACGTAAAATTTATATTTATCTTTTGCACAAAGTATTCAATTTGAAACTGGTATCATATCTAATTTGTATTCGTTAGAATATTTTATTTATTTCTAATAGATCTGCTAAATTTAGAAACACCTGATATAAAACTAGTTATTTTATGATCGATTTGAAGTGAAATCGCATCGAGCTCATTGATCTTTTATTTTTGACAACAAAGTGTTTAATATTTGATAAATCAACACATTTTTTTCAAATAATTTTCACTTACATAAACAACAAAGACCTTGAACTACCGATTGTACACGCAAAAGTGCAAATTAACAGCCAGTAATTGCAGGCGTGCGAAGAGATCGAAATCTGATTTATAACATTCTTCACAAAACTCAACAATCATTTAAGACGATTCGAAACAACAATTACACCACCTCTTCTCGAATTTCAATAGCCATCTATTAAATTCGCGATTGTTCAGTGCGAAAAATCGCACAGCGTTAAATAAATTCGCCTAATTGAACGAAAGAACGCACAAATTAGCTCTTATTTTCACAGAAGACGATCATATCTTAAACACTCTTATTGAGCGTTTCCTCAATTCGGTCCTCGAGTTCGTCGTCCTCTCTGTTTTACTCGAAAATTAGATTGAACGTATCAAACGAGCGATTTGAAAATTTCTCCGCGATTTGATTTGTTGACTGGTTTTTTTTATAGTTCGGTTCAAAGTTTCGGTTCTCTAACCAGTTTCATAGAAATCGACAGTGATGGTGAGATCACAAATTAACGAATGTATACGATCTTTTAATAGCAAACTAGATTTCTCTATCGGATTCGTATACATATTTTTGCACACGATTATAATATGTCGTTCCATAAGTGGGCGTTTCGCTAGATAAGCTAAATATGTTTTGTTTAACGCTCGGGTGAAACAATGAAAATTTTACAATTATGCGTTTTTGAATAAATTTTATATGTATCGAAGTTACAATATTGGCACAAGGACTTGATAAACTCGTTCGCTGACCGCCCATGCAAAATTCGATTTCATAACGTTTCGAAACCATAATGAATATTTTGAAAATTGAGGTTTTAACGCGTTCACAGTCGATTTAGCCTATTCGAGAAAATGTCAACGCAATTAACGTATCGAATTTCTGCGAATATAATAAAGCGTTTTTAGCTAAATGCTAATCTTCATAAAATTCGGTTATGTTTGCCTTAATTTATATATCATTATTCTGATGAGGCCTTGAACGCTTCGAGTCTGTGGAACAATTATGGGAAAAACTTAAATGTACGAAAATTGCGTTCACATTCGGTTTCTTTTGTGGGATTCAATCGTCTAATTCAACAAAAAGAAACGAGATTGTTTGTGACTGTTAAATTCGAGAAGATAACCGCATGTTACATCTGCGTGAATCTAATGTGTGTGTTGATTGTTATTTTTTTTGTAACATAATTGAGCAACGTATTCAAGCTGAACATTAAATATTGAAAATTGTATGTAATTATATGAGGACATTAGAAGCTGAGCTATTCTCTGTTTCATGCACACTATTTTATATCTATCGAATTCATGATATAGAGCGAAATATATAGAAATTAGAGTGTATGTAATGGAGCTCGATAAAATGCGGATTGAATGTGGATCGGTGTCTGTCTGAACGAGGCTTAAGATCGAAGTGATGTTTTCGTGTCGATGTTTTGAAAACTTGAATAAGAAGAAATTCAACGGCAAAAACGACGGTACTCGTTGAAAATTACTGCAATTACACTGAATACTGTGTGCAGATGGTTTTGCGAATGGATGTGTGTTAAATGGTGCGAAAAATCGCGGTCGTCCATCGTTGTGCAATATCGAAATTGTCAATGGACCTGCATGTATGTGTATGTTACGTGGAAGAACTGTGGCCAATCGTTTCAGCAATGTTTCATAATGATACCATGCTAGAATTCTAATCATGTAAATTTTACTCATTTTAAGGCTTAAGGCTTATTTTATATCGAGGTTTTCATAAATGAAAACCCCTAACATAAAATTTGGCTTATGCATTGAAAGAGATGTAAAAATGAAAAAAGTATGTGCTAAATACCATTGAATTCGAAAAATTTTTTTTAGATAAAATCATAAGACTTAGACTGCGATAAAAACATCGCACGATTCAATAACAAATTTTCTCGATAATCTCTCGAGCGTATAACGAACAAGCGAAGTACAACTCTAAGTTATCTAATGCAAATTTTCCATCAACACACGTTTTTTTTTTCATTGCACACATTCAACATTGTAATTAACGATGTGCGAAACTCGAAGCACAAAACTGCGTGCACATTTAAAAATTCGTTTCCTAGAAAAAATCACCTCGTTACAAATGCGAACCGCGACGTACTAACCGTAAAATTGCATTATGCATTTGAGACACGGCCGCAATTTCAAATTCTGCATATGACTTGTGCATATTGGTATCGACGGTGAAATCGACAATTAACCATTTACGATATTTCGAATGTTTTCACGTACGATTGAATTTTCCACGATTTTCCGATCGGAGATCGGTTTATGGGTTTCGATTCGATTCGGTTATTGGTGTAATAACGAATGAGATTTCGATGATGCGGATGTGTGTTTTCGTTAGTTCTCGGATTTTAATTCGATTCGAAATTGCTTCAATTGATAGTAATAAGTATTAACGATTAACTACCGAATGGTGGTTTTCAAATTTAATTGCATATTTCCTTAAAATCTCGACAGAACGAAAGTGCAATAATATGATATTTTATTTTATCATTATTCAATTATACTTGATTGTGCTGACAATCAATTTAGTTCATCAATCTTATAAAAAAATTATATAATGCAGTTGTTCCTGTGCAATAATTATACAACGATCTTATGTATGATGCGTTCGGCTCTATTTAAAATCCCATTGAATAATTCTTCGAACATTGAAATAATTATTGCTATAAAAAAAACATAATCGTATCGTGATACGACCTCGTCATACACAAATAGACTCGTAAACATGGTTATATTTCATTTGTCGAAACTGGCTCATCCATTCGCCTAATGCGTATAAAAGTACACGTTTTATTCAATGAAGCGTTCGTGAAAAAAGTGCAATTTGTCATCAGAATCATCCAACCTCGATCTCCATTTATTTAATTTCATTACATAAGCGTTTCTAGATTATACGTTTGTGTATAACTTTTTTTTGCTATATCATCTCGGAGCGGAACGAACGCTTCTATCGCATTATAGAATAAAATCGTGATCTGTTCATTTATCACTAATAAGATACTATTTATAATGATAATTTATTAATTTTTCATGCAGTTTACGCGAGAAAATTAATCGAGCTCATAATACTGATTTGCCGAATGTATTTTTTGTAAATCAACTTTGTAAATAAATGTACGTATTCGATTTGAATGAAAAAAATCTCGATTCAACTTATCTGTCACAAAAATCAACTCTGAACTCTGATATCAAGTATAGCGTGATATTGAAAAAGGTTATTTTCCATTTCTCGTTATTTATCAATTTGATTTTTTTAATTAAATAAGAAAAAGCTTCGTGAAACGTAGTTTAATATGTATGAAATTGAAATAAAAAAACTTCGTAATTGTAATTCAATTATAAAATCTATAACAACTAAAAGAACATTTCAAACATATTCGAGTTTTCATTTCACTTTTTTTTTAAATATTCTCGATTGAAAATATATTTCATAATTACTGAAAACATAGATATACGAGAAATAATACGTATTTGTTATATCAATATTTTGATCAAGTTTGAACGTAAGATCAATTATTTCAATGAAACGAGCGAATCATTCATTGTTGTCCGAATTGCGCAAACATAATACGTATCATAAAAGCCTTCATAATACACATTTTCAATATAACGAAAGAAATCGGCGAAAAAAGAAAGTGCAATGAATTCGATGCAACGACAACAATAACGCATGGGAAATTTTTCTCAGACGATTTTCACCGAAGACCGATCATCGTTGTCGTTTCTAAAGAGCCACAATGAAATGCGATATTCGATATATTTTTCGATTTTTGTACCGTAAATGTTTAGTACGATTATTTTCGCGATTCTTTCGAAAGATTCGTTGTCGTTTCTAACTCGCTTTTGTCTTTTCTGGGAATAATTTTACGCGTCGTCGAATGTTTAATTTCGCGTTTAGTAGTCTGATGTGATTTTAAGTGCAATATGCCGTTTTAGAATCGATTTTTGAGAAACCGAGATCAGCGGATCGTAAATTTAAGTAAAAGTTAATGTATTCGCCTTTTTTGAAATATTTTTTAAGTTTTTTGATATTCCGTTGAGACGATTGATAAAATTTGTTGACCTCGTGTCTCTTCGAGATGGACTCAATTGATTCAGTTCAAATTACATGAATTTTATTTGTTTTTATTTTCTTAATCACAGATGATTAATTTATATCTATGAATATTAAAGTTATTGCATATAAATTATAAAAACGTTGTAATTTATTACATTTGAAATGATAAACTACATATGTATGTATTATAGATTTTTTCGGACTTGCATATTTCAGGTTTTCGTAGTTGAAATTTATATCCTAGTAATTTCTAGTTTTACTAAAAAGAATTCTCACGATCTGCGAAGATATAAACTGTAAATCTGTCTAACGATAATTGATCGATGTAGAAAGTGTTAGTTTGTTGTCTTGTGCATTGTTTTGCAAATACAGATGTTTCGTAATAGTCTAAGTAACAGTTTTTTTTCTCGATGGAAATGAAATTTCCATGAAAAAAGTATTTATTTTATTATGAGAATATCTTTGTTGATTTACCTACATATCTGCAATTAATTGAAATTATAATCGCAGGTAAAGTGTGAATCAATTTCATTGGTATTCAATCTAAGATTCCTTTTTTCAATAAAGGTTTAATTATCTGAATAAATATATAAAAAACAAATAATAGAAAAACAAGTCAATTTAATAAAGAAATCTAAATTTGTGGATTTTTATGTATAATATTTGAATAGATCTTCGTTTGAAATACACTGAAATAGATAATTACTAGAATGCGTGTTACTGAAACGCAATTGGAATTATGATTCAACGTATGTATGTACATTACGCCAAACCGAGCGAAACGTTTGTTTTGCTATTTTAATAATTCGCAATATATTTTTATCATGATACGATAAAATTAACATGATATTACATGCAAAAACCAGCATCACGAATCTTCGACGAAACGATTCACAATGGAAGCTCACGTGTGGAAATTCAGCTCACGTCCGGAAAACTCGGAAAATCAACCGGAAAAAACATCGGTTTGTTCATGTCAGATGTAATTTCGATGTAAAATCATCATTTCGTTCGATTTTATTTTTAATATATTAATATAACACTCCAAGTGCGTTCGTTGCACTTGCGTGTGTATAATACTTTGTGCAAAGAGAGCTAATGGCGTGACTCGAAACAAACGCATTTCCCATATGGTTTTATGTAAGATTTAGAAAAATGTAGATTGCGAAAATGCAAAGCGTTTCTCTCGTTGCACTTCTCGCTTTCTTTTAATATAAATTGGATATTTCGATAGGAATTTTATTTCGATTAATCCGTGTAAGTCGTTTCTTCGATGTTGCATATCGATGTGATTGATGTATCGATGGATTGGTAACCGTTTTCTGTGTCGTAAAATTGAAACATTACACCGTAGTTGTCGGTGATGAAAATGTTTTAATTTCTGAAGATTTAAATGATAGCAATTATGGTGTTCGTTCGATTGTAAATATTTTCATATTATTGTGATCTGATTTCATTTAATGATGATTCATTAATTCGAATCGATATCAATTAAATGGTTTCGAATGCGATAGTCATATTGCATGCATTACGATCATCTAATTTGTTTAAATGCCGAGAAAATGTTTTAGAAAATTTTCAAGCATATTAACATGTAAATATTAACAGCTGCCTACTTTTTTTCATATCATTCAATTTCAAATCAAATACGTAATATAGATTTCGACCAAACATGCAGAAAAAATAATTTTCGATAATGAGTTGAGATGAGAAAATCAAAATCTCGCTGACTTGTTTCATTTATACTCATATTCAAGTTAAGAAAGCAGTAACTTCTCATAGAATACGTTTAAATAATTAAAAAGCCTCAATTCAAAACGAATTGAAAACAAAGAGGTGAATGCTCCGCTGATTGGAAGAATGACAAACAAATGCATCGTCAGATTTTTCTGCATAATGTCGTTACGTATTCTCGTCACGGCAACTCTTACGTACCGCCAACACTCGAGGACGCAAAGGCACAAAGAGTCGAAGAAAATTGTGACTAATTTAACATCAGAACTTTGGTTTCCTTCTCTCTTTTCAATCTGCAACCGTTGCACATTCGCAGTATCGACGGCCCACGCTCGCTCGCCATCGGTAAGTTTAACAACACTTACCATTTATGGCAACGAGGGAATTTGCCAAAAGCCGATGGAATCTGCCGGAATTAGCTGAGGCTTAACAGTTGACGAGGAGAACACATATCTGTCCTCATCGATTTTAACGAAACTTTGTAGAAATGTAGGTTTGAAATAATGCTGGATGAAAAATTTAGTCTCAAAATTTTTCCTATTATTGTAGGTCAATAGCATATTTGTTAAATACATTAAAAAAATACTACTTTATCATATAAAATGATACGCTTCATACAAATCTAACTATATAATAGCGCCATTCTGTGTTTGTGAGTCTGTGTGTCCATGTAACGTTCCAAAACTGCGTTGAAATATTCAACAAGTAGATCGCTAGTGTCAATATGATTAACAAAAAAATTAAATAAACTTTGATCTGCCTTTAAAAAAAATAGAGTTTTCATTGTTATTTTTACAAAATTTATTCGAAATCGTCGGGTGCAGGTATATGAGTTTCATTTGTGAAACGCATATCGATTAATTATTATTCAAATTGAATCGATTTTTTCAGAACCTTTCACTGTTTTAGGGGCCTTGAATTTTCGCTGAGCCGTCTATAAGGTCGGAAGTTTAACGACTTTATAAAGCGATTTGCATGCGAGCATCAATATCTGGATCGTCACAGATGAACAATTATCGAATTTATCGTTATTTCTTTATATTTATGAGCGACGGTGAAAATGGTGATTTTTTTTTTATGGATGAAAAGTCGAGGAGAAAGGAAAAGTCTATGCATGACTTAATCGCATAAGCGATCTGAAAAATGAAAGGTTTCTTTTTATCGCAATTGAAGTGTTCGATTTCCGAATTCGATTCTATTGTAATTGGTGACCCGTTCTTGTTTTGAAGCGTTAAAAGATGTTCGAAGTAAAAGTCGAAACCCTTTCTCCGTTTCGTTGGAATAGTTTTATTTTCGTATTGAATTCGTTTTTTAGCTTATTAACATTATTATCGACCGTTTGCGATAAATTCATATCGGATTCGACTCTAAGTTCTTGACCCTTTCTTTATCATCAGTAATATGAATAATACATATTGACTATTAATTTTGTATTGAATAGTATAAAACCGAAATTAAAAAAAAAGTGGTTATTTATCTAAAAACTGTGATTCATATTTGTTTTGTATTCAATCATAAAAATGTATAAAAATAACACTGAAGTTTATTTTATCATTGCTATATTTTTCTTAAAAGCGACACCTGTAAATGTAAATTGTAAACTAAAATGATTTTTCATTTTATAATATTAGTTTGGAAAATCGTCAATAGAGTTAATATTAGTTGGGAAATTTTTTCGATAGATGGCTTGATCATATTTTCGTCAAACTTGCATTTTCATAAAATTCGAAAATTGATAATACTCATATTAAAGTGTGACAATTTTTTCATCTTCTATAGTTAAAATAAAATATTATTAAAATTAGCTTCCTAGATTATTTTTAAAAATTACGATTTATTTAAAAAAAAATCAATTCTATACAAAACACCATAAATCTGAATTGAATTGCAAACCGTCACAAATCGCAATTGACTTCTCAAATCACGTTCGATTCGAATCGCTCGTTTCGCATCTCGACAACGAACGCCTATAAAAAGGCACATACTCACTTCAGCATTCCATGACAGCGAGATATTATACAAATTTAACATTTCTCAATACGATTGAATCGAAAAATCGAATGCATACGAACCATCGGAACTGCATTCGCTTTAACACCCGTACGTTCAATATGCACTCGTGACGATACAATTGCGAGTCGAATTTAAATAATTGCGATTGAAACACGAAACCGAAACGCGTAAAAAACGAAATATTAAATATAGAAGATTTGTCCTAAATATGGAACGTGCGCCAATTATGGAACACCGCGATATTTATTACTTACAGTTTCGACAATCTGATAATTTTGAATTAAATCAGTCACCAATAGTATTATTGTTATATTTCAAATAAAGAAACAATATCGATATTAAGTCTAAAAATATTGGGGATTGAAATTTTATTAGTTTTTTTAACAATATCAGTTATAGCATTGAAATGCGATATTTTTTTTAGGATATGTTATGAGATAACTGCCTGATGATTTTTTGTATCGAAAACATATTACTTTGAAATGAAATTCAGTATTCCATATTTGCCACTCTTTGACTATTTCGTATTTTAAAACACCACCATTCCATATTTGAGACACTATGAAAAATGATGAAAAAAACATTTTTCAGTAATCGTCGTTTTTTTCAAATTTGAGTGATTATTTCTTCCTTTTGTTATAATAAAAACACATAACTAAGTATATTTGACCTCAATCTATTTCTTAAGAATGTTAATTATTTTTCATTTGTGGAAAATACGCGTTTTAAACATAGGTGTTTCCATATTTAGGACAGTTCATCTACACACTCTTATGTATTTATAATAAACACCGGGGTGCAAAATGTACGATCCGATAAATAAAACGTCCCATACAATGTATGGGAAGGTTTTCGCAACGCGAAGTTTATTTGCAAGCACACGTAACACAGCCTCGGGCTTATTGGACGTCTATTCAGTTAACATTCTTCATCACTTTGAGCTTCTCAAACTTTCGATGTATGGATATATGTGAGAGATCTTTCGATCGGTCGATCTTTTTTAGGAGTCGTCGAGTTTGAATTGTTTGATGTTTATTGATTTTTATTTTTTCAGTTAGAGGTTTGTGTTATGTGTTCGTTGAGCTTTGCATATGTGAAAGAACGAGGCCGTTCACTTTCGATCCGATTTTGACCTTAATTTTTCACATCTCTTATCGATTGTGCTTTTTGACAGACGTTTGTGCATTTGTCTATTCTAAAACGCTAAGTATACAATGATTGAAAAACACAGTTTCAAAATCGTTATGTTCGATTTGTTTAAAAAAGTGAACTTAAAAATATAAATTTTTGCTTAAGATTATCGTTAAAACGATAGATTTAGTTTATTTTATTCTACAGATAAGTTTTATTACGTAAAATTCAGAATTCGAATCGTATGCGATAATTACACACAAATAACATAGCTTAGTTGCATTTAAGCAAACAAGTCGTGCTTCAGGATAATTACGAGCAAGATAAGTCGGAAAATTAATCACCGAATGCAATTTTATCAGGATGTCGATTTTTTACATAAATCACGATCTCGTTGAGGCAATTCATAATGATTTTGGGAATTTTGGCGGATTTGATTCGACCCATAAAAAATCTTGTACACGAACTATGGATATGTATATCTATTTAATAATAATGCACGATTACGAAAATGTATAAAGAGAAAAATTGCGTTATTATGATAATGCGTTAAGGGTTAATGCATATTCTATTCTGAAAGTTTTATCCGTGAACTTTGAACCTCGATAGAAATAGGCGTAGTTCGAAATACGCTCGTATGTGTGTTACAAAAATTACGAAAGACCTTGACCCTCTTCGAAAGTTGCATTTAATATTATATTTTTGAACTTGAATTCGATGTGCTATTAGGTGGAAAAACGTTCGAATGCGATTTACATACAAATCGAAACATTCCTCACGTACAAAACTATTGCCATTACAATGCAATCTCAGACGTTCGAACAATGGTAATCGTCAACTCTGACATTAGAACTGACTTAGAGACAGGGACGTCAATTTGTCGGAGCATCTATTTTTTATCATACGAATTGCTTCTAAAATATTAATGCATATATTGATAATATATCAATTATATATTTATATTTCTATCATTCATATTGCTCGTTTTTTTTCGACAAACTTCATACATTTGAAAATATATTTTATTAAATATAAAATCTTAATTTAGTATTCAATTTTACTATTTATTATGAAGCTAATCTTTTTACATAATGAAGTTTTTTTATTGTCGTAAGAACATTCGACTAATGACACTTTCAAATAGAAAATTAATGAATTCTCTTTTACAATCACACAAACGACACTTCTTGATTTTCTTCACTGAATATTGAGATAATACACTGTACACAGGAATTGAAAACTGATATGTTCATCGAATCTTGATTCTTCCCGAAAAATCAATCAGAAATCTGAAGCGAACCCTTTTTTAAACCACTCCGCTTCAGATCTGCACCTTACTCTAAGTAAATTTAATAATATCCGTATATAATTCTCATCAAATCGATGCAGATATGAATCAAATAAGCTTAAAATGGCAATCAATTAAAATTCTTGAAATGAATAAATCAATCAAAAATCTTTGGGAGATATGATGATTGTGCAATCAATACTTCTGTCAAAAGCTCAGCACATCCTCGATCTGTCTTCAGACTGAAAAATCCTGCTGAAAGATCATCATTCGAGATTTTCTGGATTTTCACACGAACCGTGTGTGTGTGCACCTTCGTGCGATCAGATAGCTAACGTCGAACGTCATCGCGCACACCAAACATACACTTTATTCGCTTTTGATCTTCGGACGGTCGTTGACTGCCGTTTCTTGTGGTGTTTGAGGAACTTTTTTTCACCGAGAAATGTTAATGGCAGTCTTCGGGTTGGCTGCTGTACGGGGTTGTGTCTGTTTTCACTTTTTTGTTCGTTCTTTTCGGACTAGAGTTCGAGTTGTTTCTTCATATTCGTAAATTTTTGGCAAGATTTTGATGAGAGAAACAGCCACCATCCTAGAGATTTCTTATGATTGTGTTATTAAAATTTCCTCATTTGAAAATTTAATGCTTATTTACCATACCTACACATTAATTTAAGAAAATAATAATTAAACGGTGTTCAAACAGCGTATTTTTATCTTGCAAATTCTATGATATAAACGTGCATAGATTGATTCAATCGATATTATGTTCTATCTGTCTTGATTGAAGATAAAATGCGTTAACTTTTGGCAATACAACATTTGCGATGTTGTGATCTGTTTGTCGTTATTCGTCACATTCGACCACACACGAGTGCTTCGAGTTCGACAACCCGTGGGCGCAAATTCGACAATGAAACCACTGTTAAATACGTAATCTAACTTCAGAAGTAACGTAATCTAGTCTAGTTTGATGTAAAGAATGCTCAAAAATTATATTTCAATTCAACTATAAATATTACAGAGTAGTAACTTTATAAGTATTGGACACTTTAGTATACCAACGTACATTCAAATAAGCTTTCGTATTGTAAAATCGTTTCGCTAAACTTTGCATTTATATCTTCGATGTCGTGTTAAACGCATACGATTGAAATTTTATGGTTATCGTAGAGATTATCTAGGAAATCTTCGAATGGAATGGAGTGGTGTAATTTCCTCTAAAGATCATTTGATAATAATAGTTAAAACTAAATTAATCGTTCAGGTGTAATCAATCGAGATAGATATAAGTTTATCGTCGTTTTCATTGAATTGACGAGTGAAAAAACAATTGTTTACGGAAATAACAGTGCAGAACGGAAGTCGAGAAAGATTCAATGCATTTGTCTGTTGTATGATTTCGTTCGAATGATTTCCATTGTTGTTTTGCGTGCTCGATTCGCAAGAATTCATTTCATCAAACATCATTGTATCATTTCCATGTAAATATTTCGAAAACATCATAACATGCACACATGTTAAGCGATATTGGTTTGGATTTTTCCGAATGTGTGACAAATACATTTTTTTTCATTCGACATTAATTCAATAATAACCATTTGAAATACCTTAATATCTGTACAAAATCTCACATAACACCTCATTTAAAGAACAACACAACCATCATCATCATCATCATCATCAAACGACCGCTCATTAACACCAACGACACCGAATCGAATCGTACAAAAACCCATAAAGAATTTCGACCTCCGGAAGGTCGAATCCGACACATTGGCGCGCTTTTTGAAAAACGTCCGTTTAATTAAGCAATAAGCGACACACACACAAACATAAAAATCATTCAAGAGCGAGTAAGATTTATGTCCTCGGACAGAGATGGCCCCCAAGAGTGCGCATCGTTGTTCGTCGTCGTTTAACACAATTAATTGTGTATGCGAGTTTTAGATATCGCCAGTTGAGTTTTACCATCGTGAAGAATCTCGAAGCGAGAACAGGTTGTCCCAGAGATATTGGCACACGCCCACGCAAACGGATGCGAACTAACGTCGCCTAAATCAAACGGTCATATTTTAAAATTTTGTATTTTTTTTTTCGCGATTCGATGTTGTGTCTGGTTTTTGTGAAGTGTTTTATATGACGACTGAAACGGCCGAGGGGTACAAGTGAATTCGAGAAGAGCACGCTCATAGTTGAGGATGTACCTTCACGTATCGGGAAGAGGTCGAGTGATTTGATGATATGTCTCGGTACACGTTCCGAGTTCGTTTATATCCTTTTGCCACCAAATATATGAGCGTATATAGAAGCGAATCCTGTACAATAACTCAATTTCGGCAAAAATGTCTCTTGTACCTTTTGGTCCTTTCAGTCAATATATATTTTTCAGATTCTGCATGCATTCGCTGCATATTCGCAATAATGTAATATAACGATTGTGTATTTAATTTTATAACTTGCAGAAAGTTTAAAAAAAAGAAAAGTCGTGTCTTTCACAAATTTTCGACGCGTTGAAAACTAAAATATTTGACTTTAATACGATTCGTCGAAATTCGATTAAACAGTAATTGCATTTTATTCAGTTGTTCGTGCGTGCGTTAAATTGCATTTTTTATTATTCGTACGCATCGTAAACTTTCCCAAATTTGTTTATGAGCTTTAAGAACCGTAAAGTTTGAGATGCACTGTCTCTTGCCAATATACATATCGCAATAAAGAAAAAACTGCCTCAATTAGGTTGACCATATTGTTTTTTAGATCGCTGAAATTTATTAGACTAATTAATTGTTATATGCATTATCAAGAATTAAATATTCTCAAAGAATAATCTTGAAAATATATTTGCATTTTGCATTTAAATAAAGTTTTAATTAATACATTTTATTACACATATAATTAAAAATTATATGAGCTTTGTATATTTAGTCAACTTTTGCGCAATAAAATTTATAATTAAATTCCACAAATAAATCGTAAAATTATTTTATGGATACATAATTTATAAATGTTCAGAAAGAAATGGCCTAGTTATAGATACGTGTTGATATAATTATATTGGTAAATTAAGTACAATTAGTTTTTTTTATTAGGATAGATTTGCTCAATTTAGGTCGAATTGTTGATGGGATAATTCATGAATACCCTTCATTTTATATGAAAAATTTCCTCATATGGGAATAATATGATATCACCGTTCGACAAGAAAATGGCCCATCGATAAGACTTAATGAACTTTATGTATTTAGATGTTCTGATCACGAATATCAAATCCTTTTTTCTGAAAAACAAATAGTTTTTGAAAAAAATCACATTTTATAGTTTTATTTTTTTGTCGATTTTCAACGAAAAATTTGCTTTAAAATCATCATAACATTTTTATTTAATAATGTTTTTTTACAAAACTTTCAGAAACTATTTAACATGAGTGTATTTATATGTAAATAAAAATAAAAAGGCTCTATTGTTCTTACTTTTTGAGAAAATAATTATTAAAAGTGAATTTGTATAAAATAGTACAAAAACATTTAAAACTGCAAAAATTGCTGATAATAAAAAAGTTTAAAAGCATTAAACTGTGCTTAATGCATCAATAAACAACCTCGAAAATCTCAAATTGTAGTATAAAATCAAGTTTTGAAGAAAATATATAAATAGTACAGATTAATAGACTAACGCTCGCGTCGAGAATATTCCCATACTAAATTGACGCGTTTTCATACAAAATGTGCGCTCACAGATATCAACATATTTCTTTTGTGAAACAGTGATTTGTACAAAAATAAGGATAGGACATGATAGCTAATCACTTTTGAAATATCGAGAAATATATTTCAGATGGAAATTAAAATTGGTTTATTAATAGGAATGTTTTTAAAAAATGTGTGATTTTTTTCATGAAAATTTGTCATAAATCAGCCAAAAGCGATGTTATATGTGTAAAATATGTTTTATATGATTAAGTATTAATCATTTTAACGTTTGAAATCAATTTCATGAAAATAAGAATTGAAATAAATTTATAATTTCGATTATACCTTCTATGGAGTTTGAAATTTTATCGAACTTTGAACTCAAATTGTGAGTAAACCAGCTGTTTGACGTAATTTTTAACTTCAAAATCGGATTCTACGTAGTCGAATTAATAATAATCTCTTATTTCATTGAGGGGCCATCAGAAAAGGCAAGATTTGTATATCAGTGTATTTTGAAAACTTTTCTTGAACTTTTGACACATTTTCAACTCAAATCGACCACAAACAATGGTCACCCGACCTCAAACGCGAGAGGTACACATCCGAGTGACCTTAGCCTCGATGCCTGTGGAATTTTCAACGTTGACCCGCCCGGCCAAAATAAATATACATATTATTAATGCACCTGTAATTTCGTGTCGCCGATGAAGAAAATAACCTTTTCGTGTCCCGAATCTCCGCGACAATAAAAAAACAACAACAACGGCCAATAAACACAACGGCGCCTCGACGAAATGCACTCGACGCCGGTCAACTTTTCGACGATGAGGAATCCTCCGTAATGCGGTGTCTTATTTTTTATTTATTTTTTGGTACGTCGAAACAAAAAAGTTAATAACGATGCGCAATACGCGTCGAATCGACGTGACGGTTTTAACAAATGCCTTCGTGCTAAGTGGAGGAATGCAGATCCGAGATAACAATACGAGACGATGGCAATTTCTCGGATATGAGTTTTACAACGACGATGACGACATTGGCGCAACTCGAAAATGCTTCTTAGGTTCGAAGAAACTATTGTTGCGGCTTTTCCGTTGTTGAATTTTATCATTGTCGTTTCGAATCACAGTTCTGTTTAGCGATGTTGATTTATTCGCTGCGTATTCAAATAATAATTGTTCGATTGTGCGATTGCGGTTTTTCGACGTCTTTAATTTCTTATATGTCGTTTAACATCTTGTACATGACGTTAACTTTTTTTAAATTTTAAATTCTCCGCAAGGATATTCGAACTCACTTCATATTACTTGAACTTACAAAGAGACAAAATCCATAAGAGAAATTATCATACTCATTATATATCACGTTTTTTAAACAATCAATAAAATTATTCCAAGAATATGAGCGTTTTCGAAACGATTGAGAAAGAGAATCCAAACACTTCGATCGCACTTTAAATGCGCAAAATGTAATTTCCTCACCCGATCCGAACTAAAAACAATTCAACAATTTAACATCAATCAACAAGCAAACTCAAACACCATTCTCAAGTAGACAAGCCGAAGAATATCGGTGTGATGTCGGCAATCTGCGATCGCGGAGACATCTCGCCGCACGCCATCTTCTACGCGGCGTTATTACAGTCCTAGGAAGCAATCTTCTTGCGTTTTCTTCTTTTTTCGATTCGCAGCCGCCGTGTCGGCAACATCCACCTCTCTTCTTCCTCCCTTCTCCTTCTTCTTCTGCTTCATCTCGGAGCTCATTCTCGACTTCTTGCTGCGTTTTGTTCTTGTTGGTTTCGTGCGCGAATTTGCAACCGCTGCAGCGGCGGCGAATTCCGCGAGGCTCGCCATCGCGGTGGTCTTATAGAAATTACTATATTCTTTCGACATTTGTTTCTGTGTACTGTAATAGTAATATTCACGATAACACGACTTTATATAACACATTTCAAATTTCATCTATAGGAAGATTTTTGTCATATTAAATGTATCTGGTTGATTGCCTGTTATTCGCACGCATGAAACGAAATTTGGATATGATGATAAATTTCATTAATTTTTTGTTAAATAATATGAAATGTCTTCCAGTTTTATTGAAAGGTATTTATATAATGATATTCTTCATTCGGTTGGTCGTTTGATGCTAGATGCTAAAACAGGGTTGGATCGAGTTTATTTCGCGTACAATGCATAAATATGTGGATTGTCTTGTACGCGAGTCTCATATGACTTAAGCGTTGTTCTGTGTAATATTTTTGTATTATTGCATGTTATGCGCAATAGAAACATCGTAATAAAATAGATGATTGCATTAACTTTGCAATTTTATGCATTGTATGAGTTATAGATGCAGCTTTTATTGCATTGATTACTTATATAGTATAATGTAATCTAATCGTAAGTTATGCTCTTTAAGGACGAACTCTCATGACAGATAAACTCTATCAAATGAAGAAAACTTTATTTTTTACTGGAAGCTAGGGTTTATATACGCATATTCTATAACTAGAACCCTTAACACCCCCGAAATTCACGGGTACGACTTAGGTAATTTTATCCTACATGAAAAATGTTAGCATGTATTAGATACGAATGACGCTATCTTGAGTGACAGTGTAAAACTGCTTTTTTAAAAGATCGACATACTTACATTTTTTTTTCAATTGCCTAAACTTACACTAAATACTGCTACAATAGACCGAAATAGAACGTCTCTTGAGGAATGTCAAAAACCATTATTGCTCCCGTTAACAGAGCTCTCATTGTAGTACGACACGCGTTTAATGGCTTTTTTCTTATCTTAGGTCATCGTCAGCTCGTCGCAGACCGTGTCCGAAGCGGTTCAACCAATCTTGAAGGAGTTTGGTCTTCGATTAGCCGATGCTATTGATAGACCACCTCAATCGATCAAAGAGCGAAAGTCCAAGAAAACCAAAGCTACGCTGATCGTCCACACCGATGCCAAAGAACAAGATGAAGAAGAATCCAGTAATATTAACAATGCCAATCTAGCCGTTGCTGTTCTCGGAGGATCTAAAGCACCAGTCGATCCTAATGCCCAAGCTATTTTGCTTGACGGAGAACTTTTAGTTCTTCAAATGCAAGCTCCGACTTTCGATGGAGTTGATTTGGCCATTTTCCTGCTGTCCGAAAGAGAATATGGTGAGTGTCTTTTTCAAGTTGATTAGTCTTAAGAATTAACACTTTTAGAGACACGTACGTGACTCACTTCAAAGTCGCTTCCATTGTCGACTTGAACCATTTATGAGAGAGTTCTTTGTGCGCGTCTCGTTAGCTGGTCGATTGTTGATGTTGACACTCGTATGTTACAATTTACATTTTGAAACTTGAATGTGTTCAATTTAAAACGCGCATTTATCATTTGAATATTTTCGAAAAACGCAACGTTGATAAATTTAATTTAATGTCGCGGTCCGCTCAACGCGAAAATTGGTCACATCGCATTATGTATTCGAAGTTTGAGCATTAAAAGCCAAACTGTATACTTATGTACAATATAATAGATCGTTCGATCGTTGTGTCAATGCTCATTACCGTAATTTTACGTGGGCGGAAGACAATGAACCGTTAGCGATCATTAGTCATCTTTCTCTCTCTCCGGAGAAATGTTGTCGTTGTCGTCTTCAACGTATGCAAATCGGGCTTATCTCGCATTTTTATTTCATCCTCAATAAAAGGGCTTATAAAAAAATATTTAACTTTACAACGTTGACACTGTGAACTTTGAACTGTTTTATTTTCAGCGTCGACTGTCTCTTCCGCCATCGAACTGTACGCCAAACCGCTGTTGAAAGCTGAAATATTAACCAAACAAGAGTATCATGTTCTTTTCTATCATCTGCACTGCGTCAGTGAAGCTTCGAAGTTTTTATGTGAAATCCTCGAAAGGTATATGGAAGCTGGACTTCTAGAGTTGTCGCAAAAATCGATGACAACAACAGATGAAGAACGAGTGGAAGATAAAAGCATTTTGGACGAATTGGTTCAGGAAGGTTTTCTGAAGCAAAGCGACATTGAATTAGCCGATTCTTCTTTAAAGTCGAATAAATGTATTTCTCCAGATGAGGATTGCGATGAAGTCGATAATGCTATTCATAGACCAAAAATTACTTTAACTGACCACCATGAAGTGACCAAGACTATATTGCCATTGTCTTCTTCGCCGAATAAATCAGATTTGAACGACAATGTATGGTTGAACGTTCAATGGAATTTTTTAGATAAACCCAAAGATGATATGCAGAACTCGTCCATGATCGATATATTTAGTTTATACGATTCTATGCCAGCAATAATAAAGCGATCTAGTTCAGATTCGAGGATCTTAGATGCAGAAACGGAAGAAGGAATATACGAAAGCTTAGAAGATATTCCTTCAAAACGTGAACATACTGCTACACCTTATGAATCAATAGAAGATCTTTACGAATGTATTAAATATCAGAGCACAGATCAATCAGAAGCTGTGAAAAGCGAGCAAAATGACAATATACCTCTATACGATGAACCAAAGATTATAAGAAAAAATTCACAAAGAAGCAGTAAATCTACAACTTCCTATACTGAATCTAGTGTTTCAAAAGACAGTTCTAACGTTACGCAAGGATGTGAATATAAATCCAAATTATTTCCAAAAAGATCCAGTTCCGATATAAGTGAATCATCTAACGTGGAAAAAGACGAAAATAAAATAATATTAAATCAACTGATCAACGGAAGTTTAATGGACGTCTACATGGACTATTTGAGCGGATACGTGAACGCGAGATCACTTTTGAGGGAAAAAATGAAGTTCGATGACCATTTTCCAGCTCTGGTGGACATCAGGAAGGGAGCAGCCAAGTACACTATCGCCGACTATCTCGAATTACCGGTGAGTGATTTTCATTTATTATCGGTCTATTAAGTGAACTGTTACGGCGAAATATCACTGAGTATGCAAAACGCGCGCTAATGGTTAACTAAGATTCTTGTAGAACATTTTATTGTCCAATTTATACGCTTGTACGGCGTTCGTTTGCATCCCAGACAAGACGTATGGGAATTACCGCGTAACACTTAAAGGTCACTAGGATGTGCGCGAGAGGATTTAATTAAATACAAACACTATGCAAATGATGATGAGTAAAATTTCCCCACCTACGGACAGATTTCATTTATATCTCAATTGATACTTATTTGATTTTTCACTATAATGACAGCTACTATAGATTTTGGGATTTTTTCTTAATCCCTTCAATTATTTCTTGCAACATTTCATTTGTAATTTTTTCACGAGACTATTTTATGGTGTGCAGAGATAGATAATACGGAAGAACGTTTTCGTTTGCCTAGACGGAAATCGTTACATTTCTGGTTCTAATGTTTACATTTAGAGTGAAAAATACAGTGTTTTCTGACGACAAAAAGTTCTTCATTGTAATTTATTATTGGTTATGAGCATATCAGACTCAAATCCAGTTGTGTTGCGAGTGGGGAAGGTCTTAATACATTTTCACCCATGTTCATTTTCATACTCATTTTTTTCAACAGTGTAATAATAACAATATGAAAATGTGAAAGTATCTAGTGTTTGTACGGTGTAAGCGTGTACAATGAACCGCGAAGACGTGTTCTATTGTTGTCGCTAATTCAATGGTAATTGGTTCACGGGAGACTTGAACGAGTGGGTAGTAGCCAAACCCAGAAGACCACGTGCGCACAATGCCTCTCCTCAACTCATTCGCCATTGTCGTCTCTATGCATATCATTATAATGATACTTTCCACTACGATGTACAAGCTGCAGGGAGTCTAACGAATACATGGTTCGTACCTCTGGTCATCGA
Organism: Cheumatopsyche charites; assembly: GCA_024721215.1. Lineage (NCBI taxonomy): Eukaryota > Metazoa > Arthropoda > Insecta > Trichoptera > Hydropsychidae > Cheumatopsyche > Cheumatopsyche charites. The sequence goes on from CM045580.1 coordinate 10,574,479, forward strand.
TTTTGGTGAAACTTGGTAGAAATTTCTTATGAGTATCGATGTAAAATCAATAAAATCCAACACTTATTATTTTTTTAGTTATCTTAGGTTAAAATTTCTGTATTTTTGTCAAGTGAAGTAACTAGATAACGTTTTATACCGAAATGTTGCATTTTCTTTTTTCACCATTGATCTACATTCATATATTTCTATTAGAACATTTTTACCGAATTTCGTCGCAATCAGTGACTCAATATTTATTTCAAGTTCTTATAAGTCTTCTAAAGTACCCAAAACACGCGATAGCACAGTTAAAATTCCTTCAATTTGTCTACGAAAAAAATATTGTTAAGTCGCACGTGAAGGTCGCCGATTCGGTCGCCCTTTCCACACTGTTGATTAATAGAACTCACCTCGTACACACATTTAATGTTATTAAGTAGGATGAAAGTCATTGTCGAGTTTCTACGTTTCGCTCAAGAATGCCGCTATCGAATATATTATATGTATATGGGACAGTTTTTGAATTTCATTATTGTTATGAACGTTGCGGCACTCTCTCAGCATTGTCGCTGTTATAAACAGGCTGCCGAGATTCGCACAGCGCGTTTCATAATTCTAACAAAGCGAGCCGTTTCCCCCTTTTTGCTCGAGTGCGAAACGTAAGTGGATCGCGGATTCCTCGGAGGTGTCGAATTCGCATTGTTTCGCTTCGGAGCAATCGTGGGCGCTGCAATTTGTAATTTGGCCCGAGTCGAATTCGAGAGCGAGGATTCCTCGGGATCTCCCCGAGGCGCATTTGCGAACAATGCCCGCGGTAATGACAATTCGCCGATGATGATTATACACGCGTGCAAAGGTCAAAAGCGAGCTCGAGTCGCATACGCACTCGAGAACGCGTATAAGAGAACTGGTGAATTCATAATACGTTTGTATGTATATTGTCCTACTATTCTTACTATGTTTGGTTTGGTCATTCCGGAGGGTGCTGTTTTGACATGGTATCGCTCAGTTTCGCATCGCTTACGGCAATATTATTGAATTGTCCAATCTTGCGCAGGATAAGTTCGTTTAATTAATTTCTTCATATTTTATTATTATAATTTTGCTTTTTTGATTTGTCATTTTGCATAAACACCACTATGATTCTTCTATCAAACTATTATATAGAAATTTACTATTGCTCGAAAATATGTTCAAATGTGTAGGTAGCTTGAGAAGTCTCACATTTATTAGAAAAAAAGTGTCTTTTCTAATGTGCTCCTTGTTTCTATCACGATTTAGCGATTTAACACAATCAAATTCGACACGCAAGATTCGACGCGCACTGTCGTCTCTTTCGATATTATTACGATTCGGAAAAAATGTGTTGTTCTTTCGTGACAAACGTTTAGCAGTCATCATCATCATCATCATAATCGTAATCTCAGGATGGTAATCTGGTGGCGGGGCTCTTCAAAGACATCAAAAGCGCATTTCGTATTCGATCCTGGTGAGACAATGGCGTCGAAATTAGAAGGCTGTCTTATCGAACGGGCGAAAGGTGAAATTGTTCGAGACAATGGACCGAATTATCGGTTCGATATCTCAAATGGGCTGTCGTCAATCGATGGGTGAAAATAAGAACGAAACACGATGTTTTTTCAGCTCCGATTGTAAAAAGCCGTATCGCGATCGAAAGTCAATTCGCGAACTAAAAACGTTTGAGTGTTCCCATCATTTTTTTTTTGTATTGTTTGATATTCAAATTAATTTTCGTTCGGAACGCTCATTGAATACAAACTATGGGAAACGTGCATAAGTTTAATATGAAACAGCAACCGTGTTTCGTTTCGAATGTCAACAGTCAATATATGTGTTATTAGAAGTTTCTCTCGAGATTACGATCGATTTATAACATATGTGTTTTAATTACAAAATCTCATTAAAATCTTTATGAAGAATGCAATCTGAGAGATCAAAATATTTTCAATAATCAACCAGACACACTTCTAATTAGAATCTAAATGAATAATTTAAATATCGTATTCTCGTTTCGAATTCCATATTCGTTACATAAGCGAGAATGAATTCCATATATTTCCTATAATTGTCGCGAGATAAAAATCGAAGCGAGGACAATAAATAAGCGCGGAACGTCCAAAAAACCCACGCCGCATCATCGGCACCCGAACGGAATTAATCGACACGAAAACTACCTTCGCTGAGACGTCGTTATAATCCAAATATTTACGACATTTCCTCAGCATCGAACCGAGAATGTTTAGCAAACACGAGACGGTGGCCGTTGTACCGACCGACATCTTGTATACAAGACAATGCGTGTCATTTGGTAGTCGTTGTACGACGCCGATGCACATTTGCATTTCGCACAGCACACACGAGGTATGTTTGCCAATAAATTATAAATCGATGTGTTCGAATGTGACTTAAGTTCGAGTCTTTCGAACGGTTTTGATTGATTTTTCAATTGAATTTTTAATTCATTGTGAGACAACTTTAGTCTGGGTTGTATTACATATTCGTATATTTCGTATGTTATTACTTTTAAATCACTAGAGTTTAGTGCAGAAATTGCTCTAAATATGATCATTTATTTTATCTCGAAAATACAAACAATTTCATAAACTATATTAATACATATCATCAGATCACTTAATAATTTTCTGAAATTTCTTTATTTAATACAGATATTCAACTTTAAATGTGTCTTTTTCAAAATTTTGTCGTTTATCTTAGTACTTTTTGGATTCTTTGGTCCTCAAATGTCCTCGATATTTTGATTGGAATTAATGGCCACTTTACAAAATACAAAACTGGAACGGTTTCCATTCATTGTAAATAACGAAAAGACAAAAAGTCTGAATCAATGTTGAATTGGAGCAGCCGAATCTCTATTGAGTGCGAAACGACATGAACTTTTGTATGAAAATGAAATGGATTGAAAAAAATATATAAAAGATAATGGTGCAAATTTATTCGTAACGGTGTTTAACGTGTTGTTAACATGTTTTAGAATTTCAGAAATGTTATTTCTTCGAAACCACTATCGTGTCGATGGTCGTTTGTCTGTCGGAGCTAAATTGGATTGACAGGGTAATATGATATTATTCAGAGGTATTTGATCTATAGATCGTTATCGATCTGGCTAAACGTTGAGTGTGTTGAAAAAATATGAATTTTGTCAGTTATAAATGATGCTGTTGTTCTTGTTACTTGCAATGTTCGCAATGGTTATTTTGTTATCAATTCTATGAAATGATGATTTCAAATATACTTGTGTTTTTGGTTTTTATTTTTCTGTTCAATTATTTGATGTTTGATATCATCGATGACGCAAAACAAACGACAAACACATTATCGATTTCTATTATTAAAAGTCGTTATTAAACACTTATCAACACTCGAAGAGAGACAATTAGCAATAACACTCCGAAAATTCAAATTAATTGCATTGAAATTCTCCAAAATACGACCACGCATCTAGACATATTCGAATCAAAGCTTTTACGAAATCTTAATGAGACACACTCGACATAAAAATCAAAAAATTTCAATTCGTTACTTAGGGTCACTGTCTCTAGATGCGTAGAGGAAATTCGGAAAATTTAGTTATATACTAATTAAAATACATATAACTTTTCAAAACTAAAAATATATTAGTATTTTCAGTTCACTAATGTAAAATTTTATGATTATGTTCGTATTCATTTGATATGTTCATTAATTGTTGATTAATATCGGATGAAAATTTTCCATTTTCATATTTTTCATCGTTATTATTTTTAGATATACATATATTTTTAAATATTAAATTAAATATTATTCAAGAATCTTTAAAATTGTGTTGAAATTAAATTCTTAATAAAAAAATCTCATTTTTTCAAATGTTCACTGAATTTTGTTTAAGTCGAAATCACCTGAATTTCCCTGACTAAAAACACACAAACTAGCATACACAACTTGTACCTGTGTTTCTCAAATGTCACAGTACCAAATTAGAGCGGTTGTGACACTCGGGACGCCTCTGCCCCTTATTATAAGCCCACGCTCCTCTAGAGTACGTATAAATTTCCACCATACTTTACGACAAGAGAGCGCGGCTAATTCGAGAGCCAACGGTTAAATCCTGACCTGAAAAATAACGAGGTATTTATCCAGTTCTGGGCTCTTTGCTATCTCAACATGTAGCTATAATATAATGTGGAGTGCATTTTCGATAGATATCGACGGAATCCGTTCCGGTCGTTCGATCGCTCTAGGATTTATTATCGTTATTAGAAAGTTGTTTAGTTCAATAAAGTTTTATACGAGTTAATTTCGTCCGTAAAGACTGAGGTTTAACCGAAGAAAGGGCCATAACAGTTTACCGATTTAATTTTTTTTTCGTTAGAGGCTCGTTAGTCGTCCCTTATTTGGGACGTCATATAAATTTTCACGGTGGACGAATTCGTTAAGGTTTCATATTGAACTTTCGAATATGGTTATGTGTTTTTTAGATTAGATCGTGATTGGATATGAATTTATTTAAAAGCTTTTTATCTGATCATATTTTTGTTCTTGTTTGTAATTAACTATGGTTGACTTTTTTTTCTGAAATTTACATCCAATTCGTGTATAGAAAATGATTCTATTCATATCCTATTTAACAATGAAATATAAACGTCATGAAAAACAATGACTTGTCGTTAATCCTGACATTTCTACACGCAACAATCATGAGATTTTTTTTACCAAATACACCAATTTAATTAATCTGAGTTATTTTGTGGCTATTTTTCAAATTCAGGAGACCTTGGGGGATATTGCGAAACAACGCCCCGTGAATTTCCGTAACAATCTCATTTTACGGAAGAACGAACATGATCAAGAACCGTAATGCACTCGATTCCTCTAAGTAAAATAATTTTTCATAAATTATAAAGCGATCGATTTTCATTTTTATTTAATTTGGTCGAGTTTCTTTTTGTCTGCTTCAGACATTTGTACTTCCCAATCTAGAGACCGGGAAAATCGCGTATCTTCAGAAACGTTTTAATAGATAGTAAACAGCGATAGCAATACTCATGAGAAAATTTTATTTATTGAAGAAAATTAAAACATTGTTTTTCTCAATGTTTGTACTAAACTTTTTTGATAGTATATAGTCTTATAATCTTAAAAAAAACATAATTATACAAGAAATCTGACTAATCAGCTATAGACGTACATAGAAGTGTATAATTCACGTAAAAAAATAGATTTATCTCCTAGTTAAAAATTCATGCCTACAGACAATGTTTATTTAGGCAATCAAGCTTCGGATTAACTTAGGAAACGCTCACTATCTACTATTTGTTTTGCATAATTGCGCACTGGTACGAGATAACAGACGTAGTTTTGAACTATTACCATCTCCTTTGGCATCTTTTTATGAGGTCCGTGTTGTGTGAGGCCTCCGGTAGGCGTACTGACACTGCTGCGCCTTCATGTTAATGGATTTTGATTGAAAATCCGACCGGTTCTTTTTTTCATCCCGACAATTTATCATCGAGAAGCGACGATCGGGAACTCGAGGGTAAAAAAAATCCGGCTTCTGGTGTTAATTTTTTATTCACGCCGCTCATTACCAAAACAAACGATTTTTAACTGCCCTCCGAACGTTTTTCGATTCGATGCTCGGAGTATTTTCGAAATTGTAATGATATATTACGTTTGTGAGTGCCACATTGGGATTCAGTATCCCCATGATGCTAGGTATGAGTCCAGTCAGATTCTGGTGAGAGTCAAGAGTAGTTTTTCCTAATTGATAAATGGTCTTTCGCACTGATTTTACTCTTACGAACTTTTAACCTAGCAGCTCTGCTTCTGAACTTTAAAGTGAGCTATTAATTAGGAAATCAAAAATAATTGAATTAAAATAATTGTATAAATATAATATCATTGATCCGCTTTGATAGTTTTTACAAATATTTGATACACAACAATGTGAAAACCGGCGACCACTATGCATCATATTAGATGTTGGTTTACATGACAGTTATGTAAATTTAACAGGTAAACATTTGAAATATCGAGTATTTCCATATTTTCTCTGAACAAATTTCAACCGTGAGTTCGGGACACGTAAACTCGACTCAATTTCGAACCACATAACGAACCATAAAAATGAAACGAGATAAACGTGAGCCACGCTTAAGGTTTTCGTCAAAAGATGTAATGGCCGGATAGCGCTCCCGCTACGATAATGGCGTGTCAAATTTACGCATCTTACAAAAAAATATATATAGAAACATAAACAATACATAGAAGTAAATTTCGAACCGCAATAATCGCAAACTCCCACAGAACAGGTGAAATATCGTAAAGCAATAAATCGAGTTCGTAGAGGAGTTTAAGCTTTTGCAATACGTGCCGCATTCCTAGAGGATGAACGGACGGATAAACCTCGAAAGTGGCACGTGACCAGTTTATGTAAAGCCACGTGACAACCGAATAGATCCTGGGTTGAAAAACGAACAGAAAAGCAAAGACAAATAACAGCGCATGGCCGGGTGTTCGTTTACCGAATAATGGAGACGGTAATGCACAAACAGTAGCTTCGGCTTCCTAGAAACGCTCTCGAATATCATAAATAAAATTTTCCAACGAATGAAAATTCACATGAATCTGATTTAGATGAAAAATTAATGATATTCTATCTTGCAACCTGATTAAATGTCTTTTAAATATTAAATTTTAGTGCAAGATGCACTTAGACGCTATTCTAGTTGATTATAGTTTCATACAAGCAGTTATATTTATTAAACGAGACTTTTTCTCAATGATTTGATTTCCGAGAACATCACACGTTACGCGTCTTTTTATCTTATCTTTCGTAACTTTACGTCTCTTGTTTGCATAGTTTGTTTGAGCGGGAAAAAAAGATCGTTTTTGTTTGTATATTATAATGACAATATTCGAATTTCAAACATTTACACAAGCGTAGGTTTTCTTTTCGAATTACGCGACGAAGCCCATTAATTCGACACGGTCTCGGAGCGGACATAATACATACAATTTTTCTGGAGGGATTTCGGACAAGGCACCCCGGGAAGATTGAAAATTTCGAACTGTCAAAACGTCCGAAATCATTATGAGACGGAAAATGACCTTAACCGTGACGCATAAATTTCGATTTTTTTTCATATTTAACATAAACCAGTGGCGGTCGTTTGAAAATCCGTAACGTATTGCCGATTCAGAAGCGTTAAATCCGGATTCGAACCTTCGATTGTTCGTTCCTGTCGAGTTTGCCTTTTATCCATTTTTTTGTTTGGTGCCAAACGATTCGTATCGAATGTGTTGAAAATTCTTAGATCCATCTTATCGGTATCCATTTTAATTTTTTTCAAATCGAACGAATTCGTGGATCGATCGTTTGTGTGTTAAAGAGTTAACACCACTTTCTCACTGTGTATAACATAATTACGGCTCGATTTAATTACGCTGTTTTGACGTAAAATTCTCACCACTTTCGCCGTTTTTGCGTAATTGTTTTCTTTGTTGAGATTTTTCACACTCGTTCAATCCGTATCACGTTTAACAAATCGATATGAACTCGCTTCAATACGTTTCTCACGTATATATAATATTCTTATCGGAATCTAACGTGAATCACGTATAAACAAGCTCGGACGATTTGAATATTCTGTAAGTGCTTTCGAATGTATTGTATGGTAAAAAATAAATTGTATGAGTCTCATAGACGTTTGACGGAAACGTTCAACTTTAACCGCTTTTTGTTTGTTAACCAAGCGGCCGAGTCGACCACTGATCTACGTGACCGACTCGTAATAAGATTTAAATTAGGATAAAATTGGATTCCTGTTTAAACGGACTAATGTGCCATCACAAAAAAAACGAACAAAAGGAACAATATAAACCTTTAACCCTTCTGTGTCCCGCTGAGAGCGCAGCGTGTATAATTTTTAGTCTGAGACGAGTGCCATCTTAAAAAATACACATAATGCATACAAAAATTTGTCACAGATTAGTTTCGACTCTTAATTTGTGTTTAGTTTATTTATTATGTATAGAATTTGATTCGAATCGCTTTTTTTCTATCGAACGTTCCGTTACTTTAATAACCCAAACAAATTTAAATGCGCTTTTAATTATTCTCCTACGCGATTTGGCGAAACTGAATGAGTTTCATTATACGGATTAATTGTTTGATTCTTTTTATACCTGTAAATCCGTTGTATGTATTTCTTTCAATTATATTTTTGAGGATATGACTAGTATTGAGCTTCATTAGATTAGATGGTTAAAATATTGTTATTGTTAATTGGAAAATTAGCAGAACCGGTAGTCGAGAACACGTCAAAAACAATTTTCAAACGAATAAAAATCGTATCCATATTCATATTTTTTGCTCGGTTCGCATTCGGCGCTCGTTTTTTGAATAGAAGACAAATTGAGTATGACGTACGGTTAAGAGTTAATTAAGAGTCGCGAAGGTAAAGCGAGAAAACTCGTTTTCGTCAATAATTTTTTTTCGTCGAGGAAATCGGATCTTCGACATCGTCGTGCCATAAATATGTGAACAGTTGAGGCTTCTTCCTGGTCGAGCGTGACATTACCGAGATTCTGACTTTTGATATTGCGAACGTGCAGATATTCTACGTTGCTTGTGAATCTTCATACTGCGACACCTGTCTCGATGTTGGCTATTTTATGCGAATCTGTATTAAACAACAGTATTTCTATTGTTATTCTTTTTTTTTTATTTCAATTTGAATTCATTCTGATCGACTTAGAGTCATTTACCAATCATGGATACCATAGATGCATCGAAAGAGGAATGATTTTCTTTTCTAATTAGAAATTGACGCCTTTCTTGGTCTAGGTGTGAGCATTAGAGTGAGAGAAGTGATAAATTCTAGTTAGACAAATGAAAAGTGTTTTTCCTTGCATATTAGAAATAAGCATATTTGATCAATCTGCGATTCAAAGTAATAATTTATATAATAAAAAATAAACGACGTATAAGAATGTTAAATAAGCAATATGATAAACTTTTTTTCCTTGTGATTGCATCGAAAGATGTATCGATTCCAAGCAATATTTATGGTTTGAAGATTCTTGTGTAGTTTTATTTTCTTAAATAATATTATAACTATCAATTTTATAAATAATTTATTATTAATGATTTTGCTTTTCAATTAAAATATCATCATCAATCATATCCGCTATACGTATAATTAAAATTCACGATACGGATTTCGTGTGCGAATATCGATCATGTTCCGTTGTAAATTTTAACTAGGGTGAGCATGATTTCTTCATGGAAATTTAAAAAAATAAAATGAAAAATTATCGAACAATATTATTTAGCTTTTGAAGAAGGAAAACCACAAAAAATACATAACTTTCGAGATTCATCTCATTAAATTGCGAGATTGCGAAGAATTCCGCTGACGCTAACATTTAAAACCGTTGTGTATTCGTGTTTCAAGACGCATTCTTATTGTGCAATTTTATGAACGCGTAATTGTCATAATTGACATTGAAAAAAAATGCGCAAACTTGAGCACAACGCTGACATTTAATACAACAAACAAAGAACTCTGTTGAAAGCTATTTGTCGTTAAATAAATAATGCTATTTTTTCATGTAATGTTAAACGATGATACATTCTCAGATTATGATCTGTATCTTGAACTTTTTATAAAATATATCATGTTTCTTAGAATATATCATTTTTTTATTCAAATGAAGTTATCCTAGCTATGAATTTAATGTTGTGTTGTTTTTACTAGTTGTCAAGTCGTAATTTTACAAAATAGAGTAAATTATTTAATTTTATGATAAACCTAATAATGCAACATTGTTAATTTACTATTTTTAAAATTGCAAATTAAATTTCATTAGAAAAATCATAATACAGCGATAGCTAATGACCCCATGTTTATTTTTTATATTTTCGAAAAAATCTATGTTAAACTCAATCATTTTTCCAGATACTTGTTGATACTCAATCAAACCAAACTTAATCCAATCTAATTTACTCTGACATATCTTGAAAAAAAAACTGACTTAACTTAACTTAACATAAAACATAATAAAACCCTAATACAGTCTGATAATTCTCAAAAAAGGAAGAAAAAAAACAATTTAACTAACTTGAAACATAACTTATCGACAATTGTTCGGATGATCTGCAAGACAATCATCCTTTTCACTATCAACATTTCATTACTTCAAAGTTGAAAATTTCATTTCTTTAATTTTCATGAATTAAAGAAAACTTATCGATATTGAAAATGGCGCGAAAATTCAAAAAAGCGCGCGAACGCAAAGACGTCACGAACCGAACCGACGACTCACGAAGCGAACCGACCACGTTTCGTTATTCGAAGTTCGCGTCGGCCTCACACGGGCGCGCGCCGTTCGCGGTGACGCACGTCCCCACGGAAGCCCTCCGCGGCCGCACCTCATCTGCAAACCCGGGTTTCAACACGGGAGCCTCTACAGCACCCCCTCGACCGCCCCCCTGCCGACTCTTGGCCCGCTGCGAGGGTCCGGAGACCAGATATCGGACGTTCCGAGGAATGCGGTCCTCCGGGTGACCCACACGCGCGTGTCATTTCGGACGAGGCGTGTGCCACTTCTCGCGAGCTGATGCTGCGTGATTTTTTTCACTTCGTTTTGTACATTTCGAATTTTGCGTTCGTTCGTGTGATTTTTTGTGCGATCCTGCGTTCGCATCGAAGAATCGGATTTGACTGTACGCGGCGATTCCAGTTCAAGTGTTTTCGAGTCGGATTTGTCAGTGTTGTTTTGTTCACTGTTTGTGCTCTGCGCCGTTTGAACTTTGGATGAAGGTGAATTTTTGTTGTTTTTATTTTATATGTATATTACACAATACACATTCAACAATTCGATTTTTACATTGAGTCATTCAAATTTGAATTGTTTAATTATTCTTAATCGGTCATTAGTATAATGAAAATCGTAATGACATTCTTGATTAGTGAACCAACAGTAATATTGCATTAAACAAACAAAGAAATTGGTAAAGATTCAAGTATTAAAAATAGTAATCTAATATTCACGAAGAATGTTGTGTGCATTATTTTGCACACGTGATCTAAAAGGTTTAAAAAGTAAATATTGAATCTGCTTAATAAATAAGTAACGAATTTAACGACAAAAGGTTTCAAAGAACCTTACATTTTTTATATTAATTCAGAAAATCTTGAATTATGTATCTAGTTCGAATATGAAGGTCATATAAATTATTATTTTACTATATATGCGACGCACTATGAATTTCATATAAATCAATATTAGAAGATTCAAGGATAATACGCGTTAATAAAAAGTAATGGATCGTTTTTCAAATCGTTCAAAATGAAATATGGCGATTTTATAATAAAATACCATGTTATACAATTTTATTGATCGATAAATTGAAAATGTTGAATTGGCGCATTACTTAACGTTTCGTTTTACACATGATGAATTCGAATTGCGCAAGCTGCACTTTGTTGCACTTGCATACTTGCATAACTTTTGATTGATACGTCGTTTGATCGAGCCCGCATCATTGACGGTTCAATAGTTAAATGTATTTATAAACGTCGAATTCGTCTTTCGTTAACCATCTTCATACCGACAGCTGTTGGCAGTCGAGGAGAATCTGCCTTTTAACAATTTCGTGCTCGATAATTCCATTTGAATCAGCAGATGCTACTGTCGTATTATATGCGCAAAGCAGGAATGCTAAGTGGTTTGTTAAAATCGTAATTAATCGAGAAATATTCGTGACGAATTTGAAATTCCGCTTATTCTGTTATTCATCCGTAATTGCATTCGAGTTTCATAGTAATGGGTTAATAATTACGTTTGAATCATCAAAATTACATTTGTGTGATATTTAAACTTTTTAATGTTAAATAAATATTTAATTCTTATGAAATTAATTGAATTTGAAAAAAAAGCGTATTGAAACTACAGTTAAATCATGGTATCTAATAAACGTCAATCACGTTCTAATAAACGCATCATTTTCGCTAATTAACCGCTCGAGATCTCGCCGACTAATAACCATCATCTTTTTCGTCGGCTACTTACTTACTCGGTTACCGAACGAAATAACGTCTCGAGTAATCTTAAAATAAAAAAAAACGACGAAGAATACAGCGCAACGATTTCATTGTTGACGATCTAGAAAAAAATTAGATCGCGTTACTGAACCGAAAGATCGCTCTGCAACGGAACGTCTGTTAGGTTAGTTACCGCCATTTATCCAAAACGATTACACAATTTTGTATAGTGTGTTTGTGTGTGAATTTCGTTCAGCTTGTTTCGTTTTCGAAATGTTCGTCTTTAAACATAATGCAGATGTCGATGATGATGATGATGGCGTTGAACCCGGTGCGGTCGAACCGCAGTCTGGGTTTTTGCCTTCGGTACGAATTTATGGTTAATTTGAATGTTTGCCGCGGCAAAAACTGCGGATAATTTTTAACAGTTACGTTTTGGGTAAAAGCATCGAAGAACGCTTCTTTTCGGGAAACAAAATGTTGGGAAAAAAAAACGAACGTGAAGAAAAACCAGGTTTGTTTTGGAAACATGAACGAGCAGTCTGTAAGAAAACCTGAAGTGAATATAATATAATATTTTTTCTTTTAGTCGAACTTTTCGACTTTTAGTGTAACGATCTGTTTTGAAAAACATGGCATACTTTACATAGCAATTTTCCATTAGTGCGATAGTGAGGACAATGTGTCTGTAACAGTATCGTTATCAGTATGAAAACGCTTAAACGAAACTAGTTTTCGTTTCCATTATGAGTTCGAATGTACAAAGTAAAATCATTATAATATCGATCAGAAGTGTGTCACTTTTGTTTTGATTCACAAAGTTTTCTTATTTTTTCATTTAATTGTATAATGCATGCATATTTTAGTCTTAATAGATTTTTTTCCGTGCAAATCATAAGATTTCATTTCATATTATAATATATATCTAGTTAATTTTAGATATTTTAAAATCCAAAATGAGCCATATTAACAAAACTTCATTCAAATAACTATATAAAACTCTTACATACGTACGTTTTTTTCGTTCTCCTATTTGCGCAAGTGTTACTTAACGAGAATCTCTTTAAATTCGTCCAATTACGAACTGCGTCACTTTCGATCGTATCGATTATTTTTCAATGGATCCGATCATCATTCAACTTTTACATCACACGACAATTTGCAACATTGAAGCCAATCTTTACATCTCTGCAAATTAACGTGGTGTGACGGTCTCTCGTTACACGCCGGTAACCATTCGAGAAGCATTCACATAATTGCCGGATGAGATTGATTACGTTCCTATTTATTTAGAATATTCGATTTTTTCACATATGAAAATGTATGCGGCTACCGTGAGTTCGAATCGATAATTTTTCCCGCCATTTCGACACCGTTCTCTAAGTGGTGGAAAATTTATCGTGTGCCCCATAGCGTTTCGCTATTAATCCTTGTTATGTTTTTTTTTCGGTTATTTTTTAACGAGATATCTAGTCCCTTCGAAGCATCTCCCCGTGGAAGCCTTACGAATTGAAAGCTAACCCTTCGGGCACCATCCATCATAACTTAGACACTTTGCGGTTAGGGCTTATACATTTTATAATTACGCATTACACTAGATGATTTAACAGATTTTCGTTTCTGTAGCGAATTTATAATATTTTTTTGACATTTTTTTTGATAAACAAAATAGATTTAAGTTAAACATATATACAAACTCGCAATTCGTTTACATTTTACAAAAGTACAAAAATAAATATGTATTTTGTCGTAAGCCAAATATTTTTCGTAACGTCGGATTTGAGCGGTTCAAAGTCTTCGCACCATATACAGAAGTTGTCAACCTTTGTTTTAGTGCCATTATTAAAATATCACAGTTAATAAAAAATCAAAATAGGCAAATTCGATTGAACGAGATTCTTCGCAATGAACAACAGGTGCTATCACAGACATCCTTGACATTTCTCAGAAAGTTCACCCATCGCGAAACTGGTCTCGAATGTGTTGAAATTCAACGGTAAAGTTCAACAGTCTCTTGCAGAATATAACATAGAAGATCCGATATCGATTAACATGTAGAGATTTTTCATAATCTCGATTTAAATATTGAGCACTTTCGTTGACTTCGTAAAATATGGGATTCGATAAAGTTTATTATGAAATAAGCACGTGAAATTGTTCAGTTCAGGCACTCCTGCTCGGCAACAGAAGCTGGCCTATGTACTATACATAGGTAGGTAGATGGTCCTTTGCAGGTGTGCCGCATACCTGAGTCGGACCTTACCTCATAACAAATAACGAGATATGGAATAATATAATAGAAGAGTCTCGAGATAATTGCAATGCGCAATGCTGCGTTTAATTGCCAACTAATTTATTGTGAACTTGATTGTTCCTCGGGCCAGGAACGTTCGTACGGATGAAAAGTATCATATGCCATACGAAAGTATTATTATATTGAATTTACATCTGTATCAAATGTCTGCGGTTCATAATCAATAATTCAACTTCAATTATATTTATTTTCTGTATAGCATTTAATTGAAAAAAAAAATCGTCATGTGCCAAATTGAATTTCGCACCTTTCCCGCGACAGCACAATGCTTCTTTTTTTCGTCTCTTCGCACAAATGAAGACTTCTTCGACGACAATTAGGACGAGTTTCTTTTCAACAGAAACTCTCGGCATAATGACCGTTTTTCTCTCGTTTCATTCATTATTTTTTCATTCTAAATTATTCGCAAACACGCGATCGATTGAGCTCATTCGCAGAAGCTTTAACTAATTGGTCGCGTTCGTTAAAATCGTATCGAAACTTTGTCAGAGAGATCGTGTAATCGGGTAGTAACGTAGTACGGTACAATTTCGTGTTTTTCACATTATAAGGGTTCGTCCCACGTTCCCGATAATAAACAATAATAACACTCAACGTACATAATGAGAGTAATTTGTAGTATCCTGAAGGCGTCTTAGAGCTTAATATCCTAGTCCTTTTTTCGATTTTTATTTATTCTGTATCGAGCAGCTTATTTCGAAATGATTGCTCACGGACCCTCACGCACCCAATTAACACCTCAACAAACGTGTACCTACTCTCGACGTTCTTTTTTTCATTAAAAAGTTGTATTGTTCATGATGTCACCGTAAAAATGACTGGTTCACGATGCGAGATTTCCGACTCAAGGATAGTCTCGAGAATCGATTCGCCATATATTATTATCTCGCGAACCTTGTACAGACGTTCATCATCGACAATGGAAGGTTCGAACCGTCGATCTATCAAACGCTTCCGAGTCTTGACGTTGACGAGACGAGGGATCGACCACAAAAGAATCGTATGTGAGGCTATAATGACACACGTCGAGGTGTATTCGCGTTAAATATTATATTTTGCAACCTTTTGTTGCAAAAAAAATGTGCTCAAACGCATTTGTGAAGATCCTGTTTTAGTTTGTTGCAACATTTGGGATTTTTCCATTCGATTTATATTTCAAGTTATACCTAAACTTAAACGGTTGGTCAAAATTCGGTTTTATTAGAGTTTTAATTGGATTAAAATGATCATACTATAATAATTGGATAAAGCTAGGACAACTTTATGTGTAAAATACATAGATATTTTCTAAAATTGTGCAATTTTTTCCTTGACATTTCTTTAAATTAATGATAAACACTTAAATATTTTTTGTTTTATTGAAAAAAATTCAAAGTACTTTCCTTTATTATTCCAATTCTCATAAACATTTTCATGCTGTTGTCGAGTTGCTCTATATATTCGAGTGTTTTATATTATTTTTGTTAGTTTCGAGTTTAGTCTTCTTCGTCGCCATCGTATCTACCTGTGCTCAGTTGGAAAACCTGATATTATCGTCGATTAATGTTAATTTATTCCACTAAAAATCTACCTGCAAATTATATACGTGGCAACCTTCAAGGAAGCTTTTATCCCGGAATATTTCTGCCGAATACGAAGATGACGAAGGAAAAAACAAAAGGTTGCTTTTTTATATTTTCGGGTCATAATTGCCGTTCTTTAATAGCTTCGATTTTGACGATGCATTTTTCTTTATTTTTTATTCGTGAACCTGTCCATCGCTTATAGATATAAAACTCTTATAAGTTTAACATCGAAATTATAAATAATGTATGAACGTTTGCCATTCTATTGATTCAGTTTGTAAAGTTAAACAAGGGCAAATCGTCGATTCGTTGACAATGCAGGAAATGATATTATGGAAACGTCGACGGTTAGGGTGATGTGTCAACCATTTTTTGCAACATTAATGTTAATTAAAAAGAATTTCATAGGAATTTTCAATCATGATCAAATGGCAATATGCTTTTTGTACATAGTAATTTCTCCCGATCGAACTTTGCCGGTTTTATCGACGGTCAATAATTAATCGAATCCGGATTCGTTCATTTGCATTTCTTGCCGTGGGTGTTCCAATTGATAGAACACAGAAAAAATATATGCGTTCTATATGCGCGCGATAAATCGCCGAAGTCTCTTTTCTCGAACATATTTTTTGTTAAAACAGTATATAACTATTATGTCGGGTAGCCAACGAAGGGTTAAATCGTAAATCAAACGAATCTTTATTCATACGAATTTGCATATTTATACTTTTTAATCATTGCTTTTTCATTGCATAATAATTCATATGTGAACCGATACACCGCTTCACTGAATTCATGTTGAACTAATTGATAGGAATATGTTCAATGATTATTAAATTGCTCATTTCAATAATATATTATGAAATACCAAACTGTTCTTAGAAATTTTCAAATCAATACATCGCAATTGATTGCTTATATCTTTCAATAACGTTACATCTAGAAATTAAACTTGATTATGATTTATTTATTTTCGATACATTTTATACTGTACTTTTAAAATCCGTCAAATAATTCTCCTCAAAAATGTTTTTGATGTAATCGTTCTTGAAAAGCATGAGCTATAGGTATGTTTTATCTTTCATATAAAAGGTAGAACATGAAAAATTTGATTCTTCCATATGGACTGAACCAGTCATCGTCACAGTCATCCTCGAAGCCCAGGCGCCCGGTTACAAGCTACAATAAACGGGTCAGTCCTTGTGACCAATTAAGGGAAAAAATCACCAAGTTTTTGTCCGTCCAGCCTCGAAAGCTTATAAATAAATAAATATTCTCGTATATAAAGTGATAGTAGACGTGACGAGAATCCCGGCCCTGGGCCATCCGGAGGCCTAACGGCATCTCATAACACTAAAAAACGAACGTTTGAACCGGCTCCATCTTTCTCATTTCGAGATCTCAAGGCTGCCATTTCGACGTTTTATCACGTCGAAATGGGACAGTCGATGACGCAAAATAATCGACGACAATAATGTGCAAAAGTCGTTTTTTTCGCATAGTGCACGCCGGAGAAACTGTCGCGTTTGTTGATTGATTTGGCGTTCGTATATCGGATGAAAGCGTGAAATGTTTATTATGATCTGGTGTAATATTCTGTGTGTTTTATCGCTTAGCGATACGAGGTTTATCTGTGAATTGAGCTATGTTTGATTTGGAGATGGATCGAAAAGATAGTGGTGCTATTTATGTAATTTAACATCAGTATCAGCAAGTTGTTTCTGAAGCTTCTCTTGCATAAATTGTACAAAATCATAATCAAAGTGTCGGTAAAATTTCTTATTTTATTGCTCGAATGTATTGTACAAATCAGTGATTTGAAAAAATATTCATTAAATTTTATCTTGAGAATGAAAAATCTTGACATCTTAGCCTAGAATCATTAGGTTGTGTAGCATGTGTCGTACAATATCAAATTTACCAACGACAACAGTCACGCTCGAAGATCATAAGTGCCAAGGACAATTCAAGCGTACCTAGTGCATCCAGCAGCAATCATTATAAGCCAATCAAACTTGTAACATTACAAGAACAAAATCGCTGACTCACTTCGAGCGAATCTAATCCGATGGTAAATACATTGACACTGAACATTACAAGTAATGAATAAAGATCGATCCGAACAAAATGCAATGTCACACAATGCATTTTCATTGCTATCGATTAAAAAAATATTTTGTTAAAAATATGAGCTATTCAGTACACAACGTAATTAACTTCATAAAACAAAGTCGAAAAAAATGATGATAGATGTTCGACACGTTTTTCGACATTTTCTTAATTTCCTTCATTATTTTAAATGGCGTCTGAAACAAATTATATACCTATTATTTAGTAGCCAAACAAATTTTATCATTCAATGGTATTTAACATTATTATTCAGGAAAGATATTGCACACATATGTATGTATAAAAATTGTCACTATATCGTGTTCTTTGTCATCTAACTTTTTTTCCAAAAAGTGGAATTCGTAACTATGCACTTTACGTCTCATATGACAGTATGTATGAATCATTTCGTACTTCAACGATGAACGCTTTTTGTATGGATAGTCTTCAAATATTGGAATCTTTAGACAAACAGAAGCTTTGTTAAATCATCGATGACGTTATGAAATATTCATCTCGAAAACATTTATGAAAGTATGAAATATGCGTGTGTGTGTGCACTTGGCACAAATTATATAGGTAACGTAACTGTACTAAGGCCGTATGAGCAGAGCGCGTATCTGGCGCGAGCATCTCCTCCGAACGTTGTCCATTAACTTCTTCGTCTTCCACTTCATCATCAGCTCGGTGGTCGTATTTAGAAAACGAGCTCGTCGTCTGCAGCGAGCCGAAGATATTAACGGCGTTTTCGGCACGAGCCATTATATGTAGGTGTATGGATCCCCCTTAAGTTTGCGAATTTTTCGCTTATCTTCTCCAAAAAAACTAGAACGCTTTGTGTGTTATTAGCTTTTGTTACGGTTTCTAGGCGGTAGATAACAATGGTGGAGTATTTTGATGCAAATTGAAAATAAGTAGCTTATTCTGTTGGTTGTTTCGCTTATCAAATTGGACTAAGTGTCTGTGTGTGTGTTTTCAAGATTGAATCGGACGAATTGAAATTTATGTTCAAATTGCCTTAGTCATCATAGAATATCGCTTTGCTAAGAGCTTGACTATTCATGCGATCAATTGCGATCGATATCTTCTATTATGTTCTCGTGATTAGTAAACACAATGCAATTATTGTGATGTGTGTACGTTAGCATTTTTATTATGCAAAATTATACTCTGACATTATGTATGTACTTGAAAAATATGATGAAAAATCTATTATTGCTTACGGAAAATGCTTATGTAAAAATTTTACGATATTGCGTGCGTCATAGTTATAAATTTTGTTATTGAAATTTATTTTCGTTTTAAAACTAAAAGATATATATTAAAATCTGATTCGAGTGAGCGATAAAATTTCTCGCTCAGTTGCGAACTCTCGCAGATAATTTCACATCGAAACGTTATTTATCTGAAATCGAAACTGCGTTTCTCATATAAAAAAACAGAATGCAATTTTTCAATAGAAAACTTCTTATCGAAAATCTGAAACTCGACCCGACATTTAATAAAACGACACGAAACACTTCCGAATAATTTTGCGATTATTGCGAAGACGCCTCGAAGACTATGGAGAATAAATTCAGAATTATCTGCAGCATCGTAATTCTAGAAAAGCTCACGCTTATTTGCAGCATAAATGCAAACACTCTCGTGTGCATAATAAGGCTACATTTACACAGGACTACGCTTGCTATATCATGCTCTATTTCACAAAAGACTGCCTACGCGATCATAAAAATTGACTTTCTTATTTTCGATGAAAATAATCAGAAAATTTTGTGTGAATTGAGCCTAATGCTTGCATATGCATACCAGTTTCGAGAGTTACGTTTTGCCCTGTCGCGCAGTGACCCTTTAATATTGAAAGGTCACAATTTCTTCTAGATCCGGATATTCCTGTTTTTCGAAGCAGGATCGCGTAGAGTTGCTCATCCTGCCTCTTTCACTCTATAGCTTAACTACATTTCGTATAGCTTTTGTCCAAACCGCGTCATAAGTCATTCGGAAATCGTTGCCGAAGATAAACCGTTCGCCGTGCGGTGACTTTATGGGGATTTGTTCGCCCTTTCTATTCGGATTCTATGTACGGTGTAGCGGTAAATTATTGTGCGATTAATTTATTAGCGGTTTTTTTATTGTCTCGGTTTATGGGCGGAACGTTTCGGTTGTTCTTTCTCCTATAATTCCACGGGAAGGTGTGTAAATGTAATGTTTTCCGAATTCACAAAATAGTCGATTGAAGGAGTTTATTCGTAGTCGTTGACTCGTCTGTGAGTCAAATGTAAAAAATATACGCGTATAAAAAATGTAATTAAAAGGTCACCGTGAGATAAATTTTCATTGAGCAATTTAACTTTAACTTTAAGCGGATCCCAATGATCGTTCTATGTTAATGCGCATACTTTGCTCTAGCATTTAATTGGTGGAATTAGACATTTTCTACGCTTGAATACCATTTTGTAATCGTTCAAAATAACATTTCGAATATTCGCATCTTAATAATAAATGCTATTAATTATGAAAAAATCGTAAATCATACTCAAATCAAGTATTTGCAATAGAAAAAAGTATTTTTTGTTAATTATTCTTATAGTTCACATATGACAGAATAAACACAGGTTTTCTATTATCCATATTTTTCAAATGTCTTATTGGAAAAATAATACGATTATCTTATTTGATCTCATCACCTTCGTCTCAGGGGGATGAAGATTTTTTTTTATCTTCAAAAGGGTTTTCGTATTATACATATTATGTGTGTTTTTCTATACACTTATGTGGGCAATGAACACCTGCACGAGCTGATCCTTGGAAGGATGTGCGTCAGGAGTTGTTCATCCGAAGACCGATGAAGAAACCTGTCCAACTGGCAGTCACGGAAGGTCAGGACGACACGAAACCGTTTTGCAACGATCAAAATTTGAAAAAAAATGTTGATATGCATATCAAGAAAATGACAGATTTTCAATTTCATCCTATTTAAAAGGTGTTCTTATTAAATCTACTTGGAGCGCAATTAAAAATTATAGAAAAGTATGTAGCTCTAAAAAGCGTTTGTTCCTGATTCCTGTATCTTATAGCCTTATACCTAAATTTTTATAAGGGTAATAATAAACTAGACAGATGCATCTGCTCTTCGTGTATACGAAATATATGCTTCTAGCATGAATTTCCACTTATGATAATGTTTTTATCAAATTCCATAACAAATTTTATTTCTTCGATCTCTTTTCATACATCGAAACTTTACGATGTTTTATTTATAGGAAATCCTTACTACCAGTTTAACAGTTTTCAATATGAATCAATCTGAAGAACTTCACATGTTATGATCGACATAAAAACGATATTTTCATTTACAAATTAAATTTTGATTTTACGATTGCGCCGTTATGTTGTAAATAACTTAACGATATCGTTAACACTTCGGCAGTCACTTTCGAACAACAATAGGCGATTTCAGCTAAACGGAATGCTTTCGATGTTTATCGGATAAATTCACTGCGTAATCAGCATTTATTAGAATTCGGTTTGAATTCAAATTACAACTAGAGTAAAATGTCTACGGTTCATTGTCATTCAATGGAATAATTCTTTCGATTCAGCGCATCAACGCTGTGAAATAATATCAAATTTCTACGAATGCTATTCAATTGTAGAATCTGATCGGTAAGTTATTTCGAATTGCGAATATTCATTTTTTCCACAAGTCGAATCGTAACAGAAAATCAGCTCAACTAGTCGCATAGTTGAGGATTTTTTTCCCCCTCACGATGATAACTCGGGCGTGAACATTTATTATCATTTTTTTTCGCCAACGATTACGTTCGAAGACGGTTAGGTTTTAAAACGTATACACGATTTTTTACGTCGACCAAACTGGTTTGACGATGTGTCCGATTCGGCGTTCCTCCACTTCGCCGAATGCCAAAGTGTTAACGGCTGCTTCTTTCCAAACTCTCGTTTCTTCTCGCTGCAATATCGTTTCCCCCAGATTTTGCGAAATCTGAACTCGAATTCGCAAAGTCTGAATCATGAATCGAAAATTCGTGAGGAAAATATAAGAATATAGACAGGCGTATTTAATTCTGTATCATGGAAATTTTGCAATTAATTACGGTCCGAATCTGAAGTGAAATATTCAAAAATGGTAATCTAATCACTCCAGATTTCTGAAATGGAATATTTCGAAAATTTTGGCAAATAACTAAAAATATGGCATTTCTTGGAAGCTATGTGATTGGAACAGTTGTCCTTCAAATCTTTCATGTGAATCATATAAACTTTCTTCAAAATTTCGTTCGATGGATGTATGTTGGCTATTGACTTTCTTCAAATGTCGCTTCTTGGCCGGCTAACGGTGCTGCGACTTTTCGATATCTCGAATTTGCATAAAAATCTGCGTTTCAGTTAATGCGTTTATAATTACCGCTTTTAGGATCGTAGATAGAGTCAATTATTTTTTTTATAAAATGTACGTTTAGCTCGTAATGAATAAATCTGATGAATCAACGTTTGAGTTTCCTCTCGAGATAATGTACCGGCGTTTATTAACTGTTTGAATGTATTGGTATGAAATATCATTTAATTTTTTGAAATAATATTATACTTATACATATTGTGTTTGAGAAGTTATATAATTAATTAGTAATTCATTTGAATCTTTGCAAAAATGTGCAGTTATATCTTATCGTAGCAATCGAAACGATTCATCTGAATTTCCGTTAGAAATTAATTGATATGAACACCTCTCGTAAAAGATTTTTATCTAAAAACACATTAGTTGAGATATGAATTTTATGATATTGTAAGGACATGGAAAAACGAGTATTATTTTATATAATACAATATATAGATTTCAAATTTATTGCCTCTGTTAATTTTATTCTATTACCGAAAGCGAAAGGAATTTTTACCTTACGAAATTTGAATTCACTCATACCAAAGAACAGTGAGTCGATCTTTTCGACTATCGTGTAAATTCAACAATGATAAATCCACATCACGTATTCTGTTGAATTTCAATGTGTAATGTTACATGTTAAATGAAGCTTATATATTTTCTTCACAGTCACTATCCAAGGTTCGCGTTTGCGACCCGGATATTTTAACCACATATTAGATTTAGCTTTCTGCTTCGTTGTAACCTTCGCTATGAAAACACACATTTAATCTTGATTTAGTTAAATAGATATTTTAATCATAAAGCATTTCGTGATAAAATCAAATTTTTATAGATTAAATCAAATTTTGTTCATTGGTGAAGCTAAGTTGATTCGTTTTCTATTCGTGCTAAATTCTTCATTGAAATTAGTACCTATCTTCGAAAAAAATCAATTTTTGCATGTTATTTACGTGAAATTTTGCAATTGGGACTACTTGAGATAGAGTAAAATACGCGATTAAATAGAACAAGTAAGAATCTTATAGAGTACAGTAGAGTCCAGTGTGAATGTCACTTTAAACCTATATCCTACTTGCATACGAGCTATATATCCATACTAGCGATCAACGCAGTTTTGGAGCGTTAAATGGACACACAAACATACATAATAGCGCTATTAAATATATAGTTAGATCACTTGCACAAATCTCTCACACCTCACTTGTCTCATTGGCGTTGACACCGATGTCACCTCTAGTATCTTACAATTAGTGGCATACAGACTTTGTCGATTGTATAATATGTACATACAGCGACATCTATGATTCCTTCTATTTTAACGAATGCATCACATCAACTCCTCGAGGACGCTTCTTATGTTCTTCGATCAGTACTTGCACAGGACGATTCTATCGATCGGGACTCCTCGAGGACGCTTCTTCTGTTCTTCTACCAGTACACCAACAGTACTTGCGGAGGACGATTCTATCGATCGGGACACAATCTCCACATCTGACCCCCGATCGCAGGGGACGATTGAAACGTCACAAGGGCTAGTTGTTAACACGTTGCGGTCCTTGACACTCGAGATCGGATGCGTGTTCCGCGGCGGTCAGCGGTCGCACGATTTGAATGCGGCTCGACCGGTCCACGCACTTTGCATCTCATCTCAACCGGGATTAGAGCCTTTTGCCGATGCTGCTGCTGCTGCCGATGGCGACGTCGGCAATGCCTCGGCTGCCGATGGTCGTCTTCGGCGTCTAGGATGCGGCAGAGGACGGCTGTTGCGGTTTGTGCGCGCGGGATTCGTGCCGCTCTTGATGAACTGTTGATTTTAGTTGTCGCCGATGTTCAGATTCATTTACATGCTGCCACTGCAACTTGTTGTCTCTCTTGCTCTAGTGCTCTCATCTAGTTCTTTTTTACGTGTGTAAGATAGGGTTAGATGTGAGAGTTAGAGTGAGAAGCGGCGCAATTCGAATTGCAGTGGCAGCGTGTAAACGAATCTTTTTGGCTTGAACTAAGTATGAAATTTTGATATCTCATAAAGTTTCGTATGCAAAATGTTACACAAGCAAGATACAAAAATCTTCTTACTTTACATTCTAATGGAATCGATATAGTCAGAATATGGATAAAAAATAGACAATGCTGTGTAGATTTAATCTTTTCGCACTTACCATAGTTAAACGATTGATTTTAAGCAAATCTGGATGCAGCAGTTCATAGGTTCTATAATTTTGTTCAGAAACTTGTTCCAAACAAAATTTATTACATATTTTTTAAATTGATTCATTGCATGAAATCTGATTTTCTCGAAATATAATGGAAATTCAGAGTCAAATTGGATACTGTGACGTATTGGCGAAAGTTTTCAACTTTGAAGAAGTGCATAATGAGGTTTTTTTAATTTAATTTTAGAATTAAATAGTTTAACATGTGCATTTTGTATTCACGCATATAAATTCCACTATGAATAGCTGTTTTAATATCAATCATAAATACTTCCAATTGATTCCGATACACGTCACTATTATAATCTCAAAAAAAAAAATATTGGAAAATCTTCAACCGATAGAAGATTATCGAAAATATACGATTGTACACATTACGTCGAATTTACTATAACAACTTTCTAATGTTAATTTCGTTCTGGATTGTAACGACAAAATTACAATAAAGAAACAGAATTTTTCCGAACGTTACGAAAGGGCGAATACGATATGTCTCTTAAATTGAGTCAATTAATTTTTATTTGATGACTGTATACCTTTTCGAAATAAAATGAAAAAAATCTTATTTCGAAACGTGAACACGTTAATGAAAAATCATGCATTTTTTCGTCCGACTGTACGAAGAAGACTTTTCATTTCGACGCTTGTCAAATAAACTTTTCATTTTTATTCAGATGAAATTTTCCGTTTATTTCAAGGAAATATAACTCTCGAATGACTCACATACTGATTGCGAATTCTTCGAATCGAAAAATCATCCTCTATTCTACATCATACATAATATGAGATTCTCTAAACACATTCTCTTAGCATGCATCAAATTGAATTTTGAAAATCTAAAATGAGCGTCAGCATCGTAACGGTTCATTCGATCGATGATGCAAAATTCCGTGCAATTTTAGTCTCGAAGTTATTAAATGTTACTGGTTTTTGTCTGTTGCGGTTACTCGAGGAGAGATGGCCAAGTCGGTTCACTGTTATTGCGCACATACACACATACCAGCTATTACTTACATACAAGAAACATTTTTGCCATGCGATCGAATAAGGCAATATGCAAATGAGACCGCGGCGATGTTTTAGAATCTGCGGTCGTGAGAGAGTGCCCTTAGAATATTCCGGGCGTTTTTCCTGGTTTTTGTTATTTAGAGTTTTTCCACGTTTGATTTTCTTAGGAAAAGTCTATTAGTTTGCATGAAATCGAAGCTTAATGCAATGTCTTATTTATAAATTCATCGAATATTACAGGTCATAGTTAAAACGTTTTCGTTGTTTATATATTTTTTTACAAAAACTTTCGTAATGACAATCGGTTTCATAAGCAATTAATATAATCTTGGAAAAAAAACATTATACGACGTCGTCAAAACGCCATCGTAAATTGAATTTGAATAGCGTGTGAATTTCAGTCTGACACTTTTACGATCTTTCATAAAATAAATTTTAAAAATGCAGCATAAAACATTAACATCTTCATCGACGTTAAGAAAAAAAGTGTTTTTTTTTTCGGTTGCGTCACAAAGGAACGCGAGTGTTGCAATTTTTACGGACGAAAAAATTCGATATTTATCGTCGAAAGTTCAAAGTTTCATTCGAAATGAGATATTGTGCGTGTAACACGTGTATGTATGCAATTTGCGTTCATCATAAGAATCCATCTGAAACAGAATATCATACGCTATTGTGCAGTTGATTGCACACGAAAGTATCGGATGCTGCATTTCTAATCACGCATAGGATACGAGTTAACGCTATGTTGAAATATGAAACCGAACATACGTACATATAATCATCAGTATCGATGATGACTGGATGAAAATTATACAGATTTTCCATTTCAAATTAAATAATTTCCATTTTTGTGATATTTAAAAATTAATTTAAAATAGAAATTGATCAAATTGAAATGGAGACGATTTCATTTCAAGTGGATATTATATTTGACGACTGAAAAGGCCAAAGGTTACAAGTGATTTCGAGTAAAGAGAGCTCAAAGTTGAGCGTGTACCTACATATATTAGGAGGTCGAGTGATTTGATGATATACATATCTCGGTACACGTTCCAAGTTCGTTTATATCCTTTTGCTACCAAATATATGATGGTAAATAGAAGCAATTCTTGTACATAACTCGATTTTGGCAAAAATATCACTTATAACCCTTGGTCTTTTCAGTCGTCATTTGATATTATAAAATTCATTTTTACATTTATTCGATATCAAAATTTGCACTCTTAATGACTTATCGAATTATTTATTGATTTGACTTTATGATTATTCTCTAATAAATAAGATAATCATGACAATGGTATCATAAATTATTAACGTTTAAAGTAGTTGAATGTAAAACTAGCTAGGTCCTGTAAAAGTGCCTTCGAAGGTACCCTCATATGAGAGTTTCATCCTTAGTATAATATAAAAAACCATAAAACGAGCAAGTAATCGATAAATAATTAGAAAAAATTGTAAGCTACTGATAAAAAAATAATTTATTATAGAATAATAATAGACTTCGTTTAAATTCATGCAAAATTTCTTTCTCGACCCACCGGTTGCCAATCCATATTTCGTCTGAATGGAAATTCTTGCGAAGAGGTCGTTCGCTCCTCGGACAGGTGATTCAGACGACTGGACCCACTGACTTAATTGACGAATCGAAAAAGTCGATTGTCGATATTTTCGCTTTGAGTATTTCTCTTTGACGAGAAAAAAATCGAAACCGACTCTCGACAACTGCAGCTTCGACGATTGACTGCTTCCGTCCATTCAAAGATGCTTTATGCAATTTGTGCATTTTTCGATTGTTTTTTTCTATATCGGCGAACATTGAAAATTCACTTTCGACTCGTTGCATCATCCGATTCTGATACGAATTTCGTCTCATGGGAAAGAATCTGTATCGCATTTCGATCGATTTTAATGCGAATACAGTTAGGCGATTTGAAATCGCACGTAAAAGTTATCCGCGGAAAGAATGGGAATAAAATTTTACACTCTTGAACTCGAAGCAGTAAAATGGCTGGGTTTTACACTCGTCGAAATGGTTAATTTGAACTTATCCGCGAATCGAACATCGAAGGTTCGTTTATTGCCAATTTAACAGTCGGTTGTTAATATTGCTGAAAATCGATTTTGAAGCAAATCTATGTGATGCACTCTCTAGATCTAACTGTATAAAATTTTTGATAAATGTAAAATTGAATAGCTACAAACGCAATTTAACCCCAATTTGAATTTACATTGTGTCTTGTTCATGCTTATGAGTCATGCGACCCACGGTTTGGAAATTTTGCGTATCTCGGGTATCCACATTTCGAAATCTCGATCGGATCTATAGATCGATTTGGGGAGTGCGTGTTTAATATATCAGTTGCGCAATCGTTACAAAACTACCGTTTGGGAACCACCGGTCGGCCTTCGATACGACTGGTTCTCAACATTGCCCCTTGTCCATATCAATTAGTGCCTTTTTTGTATATTGCCAAGTTTTGGAGATCGAGTGTCAATAGACTAATTGGAATGTGGGCTGTTAATTTTTTTTCGTAATATTTTATTTGATTTATAATGAGAATGTTGTTTTTAATTAATTAGTCGGCCGATAGTGGAGCGGTATAAAGTGTTTGTGCGTGCCACATAGGACTGGTATCTCATAATGCTGAGATCGAATCTTGACGAGTCACATATCGCTTTCTCACTCGATCGTTTTTTTCGAATATTTGATCCATTTGATTAAAAAATAGTATCGATTAGTATAGCTCATATTGCATATATTGAAAAGTATAGCTCAGTTTCTTCACTTTGAAGTGAATGATGATTGATGAAATTAAAAAAAGGGATATAATTAAATGATCTTCAGCTCATAAACGAAGCATGTAATGTGACGCACGGTTTCTAAGAACTCGGTGCAATCCCTCGGGTTCTATTTGCATTCAGATGAGATGAGTTTGCGAAAATAACGAGGTCGTTTGAGGGTTGAGAGTGCTGCCCGAAGGTGATCGCATCGCATCGACTTATCTTCGAAGTACAAAAGGAAAAAAAGAGCAAATATATAATATAAGAGAGGTGTATCCTCCTCGAGCATTCCAAAGGACTGAGATCATCTTGGGTCTCTTTGTTGAGTGAACCGTGTGTATGTGCGCTGCTCTTTCTTTTTTGAGCATTATTATTATAAGTTACCCCGCGAAAGGTGTTACTTATACAATTTTTCATGGCAGTCATTACTATTACTTTGAAATAATACCAAATCGATACCTTTTTCATCCGATCGAAAATGCCGTGGTGTGGAATCACGATAATGATTGTTTGAAATTCCATTCATTGAGTATTCATGCTTATGGAATTAATTGGTGCTTAGAATCAAGGTTGTTTTTTTAAATAAATCAATTGTGCAACGACCGATTCAAATCATACACCTGTGCTTTTACATGTATGCAACATTTTTTCGATACAAAAAAAAACTGCTTGAGTTATAAGACTTGGAGGCATTCAAACGTTGCGAAACAATGATAGTGATTTGAAGAATTTTCTCAATGCAAACACAATGCACGCTCTTACTACCAGTTTTCAGAGTATCCCAAGCATTCGGTAACAAATTCAAAATGGAAATTCCTTATTTGGTACACATACGGAAATTTCTTGCGATTAAATTCGGATTCAATAGCGGCTTTCGACTAGAGCCGGAAATCGTTCGAATTTTTAACACAATTACTCACTGTGTATGAAAGTCCGACGACTTTTTCCTCGTCTCCGAATCGATCTCGGTTCTTAAAGAAAAATCTCCTCACAATAAAACATGATTTCACAGTGGATTCCGATTCTATTTGCGCTTCTGGCAAAATTCAGATTGAACCGTTATTCGATGATAATAATATTTTAACGCGCATGTTTTTTGCTGGCAACGAATCGAACCGCGAACTAGGAAATCGTAAATTCTCGTAAAATAATCGTAAACTATTTATATTATATATATGTGAAAATTGCGTTCGCGTACAAATTCGCTAACCGTATAATTTCGCGGATCTTCTGAAAATCACGTTTCGAAAATTAAATCTGTCTAATGACTGTTAATGAAAATAAAGAATGTACGAGACGCGAGGAACGTGTTATTTTTTCGGATCGTCTTCGAGTTTATTTTTACATTTGACTGTTTTTTTTTCATTCACGTTTTGGAAGATATAAAAAGTCAATAATCAATTCGACGCTTGTTGCTCCTTCGAAACTGCATCGTAAATTCGACAATTTATCGCTTTTATCTGCCGAGCGTTAGATGTTCGATATCGAGCGCTATTTATGTAACACGACTTCTAAAAAACGATCGGATGTTTGAGTACCCGTAAGAGAACCGAATAAAAATCGTCTTGTACGCATAGTCATTCGGTGGAAAACATGAAAATGCGTGGCTTTTATCGGTTCGCATTCAAAGCTATGTAATATTCATAAATTTTCAAGTGAAATGTGTTACATGAAGATTTTATTTTAGTATTAGATTCTTAGAATCGCTTCTGATTCGTTGACGCCTTTTCTAATAATTTGATTTGTAAAATATTTTATAACCAATTTAATTTCAATAGATTCATAAATTACATGAACTCGCACGTGAATCTGAACTTATCTACAGACCCATTCATTAACTCTACTTCTTTGTGCAACAGTGTTGCAAACAGTGGGCGTAGTTCACTCGAATGACTCAATTGAAAACGCACTCAAACACGCACAATAAAACACACAAACACCACAAAATTAATATGAAACACCTCTTCAAATGCATTTTCGCATTGTCCATAGGTGAGGCTCAAAATGTCGCACGAAACCACTAAAGCCTTCGGCTTCGAGCCGCCCGGTGACCTGCTATCATTCTGACGACAATAACACTACAAGAACACAACTGATAAGCCTAATTTCGTCCCAACGAAAACTCAGTGATATTTCGCGAGATGTTCGAAACACTGGTGTCTCGATTGACCAGTCCAACGGCTTCGCGTCGAAGACACTCTTATCATCAATCGTCTGTTGGGGCTAGAGAGGTCCAGAGTGACCCAGAGACAGATGATTTACCAAATGTGGGTGCCCCCCGGGGGGCTAAGCCCCTGCTGGACAGGAGGAGGAGGGCTAGAAGGGCTATGGCCCCTGGAACTCCTACGGCAGATAGTCCTAGAGGAATTGCTGCTTTGAGGGCTTTTCTGCCTTTGAGGCCTTCCAAGTCGCTCGGCAGACTCGATGGAATCAAAGAGGTAAGTTTTTTTTAATGTTGTGTTTTATAATTTTTCGATTTTTAATGTTTCGTTAATAAGGTAGATGATAGTGCTGGAAGGTGCATACATACTGTTAAGAGTTCGTTGCTGCAGTTAAGATATTTAACTAGAATTCTATCGATTTCTTTATGAAAGACATCCATATAAATAATCGTAATAATTTTTACGTTGTAAAAACATTAGGATGGATCGCCATAGGATCCTGACGAATATTATATCATTTTGTACAAGTGATAATTATGTATTTGGACATATTTTACAATATTAACTCCGTTTGACTAAATTCTTTATGAAACAGATCCTTAAATGAAATTCCATTGGTTTAAAACTTGTCTAATTGCTAATTTCGGCAATATTCCTACTTGAATCTTTCAATAATATCCATACCTGTAGTACTAATGATTACTTGATATGCAATTTTTCTACCACCGACTCTACCCCCTGGCTAATTTATACCACTTGTGGACGAATATTAATAAAAACCTGTTATTGAGATCAAAAAAAAAACCTTTCTTAAACACTCAAGTAGATCGCATTATTCTTTAAGCTCGAACAAGTCACCGATTATTTCATTATTATCTTACATTATAACAACCGCAAGTACTATACAAGAAACGATATCCGTTTACAGCATCGTCTTTTTTTCCACATCGTCCATCTCTGACGCACACACCACTCGCTTTTCCTCGAGCTTCCAATCGGATAACAGCCTAAAACAAATAAAAATCAATTACCACATCTCATAAAAGCACTCGTCGTCGAAGGTGATGTAATGACCACCTAAACCAGTCGAAATTTCCTCTCACATCTCAACTGTGGCCAGTTCGCCATGATCTCGTGACCCCACCAATGATTTGTTGGCAAATATTTCCATACTAAACACGGTCGATTGTCCGTTTTCCCAGACGTAGATCCTCAAAAATACGATAAATTAATGTTTTTTTCTTTCAGTTTATCGAAACGTTACATGGTCGGATGTAATATGGGTTTTTTCATTGTCGTGAATATGTTTTTTTAAGCTAACAAAGGTCCTTACGTGCGATGCGAGCATAAATTGCTTTTCAGGCCTTAACGTTTTTATGGGTGACAGTATTTTTCTTCGCAGTTTTATTTCGGGTGAGATCTTTCCGATTTATCTGCTTTTATTTCGGTCGTTGCAATCTTATCTGAAAAAAAGCGCATTTTTTTAAATACATATTTGCAATATAATTTTTGAATGTTTAAAGATGACATAAAATAATCCTGTTTATGAATCGAATGTTTCTACTTTAATATAAATACTTCATAAATAATAATAATATTTAACGAATTAATTTGAATTTTCAATATTTTATAAAATACAGCGTAATCATAATCGCGTAGATTTAAATTTAATTTTGCATATAAACGTTAATACTCAGTACAACAAGAACTAGTTGTATGCAATTTACGTACTTAATGCAAAAACGATTAAGGTCGTTTATGCGCTATTTGCAAATTACATACACTTTTATCTTTAGTGCAAAACTTTTATATCTTTAATGAATTCTCTTAATATTTCAAACGAATGTATTTCATAAACAACTTTTACATTTAATGATGAATATTTTATAAAAATAAAGCATTACCATTTTGCTTTTTTTTTCAATTTTCGTAATATTTAGCTTGAATTAGAAATTATTTGATTTGAAATGTTGAATTGTACAAAGGTTCATAATAAATGATGGATTTAATTTATTTTTATTCGGCTATCGCATCGAAAAGCAATGAAGAATTCCAACCATTTGAAATATGAAAAGATCAAAAACGACAATCTCGACAACGACACGTAATCGAATAGTTAGTGCAGATTTATATCTCGACACAGTCGAGCGATTGTTTCACCTGTTCGCATCGAAGGACGGCAAAAAATCGACACTATCAATTGTGATTTTTTTCTTATTCCAACTTCGGATCGACAACAGGTAGTAAATGAGCGATTTTGCCCTTGATCCGTCGTCCGAAGCATAAAAAGTGACGCAATTATGACGCGAAATTCTCGAGAAATCTCGACGACCGTTCCCTTTTCGATTAATTATCTATCGGCCGATTGTTTTCTATTATACGCTTTAATTGGAATGATTTTATGAATGTTTCGTTTGTGATATTTCGATCGTTTTAGAGAGGAAATCGAAAATTCCGATGTATTATTTATGGGCGGTATTAATATTTAACTACTGAGTTTGAAACGAGTTATAATCGATGCTTAGAAATAGATTTACGTCGTGGTTTAATATGTACCATTAAAAAAAACAAATTTTTGAAATTCAGCTATTTTCAATCTAATATTTATTATACCTTGACATATTGAATGTCATATGTATTTTTTTTTTCATTTTTATGTTCTATGTTTGATGTGAGAAATTGAAAGTAAAATTGGTATGTTAAATAAGTAAAGTTTGCAAAAATAGCTTTATAGAGTTTTAATCTCAATTCAATTGTGAATATTAATATGTATAACTTGATACAAATCTCAACAAATTAAAAGCTTTAAAAATAGCATTTCATGAAGGTTTGTCAATGAAATGTACATGATTGAAAAAAAATATTCAAAGTAAACTTTTTCAAAAATTATATAAAAGTTCGAAAGGTTAAAAAATACTGAATTATCGCACAAATAAAAATCATTGAATTTTTCCGCAATAACTTACAGCACCTTGACTTGCGCGGAGTTCAACTTAACGCAGCTCGTAAAAATTGACGTCAATACGCGAACTCGAGATAAATATTGATCCAGCACACGTCTCGTGCTCGATCAAATATTTAAGCGAGGATAAACCTGGAAATAATCGAAGGGCAAACATTATATTTGCGATGTTCGACCCTCCGGCTCTTCATTACTCCGGTCATCAGTCACGTATGGGTGTCCGACCTCTGTTCATCCTTGGCGAAAAATTTTCGTGTACAGCGTGCAAGGGTCGAGAAAATAACAAAAATCGCAATATCGAAGCCGGTTCTTGTATCATTAGCTGAAATAATCTTGATCCTTCTGAGATACGCGAGCGGATGGACAATCAGTCATCCTGCGAAATCTCATATAGAGGAGGTTGTTTCAGTTCTGTTTTTCTTTTCAGTGATAAAATATATTTGAATTCCTAAAACTAGGGTTTTTTCTTTCATATTACAACTCTGACATTATTTTAGAATGGATTATTTTTTTACTTCTATCTAATATTCATGCCTTATGGTATTTGCTGCTGCCTTCAATTGCCTCTAACTTAGAAGTCTATTTGGATTTCTAAGCAATTTTCAATTCAATTGCCTTTCAAATTTAAAAATATTTTCCAACTTTAGATGATTTCAGCCAAGGACATTAAAGAAGCTATTCGATTGTATTCCAAATATAAAACATTGTTTAATTCTGAAATGTGAATGCAATATAAAGGTTGGTTGTATTTTCTGGAAAATGCTTTATATTAGAATAGGTGAAAGACGTGTTAGAAGTTCCGATGTTGAGTTGTTTTGAAAAAAAAAATGTTAGAAAAAGAAGCAGTAATACCATAATTAAAGCAATAAATATTGTGCGACTTTGGAAACAATTTTAAATTCTGATAGTTGAGTGACCAAACAACTTCGGAACAATTTACTCCCAGAACTTCCAATCTCACCCTCTTCTACCTAAATCAATTTGAAAAATGAATACATAATTTGATCAGAATTTCAGTTTTTTGCAAAAATAATTATAATTATTAAATGAAAAAACGAAACCAGCCCAACGCACCCCCGTCATCGTCCATATATCGAAACGTTCGAGTTATACCGATCGGGCGTTATTGTCGACGACAACGTCGAAATATCTCAACAATGCGATCTGCATGTATTGGTCGGTCGAATAAATGCGAAACCAGATCAGATAACCGGTCGATCCGATATATATTTATATATAAATACCTTCATACACTCACTAAGACAATTCAGCGTGCGAATCCGAGTTTAAAAGCTCTCCTTGTGGTATACATCGCCGATAGTCCGCGGTGCGATTGGACTATCAAGGTTAATAGGCAATCGGCGAGCTTTTACTTTATCTCGAAGTCGCTCACGATGTCTGAATCGGAATTGAAATCGGACTTTTGAAGAGGTTGTTGGATGCAGAAAACGCATCGCTTTCCGATTAAGAGAGAACGCGTTTCGATACTGCGTGGAAGCTCGAGGAGTTTCGTTTAGATCGCTTTTATATTGACGACTGAAAAGGCCGAGGGATATAAGTGACTTTTGAAAAGCGCACTCAAAGTTGATCATGTACCTACATGTGTTAGGAGGAGGTCGAGTGATTTGATGATATATTAAAGCACACGTTCCGAATTCGTTTATATCCTTTTGCCACCAAATAAATGAGCGTGCATAGAAGCGATTCCTGTGCATATCTCAATTTCGGCAAAAATGTCACTTGTGCCCCTCGGCCTTTTCGATCGTTTTATGTTCTGTATGTGAATGTTTTTGGGCTTGAGTGTCGTGTCGAGAGCTTTCGTTGCTTTAAGTTAAAATTTATTTCGATTCATTTGAAATTCATTGTCTATGTAGTTTAGTTGTCATTTAGGAACATTACGAAGGAAAATCTGTCGTCCCGTTTATTGCACAACTCATTTTTTACTTAGGAATGATCACTTAAAAAATATATTGTGTATGAAATCATTGTTGGATAATTTTTACTTAATGATATGTTTACATACTGAAATTTTCATGCATAGGTATAATTTTCTTGCGAAATGCATGCTTCATCTCGATCGATTCGAAAATTCATCCAATTTAATATCGAAAATTTTTCAATAACCGTAATAATACGCTTACTAAATAAATTGAAATGATCATCCAGAAAATTCGCAGAGCGAAGACAAGTTATATTTTAATCAAATCTTTAATAATGTCAACACTATTTGACTACTTCTTTCTAATAATATAATGACGATACCTCTGAAATTAACAAAAATATTGAAAAAAATCTAGTTGTAATATAAAATATTCACACTAGATGATTTTTAAAAATATGTATTTTAGATTTTAGAGATATTGACGTCAGTTGCTGGAGTCATATTAGTCCCATCCAACCCTATTATATCAATTTATAATACATAGATGAGAAAACGATCTAAATTCAATTTTTTTATCCACATCTCATATTCAACAGAGGACTCAGATAAAAGCGCATTCAAATCGCTTTTGGCGCGCAAAGTGTACAAGTGTGCGAAAAACGAGGCAACGCCGCCACTCAGAGGACAAGTTTACAAGTCGCCGATGGAAAACAACTTTCAGTTACCCACATTTTGAGGCTGTCGTTATACTGTTATTGCCGCTCAAATCAAAAACCGAAAAACCCGCGGAAAAGACGCCGATTCGCCACGTCACTACTAACTCACTACTCCGTTTTTACGATTCGTTCGTTTTAGCTTTTTTGATTTTTTTCCCCCCGACGTTTTCTTTTTCAGAGTTGTTTTCTTTCGAAACGGTCCGCTGCCGACGCATAATACAATGGTTTTCACGAAGAACGGTTTTGAAAATGCGGCGGTGGTGTGCGACGTGCTTTACATTGTCGCGTTTATTGCGTACGTGCTTCTCGAAGGCTGTTTTTGTTGTTTTTACCATTTCACGTTGTTATTTTTCGGACCTTTGACGAGATCTGCGACCTTTTCCGAGTTTCCATCTTCGATTTTTCAAGGTGGCTTATTAAAATTGTTTGGAATCTGCGTTAAATTTAATTCGTCATGTGTATGATTTACGTTTGAGATTTCACGGTTGACTCGAGTTTTTTTTTTGAAATTGTTTGTCACTTTCGAATTCATTGGATATTTTCGATTCGATTCGGGAAAATTCTTTGAATGATGCATGTTTCTTACAAATTTAAAGCATATCGAAATCAGTTGATTGACTTTCATTTTTGTAATCTATTTAAGTTAGATTATAAAAGAATGTTGCATAATTTGATGATGATTCATCTTATTTTGATATTCGAAAAAAAATATTGTAAAATTTTGCACAATCACATTCATAAACAATAATTAATTGTTTCCGGCTATCGTAAGGTGTTCGAAATGTTCGAATTATCTTCTTAAGGGAATTCATGTCATGAACATTTTCCATAACGATATTTTCATAACGCCCACGCTTCGAATATTGAAACACATTGAAAATTGCATCGTTTATTTTCCCATAGATTTACCCAATGGACATTTTCGTAAAAAAAGTGTCAATATTTACGTCGCGTTACGATAATTGTTCCGTAACCGTAAAACCATAGATACCGCAACACGGCGAACCCTTTCCTCCAGATGGTTGGCAATTACTTACGTTTCTCAGTACACAGCATTTTATATACATGGTGTTCTAGTAGTTTCGCAACGGCTATCAAAGGTGCTATTACGTTGTCGCAGAATTCCTGTGCGTTGGATAATCATAGCAAATATGTATGAGTCGGATTGGAATAAGAAAAAAATAAGAGACTAAAACTGATCGAGTAGAATTTACAACGTGCCGCTAATGGCAGCGTTTTCTGTGACGCAATTGCAAAACGTATTTTAATTGCTGATCCACTTTTTTTACGAGCTCTTCGTAATCGAACGCGATCTCGTTATTGGATTTGATTAGCAAATTGGTTCGTAAGATATTCAGATTATTCACAATCATTAGCATCGAACGATAGAACATCCAGATAAATTAATTAAATTTCGATAGTTAGTCGATATTAATAGCTCGAATACGTTTTATAAGTAGATGAGTAAAAAACAAAAACAAGAACGATTGCGAAAATCGTTTTAGTGAATAATCATCGGGTTTAGAGCCTTTCCATCACGATTTGTATCATTCTAAATTGGTTGTTTCGCGGAATCGTGGCTCCACTGTAAACGCAACTCTCGCACGAATCCATATTCAGCTTGACGATGACCTGGATTTCTCAAACGGTCGTCGGACAGGTGTTTTCGTCTCTAAGATGAAATGAAATCCTATAAAAAATAACCTCCATAGTCACGTAACACCCCTATAACGTCGTAATCGACCAGTTTTTCCATATAAAACAACTCTCCCCTATAAAACACTAACGATAAGGGTTTTGAAAAGGTCTTGAGCATTCCAGAGGTTCGAAACCGCAGACCGCAGCTCGATCTAATGTGACCTAATTGATTATAATATAATATATTCGTAGGAAGTTTCGTAATATACGAGTTCGTATAATACGGCGATCTCATTATGTTTTATTATGTTGCGCAGTTCCGTTGTTAAAACGCAGTAGTGCCTACTTTATTTAAATTGATGGAAAGTTGTCGATCGATTTTCGTTTTTTTCTCTTATCATTATTGTAATATTGTGAGTTGTGCAACGTTGTTACTTTCAACGGAGCGTTGATCTGGCGTGTTGGAAAATTCTAGGAATACAGCTCTACTGAATTATATTGAAAATGGATAAAAAAAAATTGAATATAAATAAATCTATTGATTGTTATTTCTTCACATCATAATGAATAGCATGTATCCGTTATTCTATTTTCTCTCAAACGAAAAGACCATGGGGTACAAGTGACATTTTTGCTTAAATTGAGTTATGCACAGAAATCGCTTCTATGCACGCTCATTTATTTGTTGGCAAAAGGATATAAACGAATTCGGAACGTGTGCCAAGATATAGCATCACTCGACCTCCTCCTAATACATGTATGTAATTTGAACGTGCTTTTCTCGAAATCACCGCAAAGTCTCTTGTACCCCATGGCCTTTTCAGTCGTCATATACATAGAAAGACTATGCTCGGTCACAGCCTCGTTCTCTCAACTTCTGCACCTTAGGAAGAGTCAAGGTTCAACTCAGCACTCGACCACTTTCTTCTCGCCTTCTTTCAGAGCGTTCCTCCACTTTCCTCCGCCTTTTTCAGAGCGTCTTTTTCCCTCCGAGACCATTATGCTTAACCGCGGCGGCGATTTTTTTGTCATCGGTCTCTCACACGTTTTCACTTTCACCCGGTGTGGGCCATTGTGTCGGCTCTTATATGGTAGCGGTGTACCGGCGGCGTTTTAAGTGCCTATTTCATTTATTTACGTTCGTTTCTTACCTTTTTTTTACCATTTCGTTTTATTATATATTATATTTTCCTACGTACGTCTTTCGCCTTTTAGAGTTTCGTCTCGGACGGCTCACTTTCTCGACGAGTGCGCACCTGTCGCGGGCACTTCGAGTTCATCGACTTGTGAAACTCGAAATTGACAATTTTATCTTTCATATGTGGGATAGTGAAGAATCTGATTGTAACACTGCATCGAATGTGAATGAAACTTCGGTGTAAAATGAGCGAAACATTCGTTACGTTAGCTACGAATGTAAACAGCGTTTCGTTATAATCAATTCGGTTGAGTATTTAAACAACCTTGTCGTTGAAGGAAGTAGTTATTTTAGCTATCGCGTTAAACAGTTTACAATGCATTTTCACCGTTGAAAATTGTGGCGATTTAAAATTATGTTCTATTCAATTCGCCTTAATTATTTTCGATTCGTTGCGTGCTCGGAGTAGAATCGTTTACATGCCGATTTTATACTGAATTTATTATGATAGTCTGGTGTTTTGCGTGGCGATCTAAAGATTTTCTCCAATCACCAAACCTATATTTTAAACGTTTGTCTGTAGTAAAATTGCAACGGTGAGATTTCACCATTGAAGTCGTCGCTTTGAAGTTCATAAACTAGCGATGGAAAGCTGGTACGCCAATTAATCGTCGCAAGACAAAGTGCCTTTCTGTGCATATTTTATTGATCTTCGCGACGATGAATTTATCACCGGTCGTAAAACTTGCCCTAAATATTTTATCATCGAACAATAGAATCGCATAGTTGAAATAACTTTTATAATTGTGCAAAATCGGATAATTGCGTTCATCGATACTCTCGGCGTACCCAGTAAAGACAATTTCGAATTCCAATTATAATTATAGCCTTCGTAGTGTTGCGTTCGAAAGCGAAACCCTCAACGTATTGTCCCGGACATAAAAGTGATTGTTATTTACTGCGATAGGCATTTTAAATCGTCCAATGCACAACGTCGACAACGGCAGGCCAATAACAGTTAACAGTAAACCAATAAAGCAGCGAGGTCCACACCCACTCGGATCGAATCTGCTCGCATTCTAACCTAACCCTTATCATTTTATGAGCATCTTCCTGGTTTTAGGATGGAAATCCTTAAATTTCTATGCTAATATGAATCTAATTAATGTTAACTCGTGATTTCTTTGACATTTAAAACCAATATTGGCTTGTTTTTTCGATTGAAGATTAAAGATAGTCAATAGTAATTGTTAATATTAGCTGTCGTATTTCATTAAAAAACGCCAAGTTTAACAGAAAATTGAAGAATCCCGATATTTTTGCATAATGTTTTGAGTTCAGTGATGTACGAATTCTGTTAATCATTAG
Organism: Cheumatopsyche charites; assembly: GCA_024721215.1. Taxonomy (NCBI): domain Eukaryota; kingdom Metazoa; phylum Arthropoda; class Insecta; order Trichoptera; family Hydropsychidae; genus Cheumatopsyche; species Cheumatopsyche charites. Next base: position 10,614,790 of record CM045580.1, read on the forward strand.
TTGCATAATATCTATGATTAAAATTGTTTTTCTTCTGATGCTTACATTATATGAAGTCATTATAGCTACTTCGTCACATTTTCATTGTAGTGATCGATTAGTGTATGATTCATCTACTACCTTTGTACAATTTGAGGTCAAAATATATTTTTTTAGATAAAAACGTCAAATAATCTAACAATCATGTTCAAGAAAGAGGTTATACCGTATTAGCATAAACCATCCGCTTCGATTTTCTAGCACAACACAACACCCCTGTCCTAAATCATAGTAGTACACCGCCAACTACTACATCATAACACTATCCTACGCGATTAATTTCCAACGGTTTGTTTACGTGGCCAGTATGCAAATAGACCACGGAGGAACAATGAGGAGGCCGCCCTTCGGCGCACCTGGCCAATTTGCCGACTAATCGTCAAACGCCCACCATAACATAACCCATGCAAACACACCATACCGTTCTCTCCATTTGCATAATGAAGATCTTCTTCTCTCGTGTGTGGAAGCGGACAGACGTCGATCTTCGAAGTGACGTTCGAATTTCGTCGCCGATATTTGCTCGGATGTCGTTGAATTGCTGTGTCGTTGCGTCGTATATTAATAATATATAATGTGAGACGAGAACGAGACCTGGAGCCAGTCTTGGGAACTCGCTCCAAGGATGACTGGTCACCACCGAGTTACACCATTCTCCTTTAGCATTTGTTTTCTATGAGATCTCCCGGCATCAGAAAAAGAACGCGACGTCTCTTAAATGCTTAAATAATAGCTCTCCGCTTGCGTCTCTCGATATAATGACCATTGTATATATCTGTAATCTTATTTGAGAGGTTTGCACCAAGTGGATTTTTCCTAATCAGGGAAATCAGGATTGTATCTTCGGTATACCTATTTTATTTTGTATTGCAACATTTACAATATTTCTTGATTAAGAAGCAGCAAGGGCTAGATCTGATGTAAAGAACGTTAACACCACTAGGTGCTACAATCATGTATCTTGATTCAATCAGGATTTTTTTCATTATCGAGCCATTTAAAAACACCTCAATCCATCAAAGCACCACGAACAATACACATTGTATTCGGCTGAAACATTCAAATCCGCATTCAATGCGAAAACGCACATCGAGATTCGACTCGAGCCGTATCTTTACCATTGTACCTCAGCATCTTAGATTCGCTCTCGAACGCATAATACCCAACAAATCTCACCTGCGACCGGTAGCTATTGTGCATCCATATGGACGCAGAGCTTACTTCTTTTTCAACATCACCTCCAGTCGGACTGGCTTCCTTACGTGTAACACGAAGAACGACGACCTGCGACGACGACGACAGTCACGTGCGAACGAAGATTCCGCGCCTCGGCATTGAAATTCTTCGATTTGTCCAACGGCGGACGATAGTGTTAAATTATGCGAACTCCGTGCTGTTGACCCTCCCGAGGGCGGCTCGTTGAAATTCTGCTCGCGACGCCACTGGGGAGCCGCTTGCGAAATTATATACGACGTTTGTGCATGCCACGTCGGGATAAGTGCTCTCTTAATGCTGGATCTGAGTAGTATCGTACTCTGGTATAAGTCACATTTCGTTTTTTTTTTTTAATTGATATGATGGTTCAATAGTTTCTTTCGATTATTTGATTCGAACATGTGTCAATATAACGCTTTAGGTTTCTAGAAATGGATGACTTATATTGTCTGTGTAAATTAATTTTGATCGAATTTGATGTTATATTTCAGATATTACTTTTCAAAGTTTCTAGTCTAGTATTTCTGCTTCTTCACTTTAAAATGAACGATTAATTGATCATTTTTATAAAATGGAATATACTTTATAAAATATATGCAATCTTGATGATAGTTTCAGTGTTAAATCAGAAAAAAGTGTGTATTGAAAGTTTAATGTTAAATCCCCTATTTATCGATGTCGCTTGAGGCAATTGGTATGTATAGGATTCTTCTTCTAATGCTTGTATCAGATCTTATCCATGAGACTGCTTCTTAAATTAGGCGATCAATTCGAAGCGTATTTCATCCTCGATCGACTTTGATCTCTCTGCTTTCATTTGTGACCGATCTTGAATATTCATATGTATCGTTGTTATACATACTACCTACGACTTCTGAGGCTTCGAAGGCGAAGATAGCCGGCGTTATCCAGCGTGTCGTCAAAAATGCGTTTTCTCATTTTCACCTCGTTCGATTCGCTTAGAAAGCCTTTGTCGACTTCGCGTGCCTCCGCTCGTTGTGGCCATTGGAATATGGAAGCTGTCGCGGAACCGTTCTTACATGGTGCGTAATTGGCTCGTTTGTAAATCGGAGCGAGGTTCAGCTCTGATTTTGTCGAACGAATGTTTTGAGTTCCATACTGCGCAATAATTGATCGGAGAGATGCTGTCTTGCGCCAATTATGTGACATGTCTCAATTTCACCGAGATAAAATCGAATATGAAGCGCTCCTTTCGTGACTTAATTCGTCTGGTCTCTTTAATTGTCGAGTAGAAATGTGCAGATCTTACTAAAGTGTATAGTGATTCATTTCGAAGTAGCACTAGGTGTGTTTTAAAGAGCTGTTATTTTACATGATACTCGATGGGTCATATTATAATAGGTTTAGTTTTTTAGTTAAGTTTAGTTTCAGATCCGATTAAGTTATGTTATGGTTCATTTCAGTTAACTCAATGTCATCTTGATGATATAATAAACGAGTAGGGGAGAGTAGGATTGAATGTTTTGAGGATAAATCGTTCCAAAATTGCTTTGTTACTCAACTGTCATCGGCAGATGAACTAAAATGATTGCCAAACTCTCGTAATACTCGATGCTTTAATTATGTCTTTCATGCCCTTTCGGAACAATTTACTTCCGCAACTTCCAGTCCAACCGTCACCGAATAACAATTCCAAAATTACAGAAAATCGAACAGACGACGCAACAAGGTTAATGCTTAAAAAAAAACGTACAATATGATTTCGCAGGTGGACAGATGTCGCAAAAGTGCACCACCTGTCGTTTCAACTCGCGAACAACGGACCTCGTATTGTCCAACGGCAAGTAACAGCAATCGTTATGCAATGGCGATTCGCACGAATAGAGAGCACCTGACGCTGCGCATTTCTCTCCATCCAGGGTCGAACTCGAATTTAAAAAAACCCTCTGGCTGTGTTATGAGACTGCCGATTCTCAAGCGAATCGATTGCAGTTGTCAATACCGTATTCGAAATTATCGTTAAGAGGGTCAAGTTTTTCAACTTTTGACGTATCTCGAGATATTTTCGAATGTGAAGCAATCAGATTTTCGAGTTGGCTTTGATAAGAATCATTTTTTTTCATTCAATTTTCAATTCAATCAATTTTCATTCAGTGAATGAAATTGTGAACTCCACTTTTGGAAAAAAAATTGAATGTCAAAACAGTTGGTATAGACTTAATTTTTCATGAAAAATACAATGAAATAACAAAATTTATTAATAAAACTGTCAATGAGTCGAAAAATAATAGCTAAAAAAAGCAATTTCCCAGATCTTCGATCGAATCCAAATCGACTCAACGTAATGCGTTTGCTTTGAACTTTTCGATCCGTCCCAGCTCTAAATTCATTCAAAGTCCACGATGCGTCTTCGACCAATCGATCCATCAGATCCGACTGTATTTTATCGACGACGATACTCCTCGGGTTGTAACATACAACACGTACAATGTTGCGTTGGAAGCCGGTGAACTTGTTGGTGGCGTCACGCTCTGCATGGTGCGGCCGCTGGGCACGCATTGTGCCCGAAACGGAACCAGGTCGACACCTCGCCGATTTATCCGCTTTGAATTCGTTTCCTTTTTCATATTTTTGTTTTTGATTCAATTTAACGGAGCTTAATTCAACCCCGGCCGGTGGGCGGTGATTAATCTCTGACCCGAATTCGGAGCTTGGACTAGCGCCTCGTGTAAAGATGAGTCTAAGCTAATTTAATTCGATGCGGCTAAATGAGATATTCACGAGTCCGATTTAATCAAAACAAATTTTAAGTTCGTACAAATATCGATGATAATGGAAAAGTAAGGTATCGCATTGCCTCGATCGCAAAAGTGGTCAGATAATATTCGATTCTATGTATATGACGACTGAAATAGCCGAGGAGTACAAGTGACATTTTTGCTGAAATTGAGTTGTGAACAGGAATTACTTTTGTGTACTCTCATTCATTTGGTGACAAAAGGATATAAACGAATTCGGAACGTGTGCCGAGATAAATCATCAAATCACTCGACCTCCTCGATTTAGGTTCAACTATGAGTGCACTTTTCTTGAAATAACTGCTTAATCACTTGTACTTCTTGGTCGTTTCAGTCGTCATATATGTATTTATTGAGTTAATAGATGCACAGAATCAATTTTCGAATATCTCAGGTATCGATATCTTCATTGCGCAAACACTCCTATTTTTCACATCATTTCAACTGCAAATATCTCGGTAAATGCAGTCGCAATGACTCTAAATATCTCCGTATTCGCGATAGCACCGACTGCACACAGCCACATGCAATTTAATTTCAATTAAAAAACAAGCGTTTAGCTAAAGCATTCATGCAATGTTAGCTATCTGCGAATCATTAACTCAATCATCGCAGCACGAAAGCATGAAATGACTATACCACCCGGTATATAATAATGCATAGATACAAAAATGATAATCTCGCGGTTTATCCGCCGCGTTAATTCCCTCGCACGCGAAGCTTCTTCAAATCGCATTCTCTTCGGCGATGCATTTTACCGTTTTTTACAGGAAGAGCCTGAAAAAGACAGTCATTGTCCGTAAATAGGCAGCGGTGTTATCGCGGTTGGCATCGTCATCATCATCATCTTCTTCCCTGTTGCGTAACGGACGCGTCTCGTCTCGTTACGTGCGTCCTTTGATACCGTTCTAGAGGAATGTCAACGAGCTCTTCGATTGGTATTTATTTGCATAGCGTCCATCTCTGGACAGTTTAGCTCTTGTAGCGGTTCAGGAAGAGCTGCGTAACAAGAGCACACTGTCATAATCGATCGTGATGCAGTTCGATTCGGTCGTGATGTCGTGAAAATGTGCTTTATATTATTCTAATATTATAATTTCGTGCTGAATTCGATGCAACGTTTGACAATTTATCGTATGATAATGGTTAAATCGTCGATTTTAAAAGGACACATTTCGCATAGACAAAAATAAGAAACATTCGATTAAATGTTATGATAATGTTCCTGAAATTTTCCATAGTCTTTTATTTGTTATAGTTACGTGGATATCGGTTTAAATTTATCTGCAAATTCGACTCAAAAAAATTATCATATTCAGAAGGTCGCATTTGATTTGTCAGATAAAATTTTCATTGGGGCAAAACACTCCCGCATCACCAGTGTTTATTCCCACTTCTTTTCATCGCACCCACCCATTTAAAAAGACACTAACCATTTAAGCCATCGATCATACCATAAGACCGTAAACGACCCATTATCTAAATAACACACCATCAGCATCGAGATTGATGCATCCGCAAGGAGCGGAGCAGAAGCGCGCTTAGCGCAAGACGCCCGCCGAATCCGACTCTTTTCACAGCTTCCGACGATAATTGCACATCTTCCACCATTGATGAATCGAAGCAGATCAGCTCCGGAGGTGTTGTGTGCATTCATCTCGACGATAGCACACTCCGAGTGTACGATAGGGAGTGTCTTGCGGTACGGATGGCCGCGGAGCAACCCGTTAGTTTCCGCCTATTGACTGAACACGTTTTCTAGATACAGATGTATAACTTCCAGATGTACGAATCGCAGATATGTACGTAACTTCTAGATGACGACTGAAATGACCAAGGGGTGCAAGTGACATTTTAGCCAAAATTGAGTTATATACAGGAATCGCTTCTAAGTACGTTCATATAAACCAACTTAGAACGTGTGCCGAGATTATGTCATTAAATCACACGACCTCCTCCTTATATATATAGGTAAATGATCGACTTTGAGTACGCTTTTCTCGAAATAACTTGTACCCCTTGGTCTTTTTAGTCATCATATGATGTTTAATGAATGTATAACTTCGTGGATGTGTGCGCGTTTTAATCGTCCGATGCGATCCTCTGCACTAATTGCACCGCTTCTAATGCGTGAACCGGTGCGCTTAAAACTTATATAAATCTGTCGAAAGAATCTTTCTTTTTTACACCTAAACGATCAACAATACAGCGGTTTGACTCTTGTGCATGAATTTGATTCAATTTAAATCGATCGATTTTTGGATATTTCTCGAAGAGTGTTTGTATAATCTGTTCCAGCTTCTGATCTCTAACTCCGAAATCTCTATCGAAAATATTTTGGAATTATGTATTAAGTTTTATCTTGTTGGTTTTTTATATTATTTAGGCTACGCATGTCACAGTTTGAGAGTCGCTGTTGTGAGCTATCGACTGTTTAATTGCTAGAAGCCGCATGTTCGCACGGGATACGTTCAAATGATAGAAATTGTTTATGTTATGGCGGTCATCGCAGCTGATGACTTTCTAAAAATATTGCTAATTTTGTCTTTTCTAGTACGCTGGAGCATTCGTGTGTCTGTCAATTTTTTATTTTCATTTTTTGGCCACTTTTTGTCGGAGGTGTTCCCGTTTTGCTAAAACGTTTTCTCCGATGCATTAACATAATTGCGCGAATTTTGTTCGAGTTGAATTTCGCTATTTTGAGAGACTCATTGAATAGAATAAAATTTGAATTAATACAACACATGCTACATTATAAACCAATTAAACACAAAACTATTAGTGAAGCATCTTCTAGGAATACACATACGATTATAATATTAATTTATCCAAAGATTGCTTACTTATATAAAATTTATTATACGCAGCAGCACTATAATTTAAAATATTAAACGCTTCCCATTATAGCGCATATTCAAAGGTTGGATTAATCGTTCGAAATTTAAACTTACCGTAAATCAAGAGGGCAAAAATTACTCGAAAACCAGCATCGCTTTACACGGTCGTCGATTGCATTAGCAATTTCTTATACCTATAATGTACAACATGCGTGCACTTACGATATGTAATGTGAATATACATATAATAAAATATCATCAATACATAGTTATGCGAAGGATCGCACAGCGAAGGCATTAACTTTATTCATGCACAGCTTCCATAATAGCTTTTCGCATTTCCGATGGAAATTTATCGAGCGAAAGTGCAACGATTGAAAAACCAGTCTTATCCGGAAAATTTGCACTTTGTAATTTTTCGATTTTGCATTTTATTAAATAAATTCGGATTCTCGGTTTAAAATCGCAATTGCACAGCTCTAGGTGCACACTAATGCATCTTCAGTCGAGTGTGCACAAAATGCTTGTTATCGACTTGTTTTGCTGGTAATTCAAGTTTGCGGCAAAAGGAGAACCGTCTCCGTGTCGAAATGACTTATGGACAAGCTCGAAGATGCACTTTTGCCAATATTTACAACTCGAACGTGTATAGATTTTCACTCAGCCGCATAAATACTTAAGTCTCTGCATTAATAATAAAAAAAAAAACGAGTTGCGAAAAGCGTAGCTCATGTTTTTCTCGTAGTAAAACTTAACCACAGTACTCTTTCTAAACACTTTTTTATATTGATTTTTCATGAAATTGAAAGTTTTTCTATTTGATCGAGTGTTTTCTTTTTATTTTATTTGAATAAATATAAAAATAAGATTATGTTGATTATTACTTTTCCTTTATTCAAATATTCATATCAACGGCCGTAACAGAATTTGTATTCTTAAACCTTCTATGCAAACACACAAAGAAATAGAAAGATGCTGCAGCGCTATACATCATTCGATAATATGACCGATAAATATCAATCATTTTCACATATTCATGATCTTAAACAGCACTATTTATAATACGATTTCGTAGCATTCGTCAGCAGTTAGATTATTATCAGTTCATCTCCGGTCAGTGTACTATGGCGTCGACCACGTGCTACGCCCACTCTACATTCAAACGATCACTCAAAGGACCGATTGTATATTTTATAACACATATACACTTTATGGTACAATCCGTCGAACGTCTGACTTTCTCGATCCATCATCGTCGTCACGATCGTCAGAAACTCGCGAAAGTGACTGTTAAAACAACGGCAACGAACCCGAGGACCACCTCGGCCGGTATTTGCCGAGAAAAACGGTTTCTTTTGCAAAACTCGGCTCGGTATAATATCGATCTTGAATCGATCGACATTATTGCATCCGATTTTCCTCCACTTTCGACCGCCATTGATGAGAGAAATCGCCATCGAGTTTGCTCGGACGTTTGCGTTTTCCTCATCTTTCGTGTAGGTATTCTTTATGAATCTCATCTGTACTCGAGAAGTAAAAAAATCTAAATTGATGATCGGTGACTTATCAAGGATCCTAGATGTCATAAGATATACATAATATGCAAGTGATTAAATTTTGAAAATGCCATATTCAAAGTCAAATCTGTGAATAATATCATAATTGAAAAAATATATGATGACGCTGAATTCAATATAGTATTCCCAATTGCATTATTTTACTGTGCATTCCTCTACTACAGTTTCACAGTCCTTTTTCTAACCTCTCATTAATTTGATTAGAGTGAAATTTGGTACACTTGTTATTTCAATAATCGTTTCAAGTCTATAGGTGAAAGTTTACACGTCAATGGTTCATTACCGGAACGGATTAGGTGTCCAAGTTCGTACTGCACTTGATTTATTGGGTCAAAAAGCACAGAGAAATTGACGGTGAACAATTACCGTGTAGCAACAAAACATAAATTTCAAATAATCATACCGCATAATGCGAAATCGGCTATAAATCGCCAGGTAATGAAGCACGAAATTGAATATTCTCGTATTTTTTTGCGCTCGAGTGAAAATTGCCCAATTCCGTTAAAAGCTCAATCGTTCGATTGTTGATTTATTGTTTAATTTGCCTACGCAATGCAATTATTAAGATTTGTATCAGTTTTTTTATTATACAAAAACGACTATGGTATTTGCTGCTTTTATAGCGTTCGGATTGACCTGTTTTTATAAAAATATTTGAATGGCGTCATTAGTTTGTTTTTTATGATCGTATAATTAAATGAAATAACTAATTTTGTTTATTTTTTATTGTTCCAGGTAAGCTTCCATTGGTTCTCAGACTGCTTAATATTTTAGTAACGTAAGTACAATTCATAAATATTAAGGTTGTCTTGATAATTTTCGTCAGTTATTCATATTATAATACACAGCGATTTGCTCAATAGAGTATTCTAGACTTCAATAAACAAATTCACACATTTTTTCAAGAACGTAGATTTGATTGAACCACAAACAAATGAGTTTCATAACAAAGTATCTATCTATCTATGTTAAAATCTCAATCAAATCCCTCGTTTTCACACGCACATTGAAGCACGAGCCACTCATTGTTCTGCGTAATTTTTCATGGAAACGAGATCGCTTTTTTTCGTTCCTATTCCCCTTTATACTTCCATTTTAATTTTTCGACCGCAAACTTTTCACATTAATCGAATTCGTAAACTAGATTCTGAACTAAACGGTCCCATGATAAATAGCGTGTTTCGCTTTACGACCGCGGATTTAACGCTTCGTTGGTCGTGAACGTCAGTCATGTTAAAGATTGTTTCATCTCACTTGTATGTACAGATGTAATGCGCATAACTGTTTCGATTTTTTTTATAATTTAATTACCATTTTTTAGTGGAGCAGATTTAGACTTTTCATAGTTACGTTTGATTAATTTTGAATTTTGAGGTTTTTATTTGAAACAATTAGATTTTTTTCACTTTTTGAATGAAAAAAAACTAATTTTTAAACGAATAATAATAATTATTATTTTTGTTATAAAGTAATAAGTGTACATTAGTATTTTTTTTTAAATAAATTTAATTTTCATAAACGATAGGTTTCGTTTACTCGCGTATTGATATCTCCAAAGTTTTTCTGCGAAAATATTATGAATTATACGTTTGTACTTATTTTCATAAAAATATGATAAAATCTGAATAATTTTATCTCTAGAATCTCATCAGATCGTCACGAAAATTCACACATTCTCCAAGATTTGCGTAACGAATTTTTTTTTGCAATCCGATGTCGTTGCACCAGAAAAGCGGGCTGGACCGCAAGAAACCAGTTATTGAAATGGTCGGTGCTTGTGTGAATGGGGCTATCTTTGTACCCCTACCACTCTCAAATGCACTTGCATATTATTATATTTGTATTCGCTATGATTTCCATTGAACTCGACTGCGTTGCGCAAAAGCAGGAAGTCAAACACCCCGAAGGCTCCTCTTCTTCGCTATGTGTGTCGGCTAAATTACCGACAATTTCGTCTCATGTGATTGAGTGTTTGATTGCTGTGCAGGATTCTTTCGAATCCTTTTTTTTATGTTGAGGTTTTTTTTTAATATTTATGAGTGTTTGTTTAGCAGATTTTTCTTAGAAAATTCGTGTTAAGTGGGTTATTCCTTAGTTTTTTCGATAACGATTATATTAGTAGACTCAACATCGATTCAAATTAATGATTTATTAAATAAATCACAAAAAATGATCATTATTAATCTCTATATTCGACTAATAGTGTTTTCATGTACGAATATGAATTTTTAAATATGATTTTTATGAGTATTTTTGTAATGCATCTAAAAATTTCAATTAACAATTAAAATATTTTTTGTAACACATGAAAATTGAACCGAAACCTATCAGTTAATCAAAGATCTTGCACTCTTGTTTGACAACATATGATTTGAATTATTATTATCTATGTATGTTTTATTCATCTTTTATGAATAATAGAAATTTATTATACAAAATAGCGATTAGTACAGTTACTCTATTCATATGCATGAAGATTTCGAACGTTAAAACTTTGAACGTTTGAATAATGAAGCAACGTTAAATAGAATTTATTTATTTGTTTTTGTTTTATATTATAATATCATAAAGTAGTTTATACTGAGCAAAGCGGTCAGTTGTGTTCTTAGAAAATGAGAATTTAACAGCTCTAAACCGTTGCTCATTATGCAATTGGAACAAACCGCAATTCATCCACGTATCATATGTATATTGTACGTAACATATAAAATTTCCTAATATGCGAAATTTCAAATTTTAATATGAGTTAAATTAAGATTATTTTTGATTGGATTGAGTCTCATTTAATTGGTACTAAATTAACTTAATTATTTTTTCAATTTGGCGAAATTAATTTCGAATTAATTGGGTTAGAAAGTAACGAATCTTATCTATTTTTTCATTAATCAATATTCAATTTATATTAATTGAAATTAAATTTATTTCAACTCGATCAATCTGTTGGTTGAATATTTTTCTATTAAAATAATTCCTTTTTGATTAGATTGTTAATTTAACGGTTCGACAACCTCTTTGTTTCACCAATATGCAAATAACACTTTTTTTCATTACTATGCGTCCTTGTAACGACGATGTTAGTATATGGACACGTAAAAAAAGCAATCAAACTTCAAACTTTTACGATTATGAAATCTTCCACGTATAATATAATATATGACTCGAGGCTACTAAAACCGAAATCTCAATAACTAATTGCTTTATAATTCGAGCCAAATTCTTTTATGTAACGTTCGAACATTGTGCAATCATAGATTTGCACGGTAGAATTTTTTCGGAGATAAAGAATTTTTCTAATGTGCGATTGTTCTTTTGGTTTCACATCCAGACTAGTCATTCTAACTTTTTTCAGTGAGAAATGAGACATTTTTTAATATCCCTATTTATGGATTTTTGAAAAAATGAGGTTGAAATTTTCGAAAAACAACACTTGATAGTAGACAGTTAATACAATGATTATGATTTAAAAATTGTGAGTCAAGTTAATTTTTTTAGCAATTAAAAATTTTCCTTGAAAGGAAAACCAATTTACAGTCTTCGAAGAGATACTATTACATCCTTTCAAACTACGTTCATGAGAAAACTGTACCGAAACCCAGCATTTTTCAATGCAGAAGAATCGGTGCGTTCTCATGGATTCGCTCTCGGAGGCATAGTCGGCGATGAACCCATTACAACAGGTTTTTCTCGTTTTCGCGACGTCGGAAAAGACGAGGATAGTTCTTCAAAGGACGGTGCCACTTTCTGCGAACTGGAAAAATGTCGGAAGCTGGACAACGGATCCGATTGTGAGCGCTCCGGGATGAAATGGCGACAATGGCCACCGGAAGCCGGGATCTGCGCTTCGCTGGGCTCGTTGTCGGTCGTTTTGAGCCATGGCGTGTCGAAATGCTGCTGTTGGTCATTGTCGTCGAATCGACGATGACCTCGATCGGTCGGGTGGAGTGGCGTTTCGGTGATCTGTCGAAAATGAAAGTTTTTCTAGGGAAATTCGGGATGGAGGCGTTTCTGATGAGTCGTCTGATCTTAGCGTTTGATACGTTTTTTTATGAATCTCTGATTGATTATTCAATTCATTTTCAATTTTATTAGATAAAATGATTTGATATTCTGTATTTATTGTGCTTTATACACAGCATATCAGATCAATGTTGTCATTTTGTGATATGACTTCGAATCTTATTGGATCTCAATGAGAGTTCACATAGTTCTTCATTACATTAATGTTTACAAGTATTATTAATCGATTCGCATTGCTGATATTTTTATTTATGTACAGTAAAATATATGATTCAGTTAAGTTACCTTTCTTCATTTAATATCTATCAATTGTAATTGGTTTGTCACTAAGGATATCAACAATTGTGTAGTCCTACTCTTGTCTTTACTCTATATCTGATCTGTACCACTTGCAATCAACAATAATAATATACGTAAAAATAGGTATTTCACATCGAATTCAATAATTTTCATTTAAAATTCAATTGTTTTCTATCGATATTTCAAGAAAAAAATGTACTTAAAATGAAGAATCTAAATGGTGCTCGTCTATTTTGCCTTTTCTGGGAGTGAAAAATAACAATACCATACATAGATTTATATTATATATTATAATATATGAGAATAAATCAATGTTGTATGGATGTTGGCTTGTTAATGGTGTCGCTGTTTCTTTGCGTCACTCGAAGGATGTAATTTTCGTCGTTTTACCTATTAATTTCGTGGCAAGTCGGTCGCTCTAATGACGTTTGACCGCGGGCCATTCTGCGATGATGATGATTGTTGGCTTTTATTACCTGAGCGACACCGCTTTTCCGGTGTTGCTAACCATACGATGCTTTTAGATTCCATTTCGATGATCCTGATGGGTTTTTATCATATATTGTGAAAAAATTCCATTGAATTTTCAAAGAAATGTGTCGCGTTTTCGTTTGTTGTGTAAATTCAGGTGTAAGCTTATTCGAGTCTGAATAGTGATTTTTTTTGAATCTGTCATATTTGAAGATGACACTTGATCATTATCTTTTTTTTCAACTGATAGTGAGTTTTGTCATCTATTCGTATATATTGCTATCCATATAGTTCGAAAATATAATATTATTTCGTTATTAAAATATCCTATTGCTCAGATTCTTGTTTCGTCTATTTTTCGAGCACCAAACCCTATTTCTAGTCACACTAGTGATTTTTTTTTAATAAGGAGCGATACAAGATCTTGTTCGTCGGTAGTTTTTTATTAGCTGTTTGGTTCTTTTATGTCCTTTGGACAACAGCGCACCTGTCCGTTCCTTTTTTATGTAAATCCAGGCTGGATCTGAGAAAAATAAATAGTGTACACGTTTAAGTTTGTAATAGATTGATTACGCCATCAGCGTCTTCTACAATATATTAATATCATCAATCATAGATATGGTAAAATATTGATCGATTCCTCGATCATTCTTCACTGATCCTATTAAATAAATCCGTACGATATTCCACGAATATAAGAAGCTCCTGCTGCTTTTTTTTCGGATTCTGAATCGTCTCAAGGACCCTTTTCAACCGTCATTACAGATCAGTTTGGGTCCATTTTTATAACGACAAAAAATATCATCCCAACGCTCGACTGATTCGATCGAATGCGAGATGGATTCGAAAAAAATCCTTTTGTACCAAAAAAAAACCTGATAGCGTATATTTATGTAAATCACATTTCGATTTTTCAGTAGTGAATCTTCGGAATTCGTTTCGTTTCGAATGTAAATATATTTAATTGTGTTTCGTATGACTGTAATGATTTCTCCGACGTATACTTACGATAATGGTGAATGCTTTTTTTCTCGATTGTACTTTTCTGTATGGATTACCATCAATCTGGGTATCATTGTGAAGCGTGCAGGGTCACCTTCGATATTCGGGTCGAACGATCCATCCATTCATCAAGTGCCTCAGGTGTTGTCAGAATAAGCCATGATTGTATACAGTCTGTCAAAAAGGATCTCTTGTTGAGACGATATATGTATGAGATCCTTCTTATGCGCAATCTAAACACTCGATTGTATTTAGCTTATTCATTGTTATTACTAAGAATATTTTAGGTTCAATAAAATTTTCTCTGTACATTACTTTTATAATTTTTTTAATATATTAAATTCAGTAATTGAAATAATAAATAATTAATTTTGAAATTATCTAGTGGTGATTTTGTAGAGACATCTATGATCATTAACGAAATCGTACGGTTCTCGTCTTAACTAAAATAGCGAAAGTCATTCAAAATGATCTTTTCTATAATAATTCCACGAGTCATTCGTTTCAATTTATGCGTTTAGCACGCATACATAAAAACCGATAATCGTGAAAAGTTTTGCGCCTAAAATTTCCGAGACCCAAATAAATAAACGTAAAAGTTACTTTCACTCGTAATGATATATTACGGACGAATTTCTTTCAATTTGCCGCCATTTTTTGACTTTTCTCCGGTCAGACGAATTTTGTTTATAAACAAAACGGCGATCGAGGCAATTTTCAAAGGTCAAACTCGTTTCGGCGCCAATTTGATGTGGGTCATAATCGGAAAATTGGAAATTTCTAAACTCAATTGCACAGATTTCATTTTTTTAAATATATACGATCAATTGCATTGATAAAATCATATTATTATTTTAATTTTATATATAATTTTTATAATTAAATATCTTTATTTTTATAGTGTTACGACTTTTCAATAGATGTCGCTAGTAAGATTCATTGAATTGGCGCCGTATTCAAATAAACTTTTACGACTGTCATTCACGTATTATCCAACGTGCTTTTTCATAGATAAGCGTTGAATATGAGCATAATGATGAATCTGAACACGACTCGGTCAAGGCTTCGAAGACGTAGAAAACGATGACCCTTCACCATATCCACGCACGACCACAACATAAGAAATCGAATAGAATTTTTCGATATGCGGGAACGAATCGAGTTCACCGAGGTCGTGTGCCACATACGAAAGACATCGGGAATACTTACGTTTTTCACGTACACGTTAATATCACGTATGTACGTATTCTTAGCCCAGCTTGCGGTCCTCGTGTTCAATTATCGCGTGTCGTGTACGCAGGTTAAATATCACAGTAATTTACGACGAGACGAAGACGCTCTGTTTATTTGACCCATCAATCACATTGGAGCTGAAGAATTTTTATGCGTCGACTTTCTTCCTGGTTTATAAATACTTTCACGCCGTAAGACTCCGAAGATTACTCGTTCGGGTTTTTCTTTCTTTCCTTTTTTTAATTGTGTTAAGTTGGGCTTCAACGCTTCGAATTGATTGCGTATCGGTTTCGGTCGACGTAATGTGATATTTTATGCAGCGCTCGTGTTTGTTTTCGAATTGGGTATTTAGGAAATTGTGCGTTGTTTATTATTCAAATGCAATCGTTTACATGTTCAATTCGAGTGTTTATTGACGATTCGATTTACATTTTTAATTCATTGTTGGAATTTATTATATTTGTCGAATATATATTATAATTTTCTAGTGGTGTATATTTAGACGGTCTCATTGAGTTCTGTTCATTTAATTACTATATCTATAAATATATTGTGATAATTATATTCATTTGTAGAATAAAATAATGCGCAATATAATATAATTTTACTAGATTTTTTTTATGAAACTAAATCTAATGTGGACTTAGTCGATTTTTTCACGAATCCCATATACATTATGTATTAGATGAAAAAAAATGTTCGAAATTATAACTTCCCATAACCTAAGCTAATATTAATCACGCACATAAACAATTTCAACAATAACATTTTATGGCATAGTAAAAAAACCACGTGGAAAAAAAATCTCACTCCTAATCATCTTTACGTACAATCAATTACAGCTTACACATAAAACGGTTAAGTCTGTTACCAACAGCATATAATACACATTCTAAAAACAGTTAACCTAAATACGACAACATTTTTCTCAGGACGGCCCTAATCTCGAATTATTTCGATAAATAACGGATTGGTGCCCATTTGTGAGGAAAGAAAGCACCAGCCCTTCGATCTATTTCTTTTTATAACCATCTTTTCAGCAAATAGTTATTTTTTTTTTATTAAAAAAACACTGAAAATAAATAATCTAGACATCGAAAAATGATAATAGCAAAATTTTCTATTTTTCAATTCACATGTTGATCTGATATTCCAAGTACATTTGGTTCTTGTATAACGAGTTCATATAATATGATTCCTCAAAAACGGCGTACAATAAGAATTCGTATTAAGATCCATATAACTTCTACATGAACCCATAATTTCTTCGTCGAAAATGCATGACCATAACAACGGAGAAATCCGTTTAACATTGCGGCAGGGCCTCGAGTACTCCAAGTCCCAGTACCTTGAGGTCATCAACGACTAGTTCGAACGATTACTCCTCCGAAGAGTAATGTTCAAGAATTTCGGATGGTGCCACCTCTATCTCGACATCGTATTTTATGAGCCACGTTTTAAATTAATCCTTTTACATATTTATATATGTGCTTAATTCTTGTACTTGGATTTACTGTAATGCTACGTATGTTACATGCGTTTTTGTCGCTTGTTTTTCTTTGTGTAGATTGCTTCTATTGACATTGAACATTTTACGATTGTCACTTGTAATTTTTTTTCCGTAGATTTTGTACAAAATAAGATTTAGTACTTGTAGAACGACGCCACTTGATTTAATCTTTCTAAAATGTAACTCAATCTAACCTAAACTAAATAATGAAAAAAAAATCTTACCTGAATTCTAATCTAGCCTAATCTAACTTAACTTAACTCGTAGAGTTTCTGCTTTGCTCCACAAGTGCCCAAGATTTATATTGAAATTCATAGACTTTAAATTAACATTTTGAATTCGTTGAAATTCCATCGATTGTGTACTACATAATATGTATATTTTTAAATTTATGTTTCTGCGTTAAAAAAAAAAATGAAAATTTTTATAATGATACAAAATTGAATAGCCGGTCCGTTTCTGAAATTTTTTTAGAACATCATAACTCATCGCGTTCCACAGACATTTACAACATAATAACAACGAATCCAAGATATCCTAGCGTGCTCGTAATCGCTCACGCGAACAGGACCAACGGCCAAAAAAGCCTTCGAAAACTTCATAAACAGAACAACAACAAACCCTAAAAATGAAATCACCGTCGTAAAGAGGAGCAGCGTTATCATTGTCGACGCGGAGCGCTTAACATTCCTCGACGACACAGAACCTCACTTAACAACCTGGCGAGGGCGGATTCAGAAAATTTACAGGACGGGGGTCATCTTCGATTTCAAATACACATTTTTCATAAATATTGTATCAAAAAAATATACAGAAACCTAAATAAATATCAATTTTCATAAGGCATTTATATCATTATTTGATTGTGAACAAATACACTATTTCATACTATACATGATCTATCGTTGAAATTTTGTATTTGTAAATTTCAATCTATTGTCATAATAGGGTTAATTTCTGTTTATATGTGTGTATATCCAGAATGATACTAGATCACAATAATAATCGTAAATTGTATAATCGAATCTATTTGAAATTAATATTCTGGCGTTCTAGAAAATTGGATTCGAATAGCCAAATATATATTTTTTTTCCAAATTAGCCGAATGCAATTTTTATTATAGAACGTATTATGGCAAATTCTTGTCATCTTTGTATTATGAAAAAAAAAATTATAACAATATCATAATACTATCGTGGTAATGGTTGTGCCCCCATATCCTCACCTTATATCTTCCAACGACCTGAGAAGGAGGAGGTTGCCACCTTTTTTTCGAACCCCTCGTTTTATGTCGTGTTTTATGGTCTCGGACCCTCTGGGCCTCTCTAACCCCATGGCATGGTGGTGGCATGTTACACTACTAGAAGAACAATGGAGACGCTTCCGATTAAGATGATGTACGATTATATCCCGTGGCCATTAGCGGCGGTCCTCCTCCACCTCTTACCACTATGATTTAGTGTTATCGGCTGCAAGCTCCTGGCTATAAATTGTTTGGTTTTTAAACGGGGCTGTATTTGGTGCTAGGTGTTTACCGTTGTTCTCCGCGTTAGGAATTTTTTAATAGTTCCATATTAGAAACGTCGATGTTCGATAATGTTTACGTATTGCCGCTTGTTATATAAATTGTCTTATTTGTTTTGTCGATCTTTAGATTCGGAAGAATTCTTATTGACGTATATTAAGTTGAGATTGATGGTTGTTTTTGAAATCGTTTTAGTCTCTATGTAATTATCTATCGAATGCTTGTTGTTGTTCAAAGTTAGAACAATGTTTGTTATGTTAGGTCTCCTAATTGTGCTTGTTCCCCATTTGTCTCGATATAAGTTTTTGCACAGTAAAAATTTTTTTTTGAATGATTTAACCAAAAATGTTTTCAGTGTACGATTGCGGACATGCAGTGGCATCAAATAAACGGAAGAGTATCAAACATTATTTGGTGTAACTAATGAAATTATGTTACTGCTCATTGTCAATACGACCATTGTTGAAATAGCTGTCAGTGAAAAAATAACGTTATTCGTGCTTAATTATAGTTTGTGATTCAATACAAACTTTCATCAGGAATGTTTGTGTTTAATTTTTACACATTTCAAAACTTGAACGTTTGCGAAATTGTCTGAACCCATCAATAGGTCATATGCATTTACAAATCTGCTCATTCTCAACACTGTTATGATTGAGAAATTCTTTTTTAACATATCTACACATATATAAAAAAATGTTGCAACGAATCGTATATAAAACGAATCAGCACATTATTCATTCTAGACTCATATTTAACATATCGCATTAGACATATCAACATTAAGCCATAATACGCAGATTTCGAAACCGCAAAGGTTGACCATGCTTCGAACTCTCACAATATCCCAGTTTAATTGTTATTAATGCGCAATTTTCGATCAGAATCAAAAAATTTAAATACTCCTCAAAAAAACGCATTAACCTTTAATGTAAGATCGACGGCTTTTGGCATTTTCCTAGGCACTGTTCGAAATGAAAAACATAATACATACATAAAAAAAGTCGACAACGAAGATCTACTTTCTCCGTCAGAACAACCGATATGGACACACACTCGAACTCTGACATATCATCATCATCATCGTACATGTGCCTCGTTATATTCGAATTTCTAGACTCTCGTTTTTCATAACGACAAGATACATAAGTGCAAACACTGTCTCTTTGTATCGGATCCAATTCCGTTTTAATGAACGGTTACCGAATTACGAAAGCTGAAACACTATCGTTTCACTCGTACTCATTCTGAATCATCGTTATAATGTGTTTTACAAAGTTTCAAGCGTGTTATGGAAGACTAATCTAATTCCGGAATAGATAATGAAATTACATTGAATATTTCAGATAGTATCAAGGAAATGTATAAATCATGATTATCATATTTATAAAGTCGCTTAATTAAGCTTTCGATTAGGGTAGAACATATCTTGTCTAGATTCTCATATTCTATAATATATTTGCTCGTCTACATTCTCATTTTTCAATATCTGGAATCGCTTCTGGTTTAGGTTGAGGAGTTCTTGCACCTTCTTAAATATTTTTTAATTAAAAGTAATCTCTGCATGTAGCAGTCTATTAAGCAATTTATTCATTTTTTCTTACGATACGAGAAATTCTCTAGCATTAAGGGGCCGTTTCGAAAATTTCAAAAGACCGGTTCAATCAGCTCGATGCGAATCCTTCGAGCGATCATCGTCAGTTAAAATCTAATTTACGAGTATATCGTTAAATTAAACTCGGATACGTGCAGATAGGATCCTTAATTCGGATCAGAACCGTTTATGGTCGATAGCTTTTGATGCTCTTAATGGAACCCATTAAACGATATTTATTTCAACGGTTAATCGAACGCTTTCTATTATGAGATAAAAAATATACATATATTGCGCAAGTTTCACTAAATTGCTCTTCAAATACAACGAATTGGCATTGGAGACATTAGAGACATTATCTGCGGTTGAATCTTGTCGTCTTGTCTCGTGTCTAGACTGGCGTCTTTGGCAATTTTCGACATTCGTAAATAATACTTTTGGCTCTTATCGAAAATATCCTTTGACAACTGTCTCAGACAAAAAAATTGGACGGGATTAAAAAAGAGTCTTCATTATCTTGGTTCGTTTATCTGCCTCCCTTTGTGCATCTGTAATATATGGTTGTGTTTATCTTGTTGCTCGATATCAAATGAGTCAATTCATACTAAATCGTGCATAATTGAACATCCTGCGTGGCTAAAGACAATATTAACATCCTAAAGATAAGTTTCAGTCAAAAGAGGATTATTCTCAACGGGATGTTTGCGCATGAAGATAATTCACATACCATACGAGTAACTCACGCAATTTTCATTCATGTGTTCCATCAGTCATTCAATTGCTCGTTTTCTAAAGGAAATTATCTAGCGCCGACTGATGTCAGTGTTTATTGAAAGCACAAAAGATTTTGTTTTCTAGGCGACTTAGAAAAAAAAATAGACCGTCTGGACGTCCGATGAAAAAATATGGAAATCCTTCTGTCTCCACATCGGATTTGTGTATTGAGTTTATTCTGCGATTTGTACAATGATTTCTCGGTAATATAAGGACCACTCAAAATCTGTTTTGTTAGCATCGACAAAAAAATGGGATGTTTATGTTAAGAGTTTACAAACAATGAGTTTTATTGTACGCAGTTTATCTGCTGTCTGTTTATATTCTAAGAATGTCATTTCATCGAACATTTAAAAATTTAACGTTCATTTCACGAACGAGTTGCGTTTATGTTCATATCATGTGTTAAACAATCGTTTGTATCGAACCGATCGTACAAAGCGACAATCAAAACATGTCGTTGATACGTGCTGAAAATTTTTATTTGACGCTTAATAATGTAATGTTAAATTAATGAAATGTCGACATGATTACTATAAATAATTACATCGTTACCATTTCGAAATGAATTTTGTTATTTTTACTTACTCTTACGAAATTCTGATAAATTTAAATGAGGATTTTAGAAGCAAATGTTTATAAGCGAATACAATCAAATTTCAACGAACCCATTTTGAAAACCGAATATCTTTTATAATTTTTAAGACATTGAAAATTTGTTATTGATCTGATCATACAGTCCAACACAGATCCCATTTTTTTTGAATTTAAGCGAACGGACATATTCAGAGACAATTTTTTCACTTAACTCCGATAACCGAAACGTATCTCTTATTCTCTTTGACTTCTAGGGCCCACAAATAACTTCATCGGACATCAGTCGACTATCTCCCATTGTAATTCATCATGTCTCTATGACATACACATACACACACCATGTCGACGATGATGGCCCGTGACATTCCATGCGAGCGAACGCACTGAATGGCCAATCGGTGACCGAGCACCGTGACATCCTGACCATTGTTCGCATGCTTCTAAAATCGACAAAACCGGGAAAATATCGACGAATTTCACATTCACGTATATCTCTTTTCGATTTTCCTACGTGAGCATGTCTGGTTCTCGACAGAATACGTGTCAGATGTTGGTATTTCGATCGAAGATCGATCGATTGTAATGCGTTTTGAGATGGTCGTTTTTTTTATTCTAAAATGGATAAGTATAGATCTTATAGGTTCAATTGAATGTGGAATTTTAAATTTGGTACATTTTGAAATTTTTGATTTTGTAAGTTACTCAATTTTTATCGATGACATGTTCGAATTCTAGGTTTAGATAAAAAAAGTCATCAATTCGAGCCGAATGATTGACAATTGAAAGATCGGGCCTAAGTGTTGTTGAAATTAAGCACAACGCCCGCGACGACAACGCTTCAAACGCTTCTCGATTTTCCACCTGCTCACGTCTTCGTATGGCGCGTGTTTGTCGAAAATGTCCAATTCGGTATTCCATCGACACTGAGGAGCGTGCCGTTTTATTTATTCGAGTCTACTTTCTACTCGCTTTTTTCCTACGTCCCTGCGGAGGCTCCTCTTGCGTGAATTCTAAGTGCGGGGGCACCGTGACCCGTTCGGCATAAGCAATCGACATTGGGCGACACCGATTTTAGAAAGTTTATGCTTGGGCAATAATACCGTATGCCTTCCATTGTTCTTTTTAATAAATCGATCGTCGTGTCCGACAATTTACCGAGTACGTATCGGCGGCCGCTTTCGGTCAATCTAATAATTTTCAGTCGCAAGAGTTGTCCGCGTCGATTGTGCAACGTGAAAGCGCATTTGACAATTAAGCTTTTCGCGCTGAATCGTTAAGTGCTAATTTATCTCGTTTATCGGTGTAAACGATCTTGGGTCTATTGTGAAATTAATTTCGTTGAATTCGAATCGAAGATCGAATTGGAAATTAAGATAAGTCACTTATCGAATTGTCTTGATGAATCACATTTTTTTCATATGAAGAAAATTTCGTGTGCTTTGTATGCCCTTTAAGACGAGCTGCCTCTTAGTCGATTGTTAAATTTAGGTTTTTCATAATCTCATCGATAAAATATTGTTATGAAACTATATTATCTCTCAGCAAACATGTAAGATTAGAGCTTTTCCGTGAAAATCTCGATGATGCAATGCAATAAACAGACAACTTATTTAAAAACTAAGTGAATTCTCGTGTTTTTCACACTATGTATAGGTATATGTGTACATATACTAACATATTGTACAAAACTTCCTATAAAAAAGTTTATGTACTATATAAAAAAGTAGGATTTGCAATACCATTATAAGGCACATAATAATACATATGAATAAATTCATCTCTGTTGATTTTTTAAATGTAAGAATCGATCAATTATTTTATTTTAACTTAACTATTTGAAACGAAAAAAAATAATTTCATAATTTTAAATTTTTATGTTGGTAATTATTACAATAAATTATAGTTATGTTTTATCTGATCTTAAAATAATCATTATCAATATTTTATAATTACACCAAATGTAAGCATAATCTAAATTTTCAAAATTATTAAAAAAATGGAATCCCATCCACAGTTCCGCTTTTGTTATATTTAGATTCGTTGTTCGATTGTGAATATTAATAAAAATGCAACATTTTATAATTACACTTAATATAAGCTCAATAAAGATTTTCAAAATAAAATAAAAATGGAAACCCATCCAGTTTTTTTTAGTTAGATTTCGATTCGTTATTCGATTGTGACTGCAAATAAAATGATTAAGATTATATTTTTGCTTTTTTTAACAATCGGAGTGATTTATTCGGCAAACAATTTTTTGTACTCAAAATTTGTAAGTTTATATGTAAATGCAATAAGATAACTAATAAGTAAAAGATTCTCATTAAAAATATATTTCTTACAATCACACAAGTATATTAGTATAATTAAAATTTGAAGTATGCTGTGAATTCAATTTATTAAAACTCCAGATGTGTGTTTATCATATTGACGTATCAGAATACTACGATATATACGAAAACAAATGTAATACAAGAATATATAAACATATTTCAAAATTACACTTAATGGTATTTCAGGGACCAGGAGAGATTCGATTTTTTGATTTATTCGTATGTAAAGGATTCAAAACAAAAAATGTGACTAAATTTACGGTGAATTATACAAAAATAGCTAAATATAATGCACTAATTGACATTTATTACGAGGTATTAGAAGACATTGGTCCTGTACAGGTAAAAATTATAATTGTTTATTTATATATGATATATCAATATGGAAGGATATATATATAAGTATGTAGGTACATATATTCAATGGATCTTTCGATATAGATACGTTTTGAAAATTTAAATTCAAGTAAAACAGAAAACACTATTAATATAATATATTTGGTAATTCCTTTGCCAATTTTTAAATTATTTCTCGGATTTTCAAGTTCGATTTCAACGCCTGAATTGCGAATTAGACATTCGAACAAGTTACGGGTCAAAGTTTTCGGCATCGCCTCATCATTTGATGACATATCTGAAAAATGCATTTTCAAATATTTCAGTTACAACAAACTGCATTTGGATTGAAAAATAATTCTTGGCGCAAAATGTTCTCCCTAAAATACGACACTCCATACATAGTTGAAGGAAAAGTAAATTTTCATTTAGATATGACTGGGTGCATGAAAAAAAAAGGTCTCTGCTACATAAAAAGGGTGAAATTGCTTATCGAATCTATAGTACTCGAACTAATATTTATCTTGTAATATTGTATTTTGTGTAGGTATTTTTTATAAATATATTTTTTTTTATATTAGGGTCACTATGCCATAAAAAAATTTAATTTCGTTGAAGCAATGAGCGAGCTTTTGGTCGATGGCAAGACACTATATGGCATTTACAGAGTTAAGCACCACTTCTTCGTACCGAATGCTAACATAGGATGTTTGACAATTGATGGAGAATTTGCGAAGACAGATTAAACGTTATAAAATATGTTATCTGCTAGATGAGAATCAAAATTTGATTACAATTTTTTCTCAAAATATAATGAAGCAGTCAAACTATTCTATGTGAAACTATTTAAGGTGACTGGATGGGATTTTATTTAAAGGTTAAATTCAATAAATTAAAAATAAAAACTATGAAATGGTATTTAATTTATTTTTTACATAAAGCAATAACACAAGAAGTACTTATATTGATTTTAATAATTTCGAGCAATCCATACCATCCATACATTATTAATTTATCAAAATCGTATTGCCAAATGCGAATTTTCTTACGACCCGAACATGATAACATTTAGTTTCGCTCGATCTCTTTTCACTCGTGAAAAGCTCAAATGAGGCACTCAATAGTTAGCATATGAAATGTCACTTTTTTACTTTTCGGTTTCGTTTTAGTTTCGACCGTATACATATCTATAATATAAAATCGAGAACACATCAAACATACGTCATAAAAATCGAGATTTACGCAAAATCGGAAACGACTCACACTTTCCCGTTGTAACGGAACATTTTCGAATCGTGGGGCGTCACGTAGTGGTTGCAATTTTACGCATTTTAAGACGTTTTTTAGATACCATTTTGCGTATGATTTTTTTTATCGAAAACTTGCACCCAAAGACCTCCGCTCGACTTGGGCTTATTTTGGTACGTGACAGATTATGTGCTGCTGCGTTCTATATTGAGAGAGCGCTGGAATTCTTCGAAGCTTAAAAACTACATAAAATTCGTTTCAACGTGTCGGTTTTTTTCGACTTCGTTTTCGACGTCAAACATCAATTTTATTGCGGCTTGTTTGTTTTGGTTTTGAAAATTTTAGTGCGCTTCTCGGAAATTACAGAAATAAAACGCATCGCGGATTTTTTCGATCTGTGTTATGATGTGGGGAAATGTTTTCCAGTTGTTTATGTTATGATGCGTTTCTGAACGGGATATATCCAGATTTGTTTTAAAATAATCGTTTGTAGTTTACGACGTATTGATTCGACCCATATTTGAAAATATTTTGTTTTAGTACAGTGAATATGTCTATTATGTCGATTTCGAAAATGAGTCACGTCGAAGAAAGCTTTCGCAGTTCGATGCCAAAATCGAAATACACTCAACAATACATTTGAAACTTTCTAGATATTCAAATTGACAAACATTTTTCTGCCCAAATTGCAAAATTGGGTCTTCTCACTTAACTTTCTAACGCTCAAAAGAGAATTTAAATACACACACTAGATTATTTCATAAATGATCCACTGAAATATAATAGCTTTTCATTTTCTTCAAAAGTAAACCACAATTTGCAATCTATACTTTCGCGCATCGTTCGATGGAAGCTCGAAAAGCACAATGCCCATCATCGAACCGTAAACAGATCGACATTAGACACTTTCCCGAAAGAAAAGAATCCGATTTAGACCGCGACATATGATTTCAATTATACTACCGATTCTTTTGACACGCTCACGTCAACGCGGCAAACTTCCAATTACAATTCGAACTCTCGGCAGCTTTCTAGCGGCAACTATAATAATTGCTCACGATCGACTGTCCATCGGACAACAGAACAAAACAGAACAGAACAAGGCTACCGGTCAGAACTGTTGCTAATGACCGTTTGTTTGTTCGCAGCCCACGCCCGTAATGGTCAGCTCACGACTTTGCCAAACTTGACATTGGCCATTCGCGAGCATCTCTTGCACAACAGATCGATAGATCGCAGCTTTCTCCCGAAGGCTGTTGTTATCGTTTTTGCGATTCGTTATCTTGCAGTTTGATTTTTCATTCATATAAATTAAGCGTACAGTTCGTTTAGGGCTGGTATTTCATTCGTTGGTTAAGCTACATAATCATACTTTTTTTGAATTTGACTGCTATTACTACAATATTAACTAATCGATTATCTTTAACATTTTTTTTTGGTAAATCATGAAACCTGAATCATTTGACACGTTGTAAAGATTTAATGCTTCAATGAATTTCAAGTACAATGTTGTTCTAAATGTTGATAATATATGTATTTTAATTGCTCGACTCTATTAAATCGTAATGAATTCCTTTCGCGTTAATGTTAACACGATCGATGACTGTTGACACACTTTAAATAACACCCTGCCCTATAGTAAAACATACGAATCTAGTTCGAATCGAATTGGTAATTGTCGTCGTAATTGGCTTCGTGAGTCAATTGTGCTCATTAACTGTTGCTTTTCTTAATGATACATATAACGTAAGAGATGGGTGCTTAAAACGATACAGTTTTTTACATAATTGCATAGAAATGATATAGAGGGTCTAACTTCCGGCCTATCAAAAAAATTTATACAAATTCTGTGAGAAAATTGTAAAAAGCCTGTTACGCATCGACAATGATCTGTAATAATGTAAGGAAGTTATTTTAGAAGGGCAATCGCTTAGTTATCGTTGTTTATTCAACGAGAATTTTTATGATCAATTTATGCGCGATAAGTTCGTAATCTTTTTATTAAAAAAATAAGGATAATAGGGCAGTGGAAAATTCAATATCTAAACGACATCTTTTATCTGAATAGCTTGAGGTTTTTTATAACTTCCTCGTTGATTCAGAATGTTTCACAGTTAAATGCGTCGTTGAAATATATCAGTATTTTCGATCGATTTAGATACATATATTTTTATTCTTATAAATATGAATATACTGCATGTATTTTGTTTAAGCATAATTATAACATTTCTTTTTATTTGTTTCAGGTAAGAGCCCATTTCAATCCTTTCACATCGATAGAGGTTTGCTAATTAATTTTATTGCTAGATAAAAAATGAAATGAGTTTTTAAATTACGACGATACAATACTGATAATTATATCTTTTTTCAAACTTCGCGAATGGACAGAACGCTTATTTATTCGGAGAAATCTCAATCTGCAAATATAATAAATCGATCTATCTACGAAATCAGATCTCGCTAATGTAAAAATTTCTTCTGCAGATATTCATTATAAATACCAATAGACCGCAGGAAGTTGATTTTTCTACTCGATCAAGTACGAATTTATTCACTTTCTAAATCGCTTTTGTAACCACCCCGCACACGACGAGCGCTTGCCGAAATCGATCGATTTCCGATTTCATTAATTACAAGAGCTCGTCGAATGCAATCATAATAAGAAATGGAAATGTGTAATTTAACACCGCCACTTGAATATCGAATTTCGTTCGATAAAAATACTATCTCCAACAAACAAAATAAAAACAAACAACAAACAAAACAAATAGAAGATATGAACGAGCGGTCAAACGCGAAACCCATTCTATTTGCGTCCGAGACCTTTCTCTGAAGTCCACCGTTACTTCCGCAAAATGATTCGACCACCATAATTAAGCGAGTTCCATTAATCACGGTCGAATTTCGTAAAAATGGCGAATAATATCCTGCAGCTTTCTATATCGACATTTCTCGCCGAATTAATGCGGCGGGCGTGCGCGGTATCAATCACTTTTTTTAGATTATATCGGATAAGGTCAATTCTATTTGTTCGATTGGTTTCTTCGATATCCGTTCGGATGAAGAGCAGATAAAACGTTTATATTTCAAATAATAATATGTTTTTAACTAAGCTTGAGAAAATTTGTATAATAGATGATTAAATTTCAATATTGTAATGAAAAGCTCACAGATCACAGTTTTTCTTGGTCTGTTGTTTGTCTATTGTAATTTCTGTGTTTTTATTACAAAATAATTTTGCTCTTCTGTGCATTCTAATAGCATCATATGAGTTCAAATTTCGCCATATTTTCCCCAATAATAGTTTTTTTTTTATTTTCTGTATGTTTTATTAGTAACGAAGGCATCCATGTTGCTACACTCACAAACTATGTCGTACAATACATTAGAGCTCAATAATAGAACAATTACCCTTTTGAGCTACTTTGCATCAAATCTGCACCACTCGAATAAATGTAACAAAATTTGTATATGTATAATTCTTATTAAATCTATTTGAAGCTTGATGAAAACTAGCCCGAATAGTTGTTTGCTCCAAATCAATAAAAATATCTACTATGTAAAACTGAAATCACACTCCATCGTGAATTCGATTACTTTCATAACACTCAACACTCAGGAAAGATCTGCTAGTGCAAATTCTGATAATAATAAACAATGAATAGAAACGCTTTTTTTTAATCCTCATACGCACATAGAGAAAGCAATACGCCTATTCCAAACTCACTCTCGTGATCTTTGGCGAAAGGCGAAATCGGTCGCATCAACTGCACCTGCGAGAGCGACCAGTTTCTTTCCGAAACTGTTGCGCAACTGTTGCACAACGCAACGAGAGCGTTCACAATTAATACGCGACCTACACGTGCTCTTCGAGACGGTAAAAGCCATCGTCGTCGAATTCGAGTCGTTATCTGGTACAATGATGCCGATCCTCTAAAATGTGATGTGCGGTCACGAGCGGTGGTCGTGTGTTAACATTGACTCGGCTGTTGTATAGCGATGGTGCGTCGATGCCCTTTACGTGTGGAAATCTGGAGAGGTGTTGTTTTAATTTGATCGTGTTATATAATGGCTTTCTATATAAGAAAATTTTAGTAGTTTGATGCGTTTGAGTATATTTTGTTGGATGATGAACACGTGTCTTGTCACGTTAGGTCTGGCTAGAGTCAAATGTTACATTTTATGTGATGATTATTACTTGCTCTATTGAATAATTTGGTTATCTCTATGTATTCACTTAGTACACTTAATCATTCATTTCAATTATTCATTTAGTTTAATTTTAAAAAGTATTGATTTAGTGTTTGATAGAACAGTTCATCAGTAGGTACGATGACATTTTAAAATGTAAGAATATGATACGGTCGAGTTCCTTCCCTTTTGATTCTCACATTAAGTCTGACCCTTGTAATTGCTTCCTCACTTGAATGATTGTTTAATATTAAGTTCTTCGAATACCCGAAAATTCTAAATGTGAAAAAATAGTGCGTTAAAAATTGTTAATAAAACATGAAATGCATTCGTAACTAAAAGTTTTCTGAAGCAAACCGTGTAAGATCGCGTATTGTGCTTGTTCACTTGCATGCAGAAGCAAAAAGGCGTTTTATGCTAAAAGACTCCGAAGGGAAAAAATGTAAATTTTCCTCGTGCACACATTGTTTGTGCAAAGCGTCGAGAAAATCGCATTTCCCACACGTAATGGCGTAATAACCAGAGGGAACTGCAATTAAAAGAGGCGCGTTTTTTGCATACTAATCGTGAATTTGCAACACTTGAACGAACTCAAAGGCCCTATCTTCTCGAGGGACGGTTCCGAAAATCCGGAACCGGTTTTGAATATTAATCGATTCCGAAAAAGTTCGAATAAATCTCAACGTCGATTGCATCACAAGCACCTTACGGTTACTGTAATTTACCACTGTTTGAATAAATTCGAAACGTTTATCGAATTATTCGACTGAACGTTTGAGATTTTTTATGCTAATTCGGAGATTTGAATACTGTTGAATTTTTATGCTAAGTCTGTTTCAGCGGCTTCAGGCTAATTCGATTGTTAAAACCATCGCGTGTACGTTTATGATTTTCAAATTTTAGGCGTCTTACATTATTGTAGAAATATTTCTGAAATGCGTCTAGTGCATTCTTTTTATTTTTTCATAAATTTTCATAATCGAAACTATGCCAAATTATGCATAATGATTTAAAATGGTTGTTCATAAAAAAAAACAAAATATATTTTCAAATGTTTTTTCACATATAAGATATTTTTATTCAATTCAGTTAAAAATAGCAATTTTTATGGCATTAATTCGATTATGATTGTACGCTGTCTCAACAAAGACACTAATGCAACAGACAGAACAGAAACAATAGTCGTCTGGGTATTGTTTTTTGTCAACCATGCATTAAGAACGGATCGTAGGAAACACTCTCGATTGCAAATGATTCAAATCGTTATAAAAATCACCATCTGCAGAACCATGGATAAGAATCAATCTCATCGCTCTATTTGAAATTAGAACTGTGATATACGTTGCGGTAGGCCGATGGTTATCGTTCGTCACGTGTAATTGCACCTCAATTTTATGATTCGATTTTTATTACAGACTAGTTTTATTTTCGAGGTCGTCCTAGTGTCGAAGTATGGGAGATTTTGCGTTTTAGAAACTCGAACGAGTCAATATTTATAATTGTACGTTCATTATGAGTTATTCAGGCAAAGTTTGTGTGTGCGTTTGTATCTGGAACGGATTCGTATTTGCCTATGTTTTAAAATGAATTATTGACTTTCTACCTTTTAAATTTAGTGTCGTTAGAAATCAGAAATAACACACTTCATATTGCGTTTGTTTGTTTTGACTATCTGTGCGATACAATATTAAAGAAAATGATTTGCAGAAACAGTTCGAAGCGATTCTCTTATTTCTGTTCAATTAACAACAAGATTGACAGACTCTTGAATCAGTTTCGCGCATTTGTCGAAAACATTATTTACACTGTTTATTTTGTGAACAAAAAGTGTGCCATATTTACTTGCAAGTTGCAACACAATTGATTTTAATTCGATATAACGGCAATTCGTTATAAACGCACAAAGAAATGTCGTAACGAATCGCTGAAAAGAAAGTGCGAAAATCTTTTAAGTAAGTTAGTAAAAAACTTAAAATCCATACACGATTACAACATGAAAAAGGGCATTTCGTGTCGAATCCGATAAATCAGCATAAAATAACAAATTTTCTCGTTCTATATAACGAGGTCGATCAAACGAAATAATTCAATCAAAATTATTCTTAAATCAAGTTGATTCCGATACTCAAATTTATCAAAAACTTTTGAGTTTTATGCAAAGTTCTCTCTTCGAATTTCAAGTATGAGAACTTGAAGTGATGCATAGATTCAAATATATAACATAGATTTTACCGTACACACATCGTCATATCGAAAAATGCTCTCGACATTGTACATTTGAGTTCGGCCCGAGATCAAAGCCGATTTTTCGATATCGCGAAAAGAACCGGTCGTGGCCGCGGGCAGCGAAAGTGTTGAGCCCCCATCGACTCGGCCCCCGGGGGCTCTGCCCTCTGACTCTCGATGGGGGCCCCCTTCCGTCAACCATCATCTCTCTCTGTGTGGCTTTTACTTTTTCCGAACGGGCGTCCGAGCGTCTGCCGCTTCCATTGAAGCGAATCGAACTTTAATTGGTCATTCGAATGTTCGATTCATAATTTTAAGCCGTAAATCAATTGATATGAAGTGTTTAATGAATCCATATCTTGAAACCATTTTATATATTTTTAAACCATATTATGAATACTTTGGAATATTATAGTTTTTAAATTAGAATAAACAGGTATTCTTAGACTTATTCGGACAATCTTCGGATAACAACTTATCGATTCAATATAACTGTCTAATCTATATAAATAGTTTTTACATTGATAACCTGCTATTTTTCTATCGAAAGAATAGTCATTGATTCGAATTAGCATTGATTAAAATTAAAGTTTTGAATGTTTTTCTTTTTCTTCGCGTTTAATCTTTACGTTTTGTAATCTTCAAAGTTTAATTAATACCTATCCATAGGTATCTATGTGAAAAAATATGTAACTTTATCGAATGAAATACACATGTTCCTAGAAATAAGTTTCACTTTAATAAACTAAATAATCTATTTGATCATAAGTTTTAACATTCGGTAGCAATAAAACTATTTTGATTGACATGTTTCCGAAACGTTCATAACAAAACATTTAATCAGATACGGAACCGTGAGTGAAAACATCGATTCTGTTTATTTACTACCGAGAACTAGAATTTGTCAATCACACATTTGGACATCTAAACAATGACGGTCAACACCCAAACGTTGCGAAACAAAAAACTCAAAACGTTTGACGTTTTGCAACATGAGTTCTTTTTATTACCATTGTACGTATGGTCAATCGTGATCACAGTGCGGCACCCGAAATGTCGAAACTCACTTTTTTAAAGCATTAATCAATGCAGTATCTCGATCGAGTTACGAATACGAGTTTTTTTTAATCGAGTGTCACTTTTAATATTAATTTCGAACTTAAAGCGTTTCGGGTCGTTGCACCTCTCGTTTGACTCGGTTGCGCAAATTCAAAAGTCATCCGAAGGATTATTATGTAAAAACGTTTTCGTACTCATTGCCGACTTTTCGAATCTCGACTGGAAAAAAAATAAACGTGATGTTTCGAGTGAGTTTAAAAAAAAAATTACGTACGCGGACACGAGCGAATTTCACTTCGTGCCCTGTTATTACGCGTATATTTTATAACTTGAACAATTATTACGTCGACGTGTATAAGAGATACCATTATTAGCGAATTTGAAAAAGTGAGGGCCTTCGTTCACGGAAAATTAAATTTAGGAACAAACGTTTGAAAGTTTTTGTATTTTTATTGTGAATCTTCTATCTCAGAACGTTCGTTCGTTTTGTTCAAAGTTCAAATCAAGTTTTTATGTATAGTATACAAAAAATATGTTTGTCATGAATTTCTGAGACGTTTGTTTGTTGAAAATTAGTTTTGATTTTGAATTTAAAAATTATGTGTAAAATCGAGTATTTCATGTTCGATATTCCATTTTGATTCGCAAAAAATCGATCACTGAACGAACGAGCGATCCAAATTATTTTATAGCGCGTAAATCATATTTTTTTGCAGATTTTAATTTCGTTCGTGTACTAAGGACTTAACTTTCGATCGTCTCTATTTTTTTACACTCGGCTAATAGCTCGGCTATCTTTGATCGATCCGATTAGAGGATGTTTTAACCGATCCTCGAACCGTGTTATTAAATCGGAACCATTGCGTTTAATTGCGAATTGAGTCATCTCGATCCGGTATATTCGATTGAGAGATCAATCCGTAGAGAGTGTGGGAACGAAAAAATACACTCCGAAACGAAATGGAAAAAAGCAGATCCATTTCGCTTTCCATTTAATGCGCTCAAGAGTGGACCCATGTACGTATTATATTTGTACAATAAAGTTGCGGTGAAAGATTGCGTAGATCGATTTTACAGAGCGGTTGTCCATCTTGTGTTACGCAAGTTCTCACAAACGAGAAGTTTTCAATTGTTCGTTATCCGGGTGCCATCGTAACTTCGTTGACAATGAGGCTCCCACCGTGGGACTCTTCTAATTGATAAAAATTAATAAATTACTCGATTGTTCAAACGAGCTTCGTGCCTATCTCATATCGAGATAATTTATTTGTTTCGATCGTATTTTTCGTTATGTTTTATGTAAATATCATTATTCTCGATGTAAAAGCAAATTTTATAGTCTATTGTTGCGCTCGGATTTTTTCTAGAGATGTTTCGCTTTGATTTCCTACGTTTTTCGCAACAATTTCTTTTCTGGATTTTTGTCTGTGTTGATTTAGACGTGTTTGACTTTGAGATTCTTGAAAAATTCGACCTCGAAACGGACGATTTTTTGGTCATTGATCGAATTCAAAAAATGTTTGAATGCGATGAGCTCACCTGAGCCACACCCAGAAACGCCTCATCGAAACTTATCCTCGTGACTTTGATTTTTTTCATTGTTCGAACCAATACCAAACGTGGATTTTTTTCAACATTTTTTCCACAATTTTCAGAACAGTAGTTATAAATTAATCGACAGTATTACATCCTAGAGCAATTCGGCTTTCGAAACCATGAATCAACTTCTACGCAGACAGGCGTTTAACTAAACGAAAATTTCATTGAAAGCCCGACCCGGCTTTAATTCTATTTCTCATTTTCAATATAAGGTTTCGTTATAAATTATGACTTTCGTTGCGCTAATGAGACAATCGTACGTTTAGATAATTTATGGCTGCTTACAATGGACGAAAAGTCGCTGTAACCTCCCCCGGGGTCAAAAGGGAAATTTCCATTACACGCCCATATATAATATTTTTTTAATCGTTTTAGACTCTATACGTATTTGTTTGAACAGAGTTCATCCTTTGTTTACTTCCTGCGAGAGAGCAGAGTCGACATTGACCCACAATCTTGGCTTTCCACCTGCAATACCAAGGTTTTTAAGGTACTTCGTAAACTGTGAACTCCTCGGTCGTATCTCATTCACCCATTATAGCGTTTACTATATTTTTTCCTTCGCCAGTTTAGGTAATGTTTCACAAATTTATGTCTCTGTTTGCTCTTCGAACGACACGCCTTTGTGGCGAAGGCTCATCTTTACTGCTTTTTAATAACCGGCAAGGGAAACGTCGTATAATTTTATAGTAAGAAAGGAATATAAATTCCGATATGAAAGTTTCAACTCATCTATCGATGGAAAGTTAAAGAAAAGTCGATAAAATATCTTAAAATTACTCAGTATTGTATGCGGGTTCGTAATTTTTATATCTACTTAAAAATTACACGTGTTTTCGATTCGAAACTAACGTGATGTGTTTAATATCAAACGAACGAGTTGCGTAACGTTCTATTTTTCGATATTTAATTTTGGTTAGACTGCGTCAAAGGTGAAAAACGAAAAAGTGCATCTAGAGACGAATGCGTCTGAGTTGCACTTTTTCTCTCGAAAATTTGATCCACGGCCAAAAGTCGCTCTGAATTCCACTAAAACTAAAATGGGTCGTCTCCAAATTAATTTAGGTCGCCGTACTTATCTAATAGACTGAAATTCTAAACTCAAGTTCCTCATTAATCACGCGGATAGAGAAACTGTGCGATACACCTTCGGAGGCGGTTTTTTTTTTCAAAGACTCATTTGAAAAGCAAATATAGCTTTCGATGTGCATAAAATCGGATCACGGACGCGACATTGTTTCCAACATTGCACATTTATTTATGCAGCGAACGAGTGCAATATGCATCTGAGGAAAAGTGGGACGGAGATTTTTGTAATTTTAGCGTTTTTGCGTGGGAATAGCAGAAGCTTTCGCTCATTGCCTACAAGGAAATTCGATCCGTTGAACTTTTCAGTTTATCGAGCACTAGGTCATTGGCGAATCTCCGTTTTCATTGCGAAAATCATCGATCGATATGCATACGTGCTACAAAAATAATTTTGTTAGGAAAAGATATGATAATTAAACGTTAAGGGCATAATTAAAGCATCAGGCGTTGGCGACCATTTTAGTTACTTCAGATGAAACAACTTCAGAACAGCTTACTTTTGGAACGTTCAACTCCACTCTTCCCTACAAACTGTGTATAAAAATCTGTTATATACTATTCACAATTAAATTGGAAAATGCTATATGTATATAATGTAATCAATCAAGAAATACCAAAGCGTTATTAATTTCCGAACTGTCACGTCGAACTTTTAGAGCGTGTCTGATAAATATGTGTGAATTTTTAAACGCGACTTTCACACTTAAAACTATTAAAGCATGTTTATGAACAAACTGAAATGAATATTCAATCAATAACCCTTATAAGAATGATCAAATAGGAAAATTGTCTAATGAAACAATCTAATAAACCAACAATCGTTCCCTCGGGCCATTTCCTACCGAATGATCCGATACTATTCGGCTTCACGGTTGGCTCGTGTCGAAACGTATCTTTACTATTTATTATATTTGTGTATGAATCGATTGTTAGCCTCGATACTGAGTCTTGTAGATGGCGAAATGCGAGATAGCATCGCGCTTTCATTGGCAATATCTGTGTCATTTTGCCGCCGACACTGGTATGTAGACTATGCGTTAGGGCAGTGTCTCTCAAATGTATTGTAATTGAAATAAAAAAAGATAATCGATATTGTTGAACGCTCGAGTGAGTAATCGAGCGACGATTGTCTTTCCTCGTTATGTAAGTCAACAATGAAACAATCGTTTTTAGAAAATTTTCTGTCTTTGAAATATCTAGATATCGATAGTTGAATTGAATTGAATGAAATCTCAAATATGAACAGATAGGAAATTAATGTGATACTTACACTAATAGTCCTCGATTTACGATGATTTGGATTAATAATTTTCATTCTTAAATGCTAATATTTTCTTCATACAAATTCGACTTATAACCAAAGTTTGAGAACGCAAATCGGAGACTATTGAGTACACATCGACGTTTCCCAATTATTATGACAGATTGAGAAACGTAAGCGGTTAGACACGAAGAAGTTTCGATTTCGTGCAGACTCCGATTGTTTACTTCGCGGACACAGAAAACGAAACTCGGCCAATTTACCACAACGTGATATGAGCGACATCCAACTCAACATCTCTTGCTTTCTAAGAACACACGCTCGATGCAACAGAAGCGTTTAAGCACAGAAGCCCTCCGAGGAGATTTTCCATCACAAAAGTCGTCTACTTAACCGAAGAGAGAGCCAATTGTTGGGTTGTCGAGTTCAAGGCGCTTCTGCGACCACCTCGGAAGAGTTTGTCGTTACTCAACGACAATGCATCATGCGTTATCGGAATAGTCATCGTCGTAAGAGCGAGGAGAGAGCCTTTTGATTCGATGATACATATAATAGAATGGATCTACGTGTCCGATTGATCGTTGTCGAAATTAATCCGACGCTTTTAAAGGTCGGATGCAATTCGTGTGTGATGCATAGTCTGCTCAATGTGAATAAATGCATTGTGCAATTCGCGTTGAAAGGTTAATAGGTTTATTCGCGTATACAAGAGAGTGTTTCACTTTTTCGCGAAAGTCGCAAGAAAGTTTGCATGCGAGTCAAATAGCATGTAAAGAACTCTTGAGAGAAGAAAGGATGCATCTGATTTTACGCTGGCTTAATCGCGATTGAATCTTTTTACTTCGAAATTTTTAATTTTACGATCGTCTGAGGATATTTTTTTCCTTTGAGCGTCTTTGATCTTTATGAATTTCTATTGGATTAGAGTTTCTGGTAGTTAAAGCTAAACGGTCATCGTTAACTCTATATAACAGTTAAACGGCTCGAGTACTTATTTAATTCAACAATAACTTTTAACGTCGAATCAGTGCGGTCCGAGTCAAAGGTTGAAGCGTTCACAATTGTAGTAGGTATAACCGTATTGAGTTTTACGGGGTCGTAAATTAAATTTCATTTCTCCTTCATGTGAGTGTTTCAAGTAAAATTTAATAGCTGTATGAGTTATTTATTGCCGTAAAATTTCATTGAAAGTTTCGAAGAAATTTTTGATTTAATCCACTATCTCTTTGTTCGTTTAAAAAATATTTTTTATGAAAAAATATATTGCATTAAAAACTCGAGGGCAGATTATATGAAGTGTAATGAAAAATTTTACAACTTTGACTCTGTAACAACTTACAGTACAAGACACTCAAAAATTCGTGAGAAAACTCGCAACGAAACCCATTGTTGTTTCAATCCCCGAATTCTTAATAAAATGTGGTAAAACAACAAAAAACCGACAACTCGTTTTAAAGTGAGAATTTGTTTTAAAATAATCGCGTGTTTCGTATTAAAATCGTGTCACAGATTCGTCTCTAGAAGAAATTACGACAAATGAAAACGTATAATTTTCCACGTAACATCACAAAAAAATGTACAATCGTTGACAAAAAATTCTAATCGACAGACATTAACGCATTACAATTGCACAATAAACAAGAAGAAACATTGTGTTACGAACGTACCTATGTGAAAAGCTATCATTTCCTTGCGCATGAAAACGGCACAATCTCATTGTTGTTTTCGTAATAAAGTATTAAAAAAATATCGAAGCCGTAAATGAAGATATGATTATACATTTTTTTCTCAAAAAATCGATTCTCGAATCAGTGTCAAAGTCGAATTTCGAAAGCGCTAGTTCGCGGAATGAGCTTCGAAAAGAAAGTCCACTTTTTTTATCCCTCGTCCATTCTTCCAGAATAAAATTTCTTCGTAGATCATTTATCACGTCACATTACTATCTCGGTAGAGATTATTTCTGAGAACTCTCTCATGTGATCTACCGAAGATTCGGGTAAATAATCATTCGAATTCATTACCCGATTCCAGTTTAGTGTGCAAGTAGGCGCAGCCTCTTCAGAAACGGAAAACGCTTCTTTTTTCCAGAAGTTCGTATAAAGTTGGACATTTTACGAGACACGGACGAGTCCTTCGAAGGCGTGGGTCTATATTCTCATGCTTTTGAGAATAAATAAACATTTCTCACGTGTCATGCCGTGATGCAACAGTCGAGGAAAAGTCTCATTATCGTTTTAGAGCCTCAACGTCACGGACCAGCTCCGAAGACATGAAGGTATTATTAGGTCGAATTCGTGCTCCTTATAATGATTCAAATTATTACGAATTTACTAAAACGCTATAATATTCCGATTCAATTTACCGAAAAAAGATTGTTGATGAAACGCCGTTTTGTCCTTAGAGTGAAAGTGTACAATTATATTCGTAAGCGCTTATTATGCGCTTATGAATTTTGTATTGACAACGATTTTTGAAATCGTGAATAGATTTTTTCTTTTAATTTTGAAAAAAAATCTTTGTGTGTCTTATCCTTGACCGTTGTCGATGTTTCCCACAATAATATGGACACATCGAAGATTTCTCCACCTGCATCTATATACGTATGTATCTCTGTATTTTTTTCACCGCTCGACAAACGTATAATCCAATGAATGCATTATTTGGGTTAACACCCACTTGTTCCTATTTTCCATATGGATCCGACGTAATCTGGCTCGCTTGTTCGTCGAATAACTTTCCCGTATCACAATGGGAAAAAGCAGCCATTGAAACGGGATGATCATGTTTTGATACGACAAGGAATCATCATGGATCCATTTACGCTAAGAATCGTGACGACTGTTAAAAAGTCAGTTAACAGTTTCGACAGGGGCGGCTCGTCATATCAACAATGGGTATTGTGGAAAAATTGAAAATATCGATCATCATATCCTCAAAGGAAGGATATCATTATATCCACATATCCTCACATGCCTCAAAGGAAGCTTTATGTATCAAACTTACATCGTACTTTCGAATGTGTTTGGATGGATTATTTTGTCTAATCTTACTGATCTGATGTATCTGACCAAAAGATAAATTAATAAAATATTTTTTAATCGGGTCACCAATTTTGTCGATACTTGGAAGATATGTGCATAGTTCAAGAATAAATATAGAATACTTGAATGCAGTATGTACCCATATTGAGCAATGATTTTTCTTAGTCTTGAGAAATCATATAGGGTCATTTAGGGTAAGTGCGGCTTATGGGTCAAGTTCGGAATTCGTCAATATCTCAGAATTGAACAAAGGTTGATTAACAAAAAGAACTGTCTAGTTTGCATACTAGATGATTATTCTATTATTTTATGAGATGTTATCGATTGTTGCACTTTTCTCATGAGCCGCATTTATCCCAAATGCCCCTACTTTTTTTAATCGAACATAAAATACTTATTACAATTGCCCTTAAAGACGCCCCTGAATACGAACCTTTTCATACACATAACCTACGTGCTTTCACTCGAAAGTCGTCCTGTTAGGAGAGCACAATTCATTACGCGAAACAGTAAGAAGTCAGCATAGAACAACAGCGTGTATTATTATCTGGTACATAACTGGGTCGCCGTGTTTACTTTAATTCGCGCCTAGCAGTGAAACTCGACTAGGAGGACTGCTTTTCCATTGTTTTCACATTGTGGACCTCGATGGCCCTAAAACACTTATCAAATATTTGCTTGACGTGCCGAACGTGCGTACTGTCAAAATCGCGCCAGATTGACGGAACACTGTGTTCCGAAACAACTTTCTTTCGCTTTTTACCTATGTCCATATGCGCACACTTTATTTCGTATATGGAAAGAGAAAAAAAACCTTTCAAACGTTTTACGCGGTGGAAAAAATCCATTAATTTATCAACGTACGTGCGAACGTTCACAAATAGAGACGTTTGATAGAGCTTAATTCGCCGATTTATTAATAGCTTTGTGAACCCGATTTTCTACATTTTTAGATTGTCATGGTTCTAAAATTTTCAATTGAAGATAGTCAAAAAGTACAAGTGATATATTTAAATCACTGAAATTTCTGAAAATTCATAACAATTGGTTTCCGGGTTCTCATACTTTGTCTTAAATTTTAATTTGTAACGTTATTTTTGTCTTATCGTAATAATTGGAATTTAATCGTCATAGTGAAATGTCCTTTATGTTATCGGTCAGAATGACAAGGTTTTTCTTCATTTCAATGTCTTTGTTTAATTGTTAAGGCTTATAGTAACAGTT
Organism: Cheumatopsyche charites; assembly: GCA_024721215.1. Lineage (NCBI taxonomy): Eukaryota > Metazoa > Arthropoda > Insecta > Trichoptera > Hydropsychidae > Cheumatopsyche > Cheumatopsyche charites. Next base: position 10,655,848 of record CM045580.1, read on the forward strand.
CGTTTCCGTTTTTCATGTTATCTGTTATTTTGTTGCAGGTAAGATTGAATTTTTATCTATCACGTTCTACATTTCCTGCAAACGAAGTAAGTGCATTTTTTACCTGGGAAAATACAGATTTTGTATTCATAGAAAATGCTAATGTTTTTTCTATCGAAAATATACCTACCTACTTACCATTCTTAATAAAAAAATGTATACGATTTATACTTTTTTCCATGATTCATACGAAAGTATCGAAACTTGCTTCAACGGTTATAAACACGCCATCATTTCTACAAAATTTTCAGCATATAAAATTTCCGAGCTATCTTCCAAAAAGCTCATTCCAGAATCTCTAAAACGACACATTTACATATCGGTAAGCGTTTTTTCCCGTCTTTATTAATTCGAAGAAGCGGTGCGTTATTCTTCTTTATCCAGAACCTTTTATTTTTGAGACTTTTTTTCGGAGGCCCTCCGAAAGCCGCCTTACACGATCCTCTTTGTGGCGAAGAATTCCAGTAGCCAACACACATATGTACTCTCCAAAAATATACGTACAAGACAACATTTATAATTCGTTGGAGAGCGGTGTTGAGTGGCCGGCAACAAAGAGGGGATTTACCACCTCTTCCAGGACCTTGACCCTCACTAATAAAGATTAATAATTTTCTTCGGTCACAAAGGGAACCGACGAAACTTTGACCGTACTAAATCTCTTGTGAATCGATTAATTTCACTTCTTTTCAGAATCTCGCGTATTAAAATTCTTTCTGCGTGTAATTTAATATGTTTGGTTTTGGTTTTGATTTTTTCGTGTGTGGCTTGAAAAAAGTATGCAAATCGTTCACGTGTTGAATATCAATATCGACGATTTCCATAATTTTTGTAAACTTTATTTGAGATCATTTTTTCGCTTCGCTAATACCTGAAATATGGTGATTGTTTCTTTGAACTTTTTTAAAGAATTTGGATGAAAAGTTTCTACTCATTTCATTAGCATATAAAATACGATTCTTCTATATATTTTCGAGAATAATCGATTATTGTACCGATACATTTTCTATAGGATAATTAAATCAAATCTGGGTTACACGTGAGAGCGTTTATACACGTCACATAATTATATCAAACGAATAGATTTACAATCGCTTGATGTCCGTTTATGAATATTCATTTACCATCTATTCATCATAAAATCGATAAATGTTCAGCTTGAAATCGGCTGAAAAGTGAAATCAACCAACTATCCAACGATAAAATGCAACTAAAATCAATTTTAATTTTAATAATGAAATAATTTCGAATATTTTTTTAACTAACTTGAAAATAGGATTTTATTGCATATTTGAATAGTTCAATCGATGCCGAATATTCGAGCAATAAATAAGCAGCCTTCGAGAGAGATTCTTTTTATTTAGAAAAAAAGCACCGAGATCAGCCCATATTATCATTTCTAACGAATCAATTTATGACGCGATTGCAGAGCTTCGAAATTTACGATTCCCACTTTGGATATTTGGATATTGGCTCTTCGGATCAGATTGACTCGTTTATGCGTATTTACGATTATGGCACCCAATAAATAAGAGCATTCGTACGCGAGTTTCACAATGGCTTCGTATAGAACCCCGGGTGAAGAATTAAGCCCTTCGAACCTCACCTGGCCATCTTAGATCGATTAAGCTGGATTCACACAGCGTTTTGTCTATATTTCAAACTTTTCATCGAAAATAGTCAAGAAGAAAAGAGCAAGTTTTGCATGTTTGCATAGCATTTTGTGAGCTTTTCAAAATGAAGCTGGATATATTGATAGATAGAACATATTAAACATGGACCGTGTGAACGTAGCTCAAGTCTCATCAGCCCAAATGAAGATAGCCAAAGGCGCACAACTCTTACTTTTGGTTTCGGTTTCAATAGAGACAGTCCAGTTTCGCATCGGAAGAAAGTGTTGCTAGACGAGGCCACCTCGTAGAGGCTTTTGATGGCTGTTATGCCATAAAAATGGAAGTTAGGTGTGCTTTATTTTTATGAGGGCGTGTGCTTCAGATAGTGTGTGTACTTTGGTGATTGGAGTGCAAGTAGCCGGAATGGTTTTAGAAATTAGCCGAGGTCGATCGATTGGAAATTAGTCGCTTTGGCCTAAAAATCGATAATCGTATTGTTCGATCGTACGTAGTTAAATTTTCGAAATTTCGTTTTATGTAGTTCACGAATGTGTTTATAATTTACATATTGGAAAATTATTACGAAAAGTGCCCATACATTTCATCAATTTCATTGCTATATGTTCAATTATGTACGATAACTTATACATGTGTCATTTTCGCCGAAATTGAGTTATGTGCATGATTCGCATCTATCTGCTTCAAGTAAATTAAACCACAATAAAATAAAATATCATATAATATAAACTTCCCAAAATTTAAATCATAACATTAAACACATTATTTTCTTATATGACGACTGAATTTCACAAAGAGCACACGTGACCTTTTTTATCGATATTGAGTTAAGTATAAAAAATGGTTCTTTATACGATACAAAACTATTTTCTGTATCTAACATAATATCGATTAAAAAGTCACTCGTGCCCTTTGTGAAATTAAGTCTTCATATAACATACGAAAAATATCAAAAAGAGCAGAAGTGATCTTTTTATCGATATTGAGTTAAGTACAGAAAATGGTTCTATGTATTTACGATACATAACTATTTTTTTTTATCTTACTTAATTTCGATAAAAAAGAACACTCAAGCCTTTTGTGTAATTAAGTCTTCATATAACATACGAAAAATATCAAAAAAGGCACAAGTGACCTTTTTTTATCGATATTAAGTTAGATACAAAAATCATGTATCATTTATAGAATCATTTTCTGTACTTGACTCAATATCGATGAAAAAGATCACTTGTACCTTTTGTGAAATTCAGCCATCAAACAACATACGAAAAATATGAAAAACCATCAGTTCACAACCCCTGCATTAAGGCTTCGAGGTATAAAAACGAGTTGACGACCCCTGCCAGCGTCGGCACGCGTTTCCGAAACGCAACAGCGGCGCTCATTCGGCGTCCGGCGCTCGGCGCGAAAGCACGCGTCGCTCGATCGCCGTCGAAAAACCCGCGAAACTCTTACTATCGTTCGAATTCGAACCGTCGAATCTGAGCTTTGGCCGTATTCTTCCGCGGATCGGTGGACCGCCGTTTTTCCCGCGCTTCGAAAAAGCGATGTGCGTCCTCCGCGCGAACGGACTCTGAGGCGAATTTTCCGTTCGGGTGCCGATCGGATTCTGTGTTTTTGTCGATTGACATGTCTGTGAAATCGGTGTGATGGGATACGGGTCCAATTTGCGTGAAATTGCCACCATGCATGTAAGTTTTTTTAATTTTTAATTTAATGTTTTTGAATATGGGGGTTGATGTGTTTCACGATCGGTCGCCGGTTACTTGTGATGGAAATCGATTTTTTTTTGGTTATTTTTAGATCTTTTGTTTGTGCGTTGAAAATAATTCGTGTAATTCGATTGAATTTCTGGAAAATTTAATTTGTTATGCCGTATTGATTTTTTTTTGTTCATTCAATATTTGCTATCGTTTTGTATCTGATAACACCGTTCGACAAGAAAATGGCCAATCAATGAAACTTAATGAACTTTATGTATTTTGATGTTCTGATCACGAATATCAAATCCGTTTTTCTGTAAGACAAATGGTTTTTGAAAAAAATCACATTTTGTAGTTTTTTTTTTGGTCGATTTTCAGCGAAAAAATCACTTTAAAATCATCATAACATTTTTATTTATTAATGTTTTTATACAAAACTTTCAGAAACTATTAAATATGAGTGTATTTATATGTTAATGAAAATGAAAAGGTTCTATTGTTTTTACTTTTTGAGAAAATAATTATTAAAAGTGAATTTGAAGAAAATAGTACAAAAACATTTAAAATTGCAAAAATTGCTGATAATAAAATAGTTTGAAAGCATTAAACTGTGCTTAATACATCAATAAACAACCTCAAAAGTCTCAAATTGTAGTATAAAATCAAGTTTTGAAAAAAAATAATAAATAGTATAGATTAATAGAGTAACGCTCGCGTCGAGAATATCCCCATACATTTTGTATGAAAAATGTGCGCTCACAGATATTAACATATTTCTTTTATAAAAAAGCAATTTGTACAAAAATAAGGATAGAACATGTAAGCTAATCACTTTTGAAATATCGAGAAATATATTTCAAATGGAAATTAAGATTGATATATTAATAGGAATATTTTTAAAAAATGTGTGATTTTTTTCATGAAAATTCGTCATAAATCAGCCAAAAACGATGTTATATATATAAATTATTTTTTGTATGATTTAGTATTAATCATTTCAACGTTTGAAACCAATTTCATGAAAATAAGATTTAAAATAAATTTATAATTTCGATTATACCTTGTATGGAGTTTGAAATTTTATCGAACTTTGAACTCAAATTGTGAGTAAACCAGTTGTTTCATGTAAATTTTGACTTCAAAATCGGATTCTACGTGGTCGAATTTATAATAATTTCTTATTTTTATTGATGGGCCATCAGAAAAGGCGAAATTTGTATATCAGTGTAATTGATGTTTTTTCGACTTTGACGAGCCTCTAATCTACTTCGATTATTTTGATTGCTGTATAAGATTGTTTAAAAGTAGTGTTTCAATCGTCAGTTGTATTTAAGAATTCGAACTATTCTAGTGTAGTTTGACTGATAAATTATATTCAGTACTTCATCTGACGATTGAAAGACTAGACTTCAATGTTATATTCCTAAACCAGCGAAAAAAAATATACGTTAGCAACTATTTCGTATAAAAAATATCATTCATCAAAAATTTCCCCTGCTGCTAATATTATTACGCTTTTGAATAGATTTCGTAACATTTTCCCACAGTCTCCCCATGAGTAAATTTTCGAACGCTTCGACGGTTATCCTTCGTAGAGCTTTAACAGTAGTACGGTTTTTCATTGTTACCTTTGATACACCTTTATAAATATATTTTTTTATTGTACGTCGTCTATATGTACAGCTGTCCCGTAAGTTGCACGTGTCTTCCCTCAGGTATATCGCCATATGACGTTATAAAAAATAATACTACGGTCGTAAATATCTGAAAAGATCCTTATTTATTTTGATATATAAAATCGTATGTACGTATCTCGTATAATGAGCGTTCTTTGCTTACGTGATTTGAGTCTCGTAATTGGCTGCGAATTCTTAGATGTTTTTTTTTTCTCGGGTTAAACATGTAGATGAGGGCGATTTGATCGCTTGATATTTGAGTCTTAAGAACTTGGTTTGAATAAATTTATTAAAACAATGCCTAATTTTATGCACGATACCTGACCAAAGCTTTGGTTTATTCTCGAACTAACACTGTCCTATTTGTCAACGAAACATGAAACATTTTTCATTTATTTTGTTGCTAAAAGTTTTCTTATAGTATGGATATGTCTAATAAAATTTAGTGTGGAGAAATATGGAAGTGTGTTAGGCCTTTGACTGAATTCATCAACGACTATTTTGAATTTCATAAATGTGAAACGCGTTTCAGCGTTTCAAATACGACTACGCTAAACGTCATATTTGATCATAAACGTTTTCTTTGATTCGTTTTCATCTGCGCAGATTGAATTCGTGTTTCTTGGAAGTGGATCTGATGCATTGCCAAGTGCATGTGCACGTAACTGGAAACCCATGTAAACTGCTTTGATCGTATCCATAATTCACTAACGTGTGGAATTTTGATTGGTTCAGTTTCGGTTTCACTCTGGATATCGATCGATCTAAATAAAACCGAGCTCTATTTATCGAACGAGAACGTTGACTCTATTATACACATCGGTTCATGTACCCTTGAGAATATGTAATTTTCAGCCTCGAATTCAGAATTGGCTTTGATCGCTCGAAAAATAACTTCTAAAGAAACTATGACGTCTTCAAACAATTTTTATTTGTGCTTTAAATAAGCTGAAACTTCGTAATAGAGTTCTGACTGTATTCGATTACATTCTGTGGGAATTTTCATTTAATTCGATCAATTGCTTTCGAATTGTTCTCTTATAACGTCGCTAATTAATCGAGGACATGTTGCTCAACGTTCGAAATTTGTGGCCTTTTATAGAGTCGACAATTAGTTTAATTATATTTTTTATATAGCCAATTTTGTAACGCTTCATAAAGCGGAGCGTAAATCTGTTGAGCAAAATCTAATCTAATCTTCCGATCTATTTTGAAACTTTGATCTCACACGAAATTTGTTGATTCTATCAATCTTTCGATGAAATCCAGAATCGATTTTCTAATTTCGAATAAATCATCGATTCTCAGAACGCTGTGTCGTTTCGTTCGAACCGGACATCGAAGACTTTTGCAAAAGGTGATTCATATGATACAACAGTGAAAAAAAAATCGCTTAGTTGACGTCACGGTGCGTTAACCTTCGCAGAAACATTTCACCGAATAAAAGTTTCTGTGGGCAGATCGATCTTGCAAATTGCTTCTATATAACATACACTGTAATCGCTCGATCGACTTTTTCCATCTACGTAAACAAAATGACGAAAAAAGAAAACAAAAGTACGGTTTCGCTATGTGCTAAAACACTCAGCCAGCAAGATTAGAATAAGGTTTCATGTCGCTTTTTTAAATCCGATAAAAATATTCGACCGTATAAATTAACTAATCTAATAACGATGCCTAAGCTGTTTGTAAAAAATATATTTATATACATATAATATTATGTTCGCACTTCTAATTAATCTTGAGAATCTAAATCGTTAATGGTATTATATTTTGGACCAGGAAGGCGGGTTTTTGAGACACGAATCCACTCGATCATCAACTACACATCGGGGGCGTATTTCAATGGTAATAATTTAACGTCTCGAACGAAGGTCGACAATGTTTAATAACCCTTTCGTACACTAAAATAGTACCTTAATCTATTAAATAATTTTAATTACGAGGGTGGCGGGATAACTTTCGTTTTTATATTTCACTTCCATATTTTGTCGCCCGACCTGTTGGTCGTGTACTGACAGAAGTCCACATTAGCAAACAGTTAGATAATTGTTTCCGGCCGTGACTTGTGTAACCCAGACCATATTTATACTGTTGTCTGGTTGATTGGACAAGCCGCGGGCGTAGAAAACGTCTCTGAAAAAAATAAGTGTAAATCTCCAAGTCACAAATCTGGCCACCCCGCATTAGGAACGATACATATCATCAAGTGTCAGTAACAAAAAATCATGTGTGTACATTGATATTTGTGTATTAGAAAGCTTGTATTTTCGAATTTCATCATGCTTTTCAATCCTATTTTAAAGTTGCTTCAAATTTTAAATTATGTTCATTTAAAATCATCTTCTTTTTCAATATTTTTGTACGGTTTGGAACCTGCCATTTGAGTGTTAATTTAGAAAAATATAACTATGAATTCAAGGAAAAAAGTATTAACTTGTTCAAAATGTCGAAAGATGTTTGTAACCGATTATGTATCATGATAAAGATTTTCTGTTTTTCCTTTACAAATATTTTTCATTTTGAATAAAATTTTGATATCACAGTTTTTGCACAAATAAAGCAATTAAACTACGTCTATTCAAAAAAAACTTTTTTTATATTACATCTGATGTTTCAAATAAGTCGCCAATTGTCGCTCACGTCTTAAACAATTTTCTCCACCAAATTCGATTGTCAATTAAAAAGCTCCTAAAAAATGAATATTCAAATTATTTTTTGGCGCGCTTAATAAATTCTTATACATGCGTACATATATAGGTGTCAAAAACGAGTTTTTTACTCTTTCAGTCATTCGGATAATTCAAACCATTAAGCGCAAACGATAAATATCGCCTCTTGCGAAACGACGTCACGCTTTTTTTCTCTCCTATGCTTTGAATGAAAAACTCGTAAATATTTTGATATCGAAGAACGGGTTGCTCGCTCTTATTTATTATGCATTATTGGCATGTTGCGTAAAAAATAATATTTTTTGGTTTATCGCCCGCACGACGTTTTAACACGTTCAACACCGCTCCGGCTCACCCTTCGTACTACGAAAGCGATACGTTTAATTCGATATGATTAGTTAGATAGGATCGGTTCGATTCGATCTTGTCAATTTTTAACTATCGCCAATTAAAAATATAAATCTATTATCCGATACGCTATTTATATCGCTCTATGGAATACATGTGTACGTAGTAGATAAAATCGATTTAATTTTTCTTGTTTCGAATGTGATATGTTGATTCGTTTCGATATCGGTTCTGTTAGACTCGCTCCTGTTAAGAAGCGTTTCGTAAATCGTTTAAATTGGAATTTATTCAATCAAATCTCATACGAGATTCTTGTTATAACACCGGATTGCTCAATAATGATACACTTCCGAACGTTAGACTGCAAATTCGACAATTTGCGGTTTCCTCACAAAAACCATTCATCCGCCGATAGATTTTCCTCGAAGATTACCAACATGTGCGCAACATCTCAACATCATCAAATCTTATATCGAATAGATAACGATATACGTAACAGCATATCATCCATACTTAAGTTCTATAGATCAACCGCATAACTAGTACAATTATTCCTCTTACAACAATAGATTCTAAGAATGTGTGTATTGGCTTATATGCTTAAAAATGTATTTATTTATCGATGCAGGTATTTCTAGTCATTTTTATTTTATTTTTCATATCATTCACTTTAAAATGTAGAAGAAGCCGTTTGATAAAAACTCCGAAGAGTAAATAAGGACGATTTAAAAAAAAAAAACATAATGACTCGCCAAAAACACATCTCTAGAATCGCGAGGATTCTGAAGCCCAATGTGGCATGAACAAACGTTTTATACGCAATTGGATGGTTGGAATTATAGGATGGTACATGTTCAGCAAACATGTTTATCTTCGAGGTCGTGTTGGGGTTGAAATTTTCACGCAGACGAGGACCTTTGGCCTCGCGTTCACTTTTGTCGCGGGCGTGGTGGTCTCCACGGTATAAATCTCCTCTTCGACATCGGTTTTAATTAACAATTTAATTTTTCACGGTGTCGAAGCTGCATTACGCCAAGACATCGCAAGTACCGCGCAGGATACGTGCGCCCAAGGATAACAACCGCGAGACTCTCGATTCAATATCCACTGTTCAAATTCGATATTTACACGGTTCATATCATAGTACATACGTACATACATATAGGTAAGTACTTATAATTTACCTATGTCTTGTAAAATTGTAAATAATCGAGTTAAGAAGTCGATTCGTGCCGCTTTTGGCCGACGCAAATTCAATAAATAATAATCGTCTTACGTGCCGCGAATTTCGTTAGATTTTTTTTACTCTGCGGAGTGTTGAGTAATAAATTAGTTTACATCGTGACGGCATAATTATAATCGTAATTCAGCGGATTGCTAGTGTACATTGCGTATATTTCATATTCGCTAAAATGAACGTCAGATATCAATTAAAAAGCTCTTTTGCGCATCCCGATATATGATCTATTGGCGTTTGAAAAAATATTATTGAACTCCGTATATTTTTTCCTTGGTGTTTTTTATTCGATTGTAATGGATCTAGTAATTGCCTTTTGTTTGAGTTATGGCTTAAAATCATTTTCTTGTAAATCTGCTCGTGCACGTTTATAGAAAACGTCTTTAACAAAACATTGTTATAATTCACTTTCATACATTCTATTGTTTTTCGTTCAGTAATACATTTTGACCTTAACTAGAGTAGATCTATTTTATTGCATTTACATTGCATTAACGATATCAGATCATTCTTAGCGTTCATTGTAAACGAGAAATATAGCTTTATAACGCGCTCGTATATTTATTACGACTTCCTAAGCATCGCAACAATAAAACGCTAAAGACTTTCTCTTTTAACGAAGAAAGAGCTTTTTTTATTAGTTTTCTATATCGATTTATCATGCCGAAGAACTGAAATTAATCTTACATTCTTTAACGGGACTTTTCCACATAATTAACGCAAATGTGATGTCGATAGTATTATACTGCAGAAAACCGTGAGAATAACCCACGTTATCATTTTTTTCATATTATTATTCATTTTTGCTATGCAAATTCAGTGTAATGTGTGGTCCACATATTACTGTAAAGAAAAGTACAGTCAGCGTTCCAGTTTTTCGGCGATTCTTTTTGCAATTTTTGAATCGATTAATCGTCGACTGTCTTAGTGTTAATGTATTATCTTAATGCACATTCGGTTTTGAAAGTTTTCAAAACGTTGACGTATTGAGATCTTCTGGTGTTATGGTCTCATTAGAAAGCAAAGTGTGGCTTTAGAGATTCGTTGTCGTTAAATGACTACGAGCGAAATTTCCCTCTCGTATTATGCACCTATTTTTAATTTCGATACCTTCAAATTTCGAGTTTCGCATTCGCAGACTTGCATATGTTTTTGTAACGAAACTTGTTTATTATATCGTTGAGGCGATAAGTCGTCATTAACTCATTTATGTAATCGTGTGACAACTAATTAAAAAGAAAGTAAATTTCATACGCTCGCTTCTGCTCAAACTCGAAGTGAACGGAGTCATCGAATCACTTTTTATCCGAACGACTCTATTTTACATGATTAATTTATCGATTTTATAAAATAATATATTCAATCGATACATCAAAAGTGATCGAACCGACAGTTTCTATCGATTGTTATTACAGACGCCTCGGGGTGAAGTTTCGCGTTATCCAATCGCGAGCCTCATTAATAATTTATCGCGATCAACTTTCAATCGGACAGAAGAGAAAAAGCTATAGGAAGAGACGGACGTGACTAAGAACTAGTTGAAAAATAATAAAGTTCAACGAAAAAAGCGTGCATAACGCAAGCGGCTCACGCACAACACGAATGACTACTCTCTTCGCATTCAAGAAAAGTGGTAATAGCTCAATAGAAAGCTCATGTGCAGTTTCTTGACCTTAGTGTTTACTGTGGCCTTTTTCGGCGTGGCCAAAAGCGTTTCGGTATTCGCAACCGAGTTACGCACACGTCGATCGTGATTTTGGTCTTTTCAAAATTTTTTGTGTCGTGTCAATCAATTTGAAATTTTCGAATCACCGCTCATATTCGAATCGATCTGAAAAAGTTAACAAATTTGAAATGTCTATGAGCTTTCGAAGAAAGCGAGATGTCTTTATGAATCACCATAAAGATTGAGCTATTTGTTCCATTAGTCACAATCTTATTTCACGGTGAATAACGACAGTGACTCATTTATCATTCGAATCGGTTCATCCGCAATGTACATTGGAATAAAGACTTTCTTGATGCACTTATCATCGTCATTATTGCGAATCAAATGTAACATTTCTGATGCTTTAGTTATTCAATATCGTACGACATTTTCCGTTAGTTGTATTACGATTCTTACGCACTTTATTGTGTTATTATATAAAATAAACGATCCATTGTTCTCAGTTGTGACATTGGACGCTCCCACAGAAATTGCCTCTTTTACATACGTCTTTTTTTCAGGTCGTCCTCTCACCCGAGTGTTGAAATCTTGTTCTCGTTACGATACGAGATGAGTCTTCTTGGGCAATCTTTTATTTTCTGTACCCTTCTGAAGGTGCCGTAAAGTTCATGAAGCTCTAATGAATCTACCGATGTGCTTTTACGATGCCATCAAATTTATGATTATTGAAGTGGTATAAAAATATATACTATATATTACGCTGAAATATTGATTTTCTAGTTCATGTGCGGCATAAACTTTATCATCAACGCGTGTGGTTTATCTGAGAAAATTTCTTTTTACGATCATAGAAAGCTAAATTGTTCTACAATAAAATATCTGAGTGAGTTCAGTGTTGTTTAGTTAACCTGCGTCGTTTATATTGCCGTCGAAGATCCAAGGGTCCAGTTTCTCAGGGGTTGTAATTATAGGATAATATCTCACGAAATGTCGGTAAAAATCAAAAGATTTTGTGAGAAAAACAATTTTTCGCAGGTACATAATTCTCCTGCGAACTTTTTTTTTCAACTCAGTTCTTCATTTCTGTTTATCTGAAAAGTTAATAAGATGGCGAACAGCTTATTTTTTTCAACTAATTTGAAGCACGTATACTCGCAAATCAAAATCTATAAAAATCTCTCGTGTGAAAATTTGTGTCCGGTGGGAAAATCGATGAAAACATTCTCACAGGCAAATAATCCTTGGACTATTTTGTTGCATCACGTAGACTTATCAAAGAAGCGGAAGAAGATGGCGTCGACTTCCGACGAAAAAATAACTATTGTTGCTCTCGACAAAGCACTGCATAACAGAAAGAAAAAATGTCGCAAGTTTTCGGAAATCGAAGAATAAACCGCTACACACACACATAATCGAGATCTCCCGCTTTCTATGACTCTTTCAACGTTTCAAACCAAATCTTTCATCAAATAAAACATCCCTCGAACTGAAGGTCTTACTTTGATCTTTCTTCAAACGAATATCTTCGGTTGTGGGATCATTGTTTCAATCACGATCGTCGGATCTGTTTTACAAGCAACCTGTCATTTTGCACGTCACGTTTCCACAGCTTCTATTGCCGTTTCTCACCTCGGCATCGTAAATTATTCATCTTTTGTCGAACGTTCCTCGAACACCTTAATCCTTCTTTTACCTGCAATTGTAGCACCTCGTTCCAGTTTTTTCTTTTCGCCTATACAACACGAACTCGTCTTCCGACAATCGGATCCAATAACCTTTCATCGCCTTCGAAATTGAGCCATTTTTTCCCCACTAATTGAATATCGATAGAACTTTCATTGCAATTAACGGAGCTGCTGTCACGTCGGTTGATGCGACAAATGGTTCTTCAACTTATTTTTTCTGTACACGTTTAGACGACCACTTTCTCTAATTCTGTTATTAATCGCGGAACTCGTGGCACGTCTGTCGATAAGAAACATAGGTGCCAATAAAATAATTATCGTTTCGAATCGAACGTCGCGTTGCGCAACAGTTGTCAATATATTTTTTCGTTTTTAGAATTATGTCGTTTTCGGTACCGTTTTCGCGATTCGCCATAGTGTATAAAAGACCGCGTAACGGCGACTCTTTATTCGATGGGCTTTTTTCAAAAGAACTGTCAGAGTGCATTATACACGTGTGCTTTCAATAAAGAGAACAATATTGAGGTTCCCGTTCTTCTGAAATGCGAATTTTTTCGTTCGTTTTATCACAATATGTGGGAATATTCAACGAATTGATTTATTCGAGTGTGCAACGTTTCAGCTAATTAATCATATTTTAAAAGCAATTCAGTATATTTATCTTTATAAACACACTCAAGACTGAGTAAACTTAATTAAAATCTTAACCAGCATTGTAAATACATTTAGAAATATGATATAATAAACAAACGTGACTATTTTCAACAAACTGTCCATTTAGATAAAATTGAGAGCTGGTGAGGATACGAGGAAGACGGAGCTTCTAGTTTTTGACGCTTGTCGATGTTAGATTTTCAGTTAGGTCAGATCATGTTAGGTTTTTGTTTCTTATTCTCATTAAGTTATATTCGGTTAGACTAGATCACGTTGTAGGTTTGATCATTTTAGATCGAGCGTCTTCTGGATTGGATGGAGACAATGGCTCCACTTAACCGTTCAATAATCAATTTACCGAACGATTCGAATTTAGATCGTCGACCGACTCGGTCCCATGTTAACAATTAACAATCGAGCATACCCCCAGCATCCGTAATCGTAAAATTGGATCGGGATAAAGGGCGCTCGCATTCCGCTCGGGGTCAGCGTCTTCGGAATTCGGGCCGAGCCGCATAACGGGCTGATGCATCGTGATTCCGAAAGGATGCTGTAAAAGTGGTGACCTACGCTCCCTTTTACCGCTTCCATTCTTTCTTTTTCTCGAACGGAGACTCAAATATTTATTGGCGCCATATTCGATTCTGCGACGATACAATTTCCAGTCAAAAAAATCTTTTCTTCTTGTTTGGGTTTCGCGTTTACTTCTTCGTTGATGTCTTTTTTTGATTTTCTCTAGGAAAAAAAATATTTGCGTGTAATATTATAATGGATCGATATTCTTTTTTTGTACCACATCAAACTTTCTATGCTGTCACCTTCGATGATTTGCGTACAACATTTCAATTATTCAAACTGGAGAAAGGATTTGATATCGCCTGTCAATTTCAATCATAGCGCTTTATAAACACCGTAATTATCTCGCAGAACCCTCGATCGCTTCGTATCATTTATTAAACATTTAAATCGGCAAGAATAACAGCGAGCATCATTAAAGCATATATGTATGCAGAATTAATGAGCGTAAAGTGTGTTAAACAATCGTACAATCGTGCGGCCGACCAAAGTACAAGTTCGACCTTCAATCATTGGCTCATTTGCAATTGAACCTGTGAGAACATTTAAAACCCTTCACACAGTCAATTGCAAATTCTTCGAGTATTACACTACGCTCTTACCGTGTTTACTGTTGAATTTAACACTGGTTCGACCGCCGAATTCCTCGAGTTTGTTTACCCTCGTCGTTGTTGAATGTTGATTGATGTTTAAAATTTTTTTGCGCTCATTGTACGCGTTATACGTGTACGCTCCTTACGGTCGTTGTACGAAATTTGCATACGTGCGCGAGTGCGTATTATTTCTTCGGTTTCCCGAAAATCGTGAGTTCGATTTCTCTTCTTCGAATGATGATGATGATGATGACGCTGGGAACGCGTCAGTTTGACATTATAATGAAAGATCATAGCTCGGACTATTAACATTTTACGTCTAAGAAGTACAAAGTTTACGTCTTAATACCTGCGGCACGCCTCTTGCTTTCTACGTATCACACACATATGTCGAGATAATCGCTTCATCTTTCATATTTTCATTTTTAGACGCAACACTGTTGAGATTAACATCTAATGATCGCGGAAGGTACTGTGGTTTTCATTTCGAGCCTGACACGTTCACAGATGTGCAATAATCTAACTGCATACATTGTAAATAAACTGCTAAAGAAAGATGCTCATTCAACTCGACTTATCAAAGAAATCTTTTATGAAGATTGTATATTTTCATTTCGGTGAAAATTTGAATGTTTTTCATTTCGCGTTTGAATGATTATTCAACTATGTATGTATTTAGCATTTGCACACGTTTGAAAGACGGCAATCGTTTCTGACAGTTGCACCTGTATAGTAGAAGAGTCGTTGTTATAGCTGGCGGCTATCTCGTCATACATTATGGCAAACTGGCGGTGAAAGTTTCACTATCAGGGCTGTACCTAATTTCAAATCTAAACATTACACCCACATATGCTTAAATCAATAAAGCATCGTTATAAAACAATCGAAAGTTAATACATGAACACACTTTCCTTTAGAATTTTATTCCGAATTAAAGTCTCGGTATTTTGCAGATTTTACGTTGTCATTTTTTTTTCTAATTTAATGTATATTCTAATGGAAATGAATATACACATAGAAACATTAATACTTGAAATGTCAAATAATGAATTTTTTGTTAATTTTAATTGCAACCCTAATCGATCAAAGCATCAAAAGCTCAAGTGCCGTTTAGACGGCGCTCATTAATTTCAAAAGACCTTCACTTTTCACGCGTCGCACAAAAGCAACTATAGAAATTTTCCTTTCGACGCTTCGGATTTTCTTCCAAGTTTTCATGTTTCGAACCACTTATACGGCACGCTTCGTCTTTAAATTTGAATGTTAAAAAATTTTTGAATTTCTGTTCCCCGAGGCTATTGCCACCTGTTGCACGCGTTACACTCGTCCTTTTGCGCCCTTCGCATTTGCATAAGTGAATTATGACGGGTTCTTCTCTCGAAGGGTGCTTTTTTTAACGTTTATTTTTTCGTTATGAATATGGAGATGAACTTCGCCGAAGTCGAGGACCGATCTTTCCTTTTTTAAAAGGGGACTCGTTTTTCGGTTCGAAATTTATTGAAAATTCGCTGCATAGAATACGTTTATTTTTTTCACTGTGTCGATTCGAGTAATTGTCGATCGGACTGTATCTTTTCGTAAAATTAAAACCAGTCTAGGTGTGTCGAATGTAATCATTCGTAATGAATAGCTTAGCAGCTAATAAAACGCGGTAACCTCAAATTTTCTTTTTAGATTCGCCATTTAGCAATAGCAATTTCGATTTCTTAAAAACTTTCGCTTCTGATATCGATATTTTCATTTAAGTATGCCATTATGAGTGTAATAAATTAGATCGAAACACAAATCGTATTTTTTTGACGAATTCAATCTTTGAAGACTCAATCGCGCATTCTTACGTACATAATCAAAATCTCATCAATATCTGTATCAAATTATGAATTCGTAATTTGTATGGATGATTGATGCTTTTGTTGATAAAAAATCGGTAAAAATTTTTCATGGCACGGTCGAATTACATCAATTAATCTTGCTGTAACAATGCACAGTATGTTTTCGTACACTTGTGTATCGGATTTCAACACAAGCGAAAAAATAATCAACTTCTGACACGTAAATTTATCATAAAGATCTTTTTATCTCAAGTTCAATACATAATAACACGCTTTTTTAATGGGACTCGACAGAATTTTATTATATCTTATACATATTATTTATTTTACTTTTGCTTCAACAATATGGCTTTCGAGGAAAAGTACATTTTTCCTAAACGGTCGCTTATTGTCGCTATAGTATTGCCATTTTGAACTTTGACTATTCAATTTGTGCTCGTTAAGAAGACATTTTCATTTGAAATAACGGATGTCGTTCAAAAGCGAGCAAAAATATTTTTTTAATACGTCTTTTTATTGTTGTTTTGATTTTCTTCTAAGTTGAACGCTTTTGTGAATGGCTTTTGTTCATTTTTCTAAAAGTAGCCCAACTTACTACTGAGTCATGATAATTTTCAACTTTTTCTTATTGAAAATTTTCTATTTAGCGTAAAATTTGAATGTACAATAAAAATTCAACAATTTTCAATGGTATATCGATTACAAATCAAGCAATTTACTAGGAATCATATAATTAATATTCGTAACGCATCATATCCTCGTTTCTGTAAAAAATAAACATAAACGGAATTAGTATGCGAATATTCCTTCGTTTCATTTACGATTGTTGAATATCAATTGATTAATGTTAAAGTCCATGTCGATCTATTCTCAAGTTGAAAAAAAACACACATCGATATTTTTATGTACGAATCTTTTTTCAATATCAATTTACAAACAATACATTAATAAATCTCAATAAAAAATATTCTAAATTATCATTATGATATAAAAATTATCATAAAAACCACATAATAGATACGAAACGCCTTCGACATATTAACATAAAACATCCGCGAAGACGAAAAAAGCGAATAACAAAAACCTTTCAAGAACTAAAAACTACAGATCGCCAAATGTGTATCATGTTCATCGATGACAGTGAAAGCGAATCGAAATAATCGATGAATGAATAATGCGAAACGAATCTCTTTTCATTGAGGGAACTGAGATGAAAAAATTAGAGGTGAGAGTCCACTAGAAGACCGAAGCCTTATTATATTATAATAATATAATATCGTTTCGTTAAGAAGTTGATTCTAGAATCGAGACTTAACACCTGTCCACCTGCTGATGGTGATTTTCGAATAACTATTGCCAATCAAACAATCGACGATTGAAAACTCGATGGCCTTCGCGCTTCGAAGTGGTCTCTGTGACATTAGTCATGTTTCTTGGAATGTTTATTTAATATCACTAGCTTTATTTCGATTTTATTTTGCTAGTCCTTGCTAGTGGCTTTTGCAAAATTCCCAGTATTAACATATGAACGAGAAAACAACCACGCCTGAATAATCATTTATAAGTTGAGAATCTCTGATGAATAAAAACAGTGAGTGTAAAATTCAAACTCTAAAGAGATTGACGCTAGATGAATCATAATCAAAATACAGTGGCTTCTCTATTTAGAAAAACTTCTATGCGTAGTATTCAAAAGATTTTCAGTTTCCAACATAAAATTGAATTTTATATTCAAATGAAAATCTCTTTGATGAGTCTTGTTTTATCTTTAGTTCCACAGTTTTTTTCAATTAATACGATTCCAGAACCGAGCTTACATATCATGACCCACTTCAGAAATTGATATAATTCCTCGGATACACCTTTTCCATACCTTTTTCCACTGAAATCACAGCGGGGTGTTCCGTGAAGCAATCATCTTTTCAATTTCAAACTGCAGGAGAGCGGTCCCCGCGTCTAACAATTAGCCCTGAGAGACTCGGGAATTAAAAATGATAAAATAACCATAACACGAGGCGGACTCTTTTTCGATTCTCGCTTATTATAATGGGTACGGTTATTTATTTTATTCTGTGTCCGTTCGAGGGCCTTCGGCGACTAACGTTTTACCGTTTTACCATCAGACAATAATTTCGAAACGCTCATTTCGAACGAAAATAGCGTTGTTGCGTTTTTGTCTGACGCGGGTGCATTTACGATTTACGGTATATCTGCATAGTAATTCGTCTTATTACGTTTCTAGTTCAACACTGTATGACATCTATGATTGGTAATTACACGTTTGGTTATCGTCTTTGATCATCTCGCATGGTTCGAGACTATACTAAGTATGATAGTTACGTTGATCAGATCATCCATCTTTTTTTTTTCATATGAACGACAATGTAAATTTATGTATGAATGCATTTGTAAAGTAATACAAGCATTCTTGTTATAATGCGAGTTTGCATAATGCGATTCTAGGAATTTGTATTAAGTCGTTCGTCCATACATGACATCGTGTTTTGACGTCTTTCGATTATCAATTATATGAAAATCACAATTGAAAAAAATTACGATTCAATTATATAATTTTGCCTAATTTGGGCAATTAACAAGAAATTTTTGCAAATTTTAGAAGAGTTCTCTTTATGCTTTAATATTTTTTTATAACATCAAAACAAGCTCGTATTCTTATATGTATACCTAATAATGTATAAACTTGATTTAAACATTCAACAATGCAATCATCTAACAATTTTCATGCAAGTTCGTTCATCTTATAATCGAAAATTACGAATGAGCAAATTAAATTATTATCCATATTCTTACGAAACCCATCTTCCACAACATAAAAGCGCCGATTATAATACATACGTTAGAATTCCACATAAAAGAGCCGTTGAACCATCGAGAAGAAAATCGCTTCCTTCATGACGAAAGCGAAACGTTTTTCGAATCCGTCAATTGATCGTGTGTAGTACGAGTCTGTAATTACAACGTTCGCGTTATACGAAGCAACAATTTCGGATCTTAAGAGTACTCGTACTAATTGTGGCAAAGTCCTCTGTTGATTTAATGACCGGTATATGTCTTAATCATCGATCGATTTTCATCTCGAGCTTGCTTTAACCGTTAAATCTTATTACTAGTGTATTAAGGAGATGTTGAACTTTCAACGAGGCGTTTGCAGAAATCGATCATTTTCATTTTTATACGTACTTACATCGATCAATTTATGATGGAATTTTATAGTATATCGTTCGATGAATTGATGTGTTGAGAATTGAAGGTGAAAAACTTACTTCCTATAATGGTAAGGAAATGGAGATCGATTTCATCAGTTGAAATCTCGGCTCGGTTATTCGTAACGTTCAGTCGTTAATAAAAGAGCTATAAATTAATTTTAGAAACGCATGCTTGCCTATCAAATGTCTGTGATGAAATTCTAACGAAAAGTCAACAATATCCCTTCCATAGGGCGATCTTGTTGATCAGTTTAGTTTTGGCTTTTGAGCTGAACGTGTGTCCTAAATAAAAGTTGAAAGTGAAATTTGTGAATTTATCATTAGATCGGCAAAATGAAAAAAAATAATTTCAGTGTCGTTTATTTGTATAAAAAAATATTGTCGAAAATTGCAAAGGTATTATTTTTTGTAATTTAAAATTTTTATAATGTATAATACAAATAGGATTTAAAATGACTTTAATTCTATATACCAATGTGTGAATGTATAAAAGTCGATTTTCAACGGAAACAACATCATACACAGGAACTTTCACTGTTTTGAATATTTCACACTAAAATATCAGGCATTAATTAGCCTAGGGGCATGATGAGAATGTTCAGGTATATCCATTAACGTAAATCTTTCTCAGAAGAAAAAAAGCATTTTCATATATTTCTTAATGTCAAGTCATATCTGTTTCTAGATGCATTTTTACCTGCGCTATATTCGATGCATAAAAATATATTTCGAACGTAAACCGTTCAGCGAATTCGGACAAATCACTGTGGAACGTTCTGTCACAGTTTATTTTTTAGGCATTTCGTAACGAATTTCGTAAATCCGGTACGGTTCATTCAATCCAATTTTATTCACGAATTTACTCGCCTTGTTCCATTTTTCTCGCTCGATGAACCGAATAGATCTGTAAACATTTACTATTTACACACAGAATTAACTAAATCTATTGACAGAGCGCTGTTTACTCGAAATTACCGATAATGTTGAACCGTATTTTAATCTAGAATGGAATGATGAATGAGACTCGTTCGAATTATCGATGCTCGTATCAGTCAGCGTTCCAAAAAGCATTTTTTTCGAATTTATATCCATTTATTAGGACGACACATGGAATCTATCACTTCGATCGAAGCCTTCAAAGGCCTCGTATAACGTATGTGCTCCAAAACCACTTTCACCCATAGACTTTTCGCCATTATACCGAACGTTAGATGACCGATATAAGTTTCTAGTTTCACTATACGCTAGATTAGACGATAACATTGTTTTTTTTTTTCATATATAATGTATTGGAATTATAATAAAATATAGATTTTTTTCTCCGAAAAACGATACAGCCTTGCGCAAGGTGCTAGTATCTTATTCGAAAATCTTATTGTAAACGTGAAAATTCAACATCCAAGGTCGTAATACATAACGTTTCAAATATGAATCGTTAATATTCGTTCACGTTAGAAAGTGCGTTTCTATGAATTGTCGCCGTGAAAGTACACGACGACTTATAACGTGTCCAATTATGATGATTCCAACTTTTTGTACAACGTCTATCGACATAATCCAATTGTAATTATGCTAAACATTGTAATCATTTCGCGATGAAAACGTATCGATAGTTTTTATGCACGAAAGCGACAGTGAAAAGTACGTCAGCTAAAATGCATTAAGTACTCTCATTATAATAATTTTTATATTAAAAATTTACGATTTTTACTGCGATAATTGCGGCTTTAGATGATGGTGTTAGATCGAACAATCGTTTCCACAAATAAAAGACCACTTCAACGAGCCTTTCTCCAGATGAAACTTATATGCGTAGCCGGCTTATAATTAGATAACCATTACAAATTACCTCTTAGATTGTAAATCCCATAACGGATCAACCCATGCAGCGTTTTGCAGTTATACGTTCAGTTATAGTAAATATAATGCCCACTAATTATAATGCGTTGACGCTCAGTTTCGCGTGTGCATAATTTGCAAGGAATTATCACTTTAACCATCTGCATTTTAATGATTATAAATTGTAATATTAATTTGTCTTTCTTTTTGGATTTTCAGATCGAAAGGTTGGCTCAGTACGAGCGTTTGGCCGGTAGCGGAGATGCTGGAGCTCGAAGACGTGGTCAACGTCTTTCTGATCTGGAAAGAGTTCAAGATTTGTTCCCAAATGACTTTCTTGCCCTTCACGAACACGATGTTGTCGCAGCAACAGCTGGAACTCTTGTAAGTTTATATTTCTTTAATGAAAAGTCAACGACTTTAGTATATCGAGCGAAATTCTCAAGATTGCACATCATATTTGCTCATTGATAAAATCGACAGTCTTTTGATATTTCGGAATCATCTTCTTTACATAATATGTACAGCTTACTCACGAAATATTATATAAACTCACAGATTAGCGATATCAATATAAATTATACATCTATAATAATTGACAAATCAACAGAAATTACCCGAGTAAAAAAATGCCCTTTATAGTGAACTTTTAGTAAAAATCGTACGTAACGCATTATACGTGATGCAGTGGAAAACGATGACTCACGTCCATCTTCTTTACCATCATCATCATCACCATCGCCATCGCCATCATCACCGTGGTGTATCGCATAGGTAACGTCTTAATTGGCCCGTTGTGCCCGACGGTGAGCACATTTCGTAATAAACGAAAGGCTTAATTACGAACCAGGGCGTTGGCCTCACATCTTGGGTCGATTCGTTTCAGAAATCTGATGATTCGTATATTTTTTTCAGTGGATTTCAGTAAAAAAATTGTACATTTTATGTACGAAATATCAACGTTAAGAAATTGAAAACGTGTGCAGTTTAGACGGATCGATAAATTAATAGAACACAAGGTGTTGAAACATTCGATTACATTAATCAATATCTAGTTTAAATGAAATCGTTAGCATAATATAATTTATGTAATTTTATGAATATAATTGAAGCAAATGGTAATGTCGTCGAAGATGAATGTTAAACAGCAAGAATTTCAAGATTTTACATAATTGGCTCAATCGTTTAATTGAGACAATTTTGTACCTCAATTAACCGGAGTATACCGTACTTTATATTGCACTTGAATAATTGAAATGCCTACTTTATCTCGAAATTGTTTTCGAAGTGGATCAGCCAGATACGTTCAAGTTGTTTACACTCCACAAACGTATGTAGAACACTTACGATAAACGAACGTTTCCAAATTTGGACCCGGATCTAAATTGAAAAAAGTTCGATCGAATTATCTCATTATTAGATTCTCAAAGAAAAACATGATATACTGAAACAGAAATTGACTACGTTTAGTTCATTTCCAAAACTTTATATGTATTCATAACGTCGTGCGAATCTAGCTTTAAAGACCAATCACTAGTGGTGAATCTACCGATATAACATTACCCACGAGGAAGTTTACCCTCCTCGGATATCAAACATCTATTTATGAAACTACCGGTTTCGATACATACTCTTATACCGGTATTAATGATTCATCCGGAATTGCAAACCGCCAAAAATTATGATCGATGGACTTCGACAAAAGAGACCATCGCGAAAAAGCCATTCGTCTCTGCGTCCTTTTTGGCGACGTCCATCACCATGATGGACGATCCGAGGACTTGCCTCTCCTCGCGGGACGCCGTCTCCGAGACGTTGATAAATCATCGTCCGCATGAGGTCCTCGACTCGCTGCTTTGGCCTTTTCGGTCCTTTTCGGGAACGAGATGTTAATTGGCGAAGATTAGCCCGTCGACAATAGATATCCCGGCGAGGAGTTCGTGTGGGACGATCTCGGATGCCCACGCGAATTTCGATCTCGCCAAAGAGCTCGAGAATAATAAGAGAAGAGCCAGTTGTCGTCTGATTATTATCCTGGATGTACGCGTCGAGCTGGTGTCTCGAATCGAAGGGGATCCATAAATTTTTGAGCGTTTTTATTTTTCCGAAAGAGAGGTCTTGAGTAATCTTATCGCGCGAAAAGGTTCGAGTTTGTTGGCGTTTCAAATTCCGTGGCGAAATTTATATGAATATTAATGTATATTCGTAATGAAGACGATAATTATCAAAAGGAAAAAGAAGGTATTTTGCATCGATGTGCATTTTTTAAAACCCCATAAATATGATTATGTATTTAAAATTGAGAGATTTTATTACAAAGAAATTAAGGTATAATTTCATTTATATGCAAAAATAACTACTTTAGATTCCATATCTAGACAAAAGTATTCGATATAGAGAAACATAGTCAAAATATACGGGATTGCTTGATTTACTTAATTTTAAGGAAGCCTGGCGAATTCTTATATCTATGTACAATGACGAGGACATAGCCGTCTACTTTATCTACCTGTTCGGGTTTATACTGGAAATCCAAATAATAGTTTTACACTATGTACTTTAAGGTTATAATACGTTTTACTGAACTTATATCAAATTATATATTTATGTAGTTGTCTCTTGATTAAATTTCGAATTAAATTTAAACTCGTTATTGAAAAAATAATATTCATGTTAAAAGTGTGATTGCATTTTTTTGTACTTTGATACTCATTTGGCTTTAACTTTTATATGATAATACAAATCTATTTCAATAAGAACCTATATTGATTTTGTTTCTTTCTATTTTATTCAGAAATCAAAAACTCTTTTACGCAAGAGGCCTAGCTTGGAAGCTGCGCTCGGAGCCAGTCAGATAGCCGGAGCTGGTCAAGGAGCTATCAACGGATCATCATGTCACCCTCGTCAGTTCGTCATGGAAGCACCGTGCTCCATGGCTCCTGCTCCTTCTTCTCCTCATCAAGGGCTGAGCTCCGGAACAGTGCAGAATCAATCGCCATCAGCCTCTATTCAAGATAGACATTTATTCTTGTTCACCGATCTTCTATTGGTTGCCAAGTCCAGAGGCAACAATTGTTTCAAACTCAAGGTTATTTGAAATTTATTTAATAATTGTTGTTAAAAAGTTTCATATGAAAATAATTTTAATATATGTACTTCAGGAGGCTGTGCGCTTATCGGAAATGTGGACTGCCGCTGGAAACACTGATACCAGCTTCCTTCTTGGATGGGCCGGTTCCGGATCACCAACAACTTACATCTTAACTTATCCAACTCAGGCAGCTAGAGATTCTTGGCTAAGGTATAATTATTCACCAACTATTATGAGTAAATATCTCTAAAAAAATTCAATGTCATATTATAAATTTAAAAAAATGGATTACAGAAAAATTCAACATGCCCTGAACGTTCAAATGGGGTTTGAACCAAAAACAACAAATATGCAAATTCTATATAAAGATAACGCAAGTGCAATAGAATTCGTAAGTTGAAATAAAATTTTCGTAAGATAATATTCTATGGATTGAACTGTAAACGATATATAAAAAATATTTTCAGAGTAAAACATTATCTGTTACACCCGAAATGACTTCATCCATGGTTATTAGACAAGCATTACAGTTGGTTCAGGGTGGGGTGAATACTGAAGGAAATACAGCTTGGGGTCCAGCTAGAGATTTCTGTCTATGGGCTCGAACTTCTAGAGATTCTCCCCCTGTGCCTCTCATAGGATGTGAACGTCCTCATGCTATACAGGTAAATAATAATTGTATTTTCAATTAATGTTGAGACCGATTATATGTATAAAAAAATTGATTTTAAATTCCAGATGTCTAGGATTCGTCAAACTCTTTCCAACGAAGAAGGCTTTGATCTTGAACATGTCAATTCTAAAAATAATCCTTGTGGAATGGTTTTTGAATTGAGAAAAATCAATAGAAGCATTATTAAGACGTGAGTAAATTCTTTAATGAGTTAATATTTTTAATATTATTTAAAATAAAATTATATCATTATTTTATAGGAGAACTCCTCTGAAACTATTTAGAAGGTCATCGGGTCGCTTATTTGGTGTATCATTATCAAGATTATGTCCGAATGGTGCGTTACCAGCTGCTGTTCTCACTATGTTGAGGGTAGTTCATCGTAGAGGTCCTCATACTCAAGGCATATTCCGCAAAAGTGCCAATGCCAAGGCATTAAAAAATTTGCGAGAGAAGGTATTTATTTTTCTTGTACTACTTTTGCATTGGAAATTATTTTTCTTATATACCTACCTATCTTTTATTTTTAAGGTTGACAATGCTGGTGCAGCTGGTGCAAGATGTCCTGAGCTCGATAGCGCTCCAGTGCTTTTAATTGCCTCATTGCTAAAAGATTTTCTTAGAAGTCTTCCACAACCATTAATGTGTGATACGTTTTATTCTAATTGGATATCTACATTAAGTGAGTGTCGTTTATACTATCCAAATATGTTTCTATCAATGTTATTTTGTTTAACATTTCCGTATTTCATTTCACAGGTTTAGCGCCAAATGAAAAGATTTCGACCCTGCGTTCATTGTTGTTGAAGTTACCGAAAGTTAATTATAATTTATTATCACATTTTGTGGCGATTCTTCAAGCTATTGCAAGAAACTCTGCAATCAATTTGATGTGTCCTATGAATTTGGCTGTATGTGTTGGTCCCAGTTTGCTTTGGCCGACTATTCCGTGTGAAACTGCTCCAAAAGCTGTTCCAGCATTGATCGAACTGCTTATTATAAACGCCGATATACTGTTTGGTCCACATTTACACAATATATTCGGAAAAGGAAGCCCTGAACCATCTGCGAGTTTATCTTTGGACTCAGGTGCTGAAGAGAGTGACAGCTTACATTCGGTCGGCTTATCGTTGGATTCTCTGGATTTGACTTGTACACGAAAAGAAAAACTGTCTCTTAGTCGTGATTCAGGTCTAACATTATCTGAAGATGATTCTAATAGCAACGGTGGAAACAGTCCAGCTCCACGAAATGGACAAGCAGCTCAAATACTTCCTCAAGCAGGTATTCAAACTCATCAAGCACAAAGAGTTTATGCTAAATGTTACACCACAGAATCTCAAAATAATATACATGGAATACCCAAACTGGCAAATATGAAATGTGATGTGAGACAAAATAATATTTATGCTAAAAACTCTGATAATGATTTATATGCCATGAAATATGATAATATATACGGTACGACTGCAGATGTTCAAAAAACTATTGAGAATCAACAGAAAATATATGATTCTATAACTGCTCAAAATCGATACAACACAAATTATCATGATCAATCTATTTATGGAACATCAGTACAAAATCACAATATGCAAAATCGATTATTGCAAAATGGTGTACAAAGCAATGGTTTATCTAATAAAAATGCTACAGTTCCATCGAAATATCTCACTGGATTCGAACCAGAAAAACCACCCAGATTAGGAGTAAATAGAAATAATAGAAGTTCCAAAGTTCATAGTGTTCATATTGAACATACAAATGAACAGCAGCATCAAGTTCATCCTAATAAAGTATTCTTTAGGGCAAAGAGCTCTGATGATCTATTAGATAAGCGTAGTGATAGAAATATTTATAATTGTAGAGGCAGTCAAGAAAATATATATGGAAATATAGCGTATGAAAATAGAGCTCATGCGATGAAAAACAAAGTACAAAAACAAAGCATTCTTGATTCACATAAACTAGATCCATCTTTTCAAAGCTATTCCAGAGTTTATGGTGGCTGGGAACAAAGGGTTTTAAACTATACTTCTCCAAACCGTTCAAACGTAACAGCTTTTTCAGATGATAAATACAAATCGTCCAAGCAAAATATAAACGAAAATGTTAATGATGCAAGTTCAAAATCGTTGCATGTTAATCAAGATACAGAACAAACTCCTACATCGACAATTTTTACCAGAAAAGATTGGTCAAGACAAGCATCTAGAACCAAAAGCTTAGACGTAGGTGGAATAGACTGCCCTTATCCACCAGGAACATATCAAAACGGAAATGACGAAGACAATATGATCTACAAACAAGTCAATGAAAGATTAAGCGATTGTAACATGAGTCCTTCATATATTAACCAATGCAATCTAAGAAGTAGAGATCCTGCTCATGTCTGTTCTAAAAAATGCACTTCTGTGATGAACGATAGCATAGAAATAACACCTAAACATGTAAACACTAATAGAATATCAAGTGTGAATATTGTAACCCAAAAAGCTGTATTAGATACAAAAAAACCATCTCCCACCAACAAAATTCCTCGAAAGTCTGTACATAGTTCAAAATATGATAAAAACAATTATGGAGGCAAATTAGTTCATTCAAAATCTTTAGCCAATATTGTTCTCCACAGTGACTCAAGTAGTAGTGATACTTTATATCAACCAACAAATTATTTAAAACAAGGATCCCCTGCTACTAGTGATAAGTCATATTCCAATAAATTCAATCCGGAATATGCAGAAGACATCTATGGTGTAGCTAGGAAAAAAAATGATTTGGATCTATTCTGTGAAAACATTTATGGAAAAATGGGAAGCCGAGAAGCCATATATTCTTCAGACATATACACAGCTAAACCTACATCGATAAAACCTTCTTATAATTCAGATAAGAAAGATTCTAATGAGTCAGATAAAATAGAATATACAGGAGTGCGAAGCTCAGGACTGGCTCCTCCGGTTCCGCCAAGAAAAGGTTCTCATAATAACTCTTTAAAAAATTTACCCCCAGTACATCTCAACGGAGAAGACAGGAAGTCCAGGTCGAAATCCGTGCCATCTATTTATCAAGAAGACTCGAAAAATTACATTTCAGAGAATAGTAAGATCGTATCAACGGGTGTTCGAGCTCCAATTACTAGTTACCATTTAGGAAATTCGTCAGAAAAGTTTATTTTGGCACTGGAAGATTCTGGTACTGATACAGAGTCTGAGTCTTATGTTTAGGTAGTAATTTAAGGTTTATTAATTATAACTGTGTTGTAATTTTTTTTGTTTTATAAATTTTTATTTGTAATGACTGTAAATATAAATATTTTGCCATATCGAATATGAGATAAATTTTATAATAATATACTTAGTTCATTGTTTTTTATAATTTTTATAATACTTAAATGATTGTACTTTCATTGTATTGTGCATGTTGTGTCATTTGATTATTTTATAAATTTCATACATATTTTAAATAAACATATTTTTTATAAAATACTTCAAAATAATTTTTATTTACTCTCCAACTCTCAGACTTATATAGGTATAATTTAAAATGTAAAGCATTTTATAAAATCTTAAATAGATAGGGGAATGTGTGAATACTTAATACCCGCTTTCATTTTTTTGCTTCTATTTTTTAAAAAATCGTGTTTTTGTAATTATAGTATCTATGTTACACATAAAATCAAATTGAATTTATTTCGACAATGTTTTTTTGAAAATATGATTTTCTGAAAGGAAGGATCGAATCTCCTCATGTTCCCCTTTCCACATGTTTAAAAGAAAAAAAATTACCAGGGTTTTTAGAGCGCAATGAGACCCATAAACTAAAATTAGTTTCAATTCCACGAATCAAACGAGCTTGTCAGTACATATTTATGGTCAAAGTCAAAAAGTGTCCCTATCCATCTGATTTGACGGCTCTGTTTTATTCAAAATCCAATTTACTAAAATAAAATGGCAAAACACAAAAAAGGTGTACCAAGTCTCCCTAACTAGACCTACGTTTCATGTTGAATTGTTCTAGTGTTGGCTGCACTGATGACACAAAAAGTTGTGTGGTAGTGTGGCTGTCAAAAAGACATCGCTATTGTCTGAATTTCTCAAATTAGAATAAACGTTTAGCAGACATTATTCTCAGTTTTCGATTGAAAAAATTAAAATGCAGCATTCGATTGTCGAGCAGTTCAGCGAAAATAGTCGTGAGAGTTGTGGATATTGCAAACGAACTGGTTTCAGTCAATCTTATGGTGAGACATTCCACAATTCATTCTAATTTATTCTCACTTCACATATCTTGGCTTCTACGGTCTTCATATTTAGTTGTAATTTATTTATGTGCAAGAGTGAGAGTAACAATGCTGACCTTGTTTACCAAAAGCATAATAAATAATATTTAGGAGCATTCCAGATATAACAGGATAGTGGGGTAGTACTGTAAGGCCATTTTTCTTTATCTTATCATTATCTTTAAGTGAACATGTATTAAATTGTGCTTATCGATGGCAAAGAATGTGTAAAATCATGTTTCAACTAGTTCTGTATGTGCCATGTGAGTGAATTAGCATTTCAACATGTTTGGATGAGTTTTTTGCAATTTTTGGAGTTAATTTGCATAAGATGCCAACCGTTCATTTAACGCTAATGAACTTTATCTAATATAATAGTGTATCTTATTAAATACAACTTACAAAGTTATATGTATAATAAGTACAAATACTACTGTTTTCTGTTTGTAAAATGCTCATAAACTAAAATGTACTATTGGGAGCAGAACGGTCTTGAGTAAAATGGGATACCAGTCATCTATGGATGATTATCTAAAACCTGAATTTCCTGAAAAAATCAATTTATGAATTTTGCACGAATTCCAATTGGTTTCTTAAGACTTCTCTTATAAAGAATATCACATGAAAAAGTTATCGAAACAAACTAAAATAACACTCAACATGCTATATACTCATTTCTAATAGTAGTTTCCATGAATATAAATAAAATTCTTGTAATAGTTTCAATGTTTTGTTTCATTTTGATTCAGGTATGTTCGCCCAAAGTCTCACTATAGATGATTATCAATCTTTGATAGATAGAGGTTGGAGGAGATCGGGAATTTATTGTTATAAACCGGTAATGGATGAAACATGCTGTCCTGCTTATACAATAAAGTAAAATACATTTTTATTTAAATCAAGTAAAATTTGGTTTTATTTTCTCATATTTTGTGCAAACTGTGTTTCAGATGTGATACTGAAAATTTTAAACTATCAAAGTCTCAGAAAAAAAATCTAAATAAATTCAATAAGTGTGTTACTAATGATCAAATTGTACGTAAATCTATTGAAGATATTATTGAAGGTATTATCTATAAGTAAACATAGACTTTGATTTTCAAAGAATATGCAATATTTATGTTTTAATAAATTTTAGAAGCAGAATCAAAATCTATGGTTTTAGAAACTCCTTCATCTGAAGTAGCATCAGTCAGTAATTTAGTTAATGGTAAGAACTGTAAAAATTCTTATTGATCTTTTTTTATATTAATCAACTATTTTTTTTTTTTTTGTAGACCATACAATAGACAAAAGTTCCATAGGTGAGAGTAATAAAACAGGGGTTAAGAAAGGTTTTTATTGTCTTCATTACTACTAAACATATTCACATATTCACAAATGAAAGACTTCATATATATATTTTTTTTTCAGGAAACGGAATAGATCCTAATAAAACTCCATGTAAAAAAGCCAAACTACTTAGATTAGAGAAGAAACAGGCTAAGATGAAGAATCCAAAATCTTGTGATATGGCGAATGAGAAACTGCAAAATCAGGAAAAGTCATTAGAAGAATTTTTAGCCGATTTACCGAAGGAAAAATTGAAGGTTTTTTTTATACAGTTTTCATAACAGTGCACATTCAAATCCCATAATCCCATAATATTCACATTTCATTTGTATATTATTTTCATTTCATACTAGATTATCAACTTCAAATAATTTTAGATTAAACTCGTTAAAACAGCACCTCCAGGTAATGAGTGGAAAGACACCGAAAACGTAAGTCATAGCTTGTATCAAAAATATCAGATGATTATCCACGGAGATTCGCCGCAAAAGTGCTCTAAAAATCAATTCAAACGATTTCTAGTCAACAGTCCCTTGAAGGTTTTTGTCACATCGCTCATAAAAATAATAGCCCTTTATGTGTGCACTGTTTTATTATAATCCAACATTGTGAATTGTTTGAAACCTAAAGTGTCAAAAAATATACTTTCACAGATTAAACTTATTGAAATTGGCAGTCGAGACTTTTTCAAGAGCTTTAACATTTCATGGAATTTATATAGAAAGTATCAAATGATAATTCATAAAGAAAAGTCAGAAGAATGTGATTCGGAGTCTTTTAAAGATTTCTTAGTTGAATCACCATTAAAGGTACACACAAAGGGATATTATTATAGTCAAATTATTCCATGTAATTATTTTATTCAAATTTTTGTAAACTATTCAGGCTGAAACTAGAGATTCCGTCGATTTTGGATCATTTCATCAACAATATTGGTTAAATAATGAATTAGTTGCTGTTGGTGTCATCGATATATTACCCAAATGTGTTTCTTCTGTTTATTTCTTTTACGATCCCACTTATAGTGATTTATCTCTCGGAACATATGGAGCATTAAGGTAAATAATTGTAAAATATTTTTTTTTTTTGGAAAAAAGTGTATGATAGCTTATTTTCCAATTCAAACTTTTAGGGAAATAGAATTCACTAGAAAGCTACAAAAAAAATGCTCGACTTTAAAATATTATTATATGGGTTTTTATATTCATTCTTGTCCCAAGATGAGGTATAAAGGAAATTATTGCCCATCTTACCTCCTGTGTCCAGAAACATATAAATGGTTTCCAATCAAGGATTGCGTCGGAAAATTAGATGAAAAAAAGTATTCTAGATTGAATCCGAACAGGGATGAAACTGACTGGAACGAATTTGAAGAAAATGATGTTAATCAATTACAAGTTTTAAGTGCTCGTTCCTATAAGCGTTTTCCTTATGGAAATTTAAAACAGCTTCAAATGAGATATGAAGAATTATACAGGGAAAATATGATTCAATATGGAAAACTTATCGGAAAAGAATGTTCACAACGTTTACTTTTACTTGTACCATTTTAATATCATCAGTATTTTTTTATGTCATATATCGATATCTAGTTTGATTATGGAGTGATTAAAGACCATCAACTCTATTTACAAAAATATTTTTTCATATTTAAAATGAAACTAACGATATGACTCACAATCAGTCTCTAAAAGTTGACGATTCTCTCGTTGAAACATTTATGTATTATCTCATATAAAAAATCCTTCACCAATGCTAAACTCTTTGTGGTTATACCCAGTTATATTTTCAAATGCTAAACAAAAGATAATTTGATTCTGAATCAATTGAGTATTTTTATTGTTATAAATTTTATTGTGTACCTAGTATTAGGTCGATATATGCAAATAAATATTTATATATACAAATACTTTTATTTTATATTAAATATTATAACTATTATTTACAAGTACCTACTTATATAAATTATCACAAAATCAATTAAAATAATTTATTGAACCATATAGATATTTTTTAATTTACGTTATATTAGAACTAGGAACTTCAGTCTTTTGTGTAGTGTGCGAGACTTCTTTAGTTTCAGTTGAAATGCTGTTGTCTGTTTTCATATTCCAACTTTGTGTCTCACCAGAACCGAAAATTATGAAAAATATTCCCGCTACAATGTAGGCACCGGCTCCGATGAAAAATATCCATCGCCATTCTTCTAAACCATTCTGAAACGATTAAAATAATGTCAACTTTTTTAAATTGGATATTTTGTTTATTTATTTGTATAGTTTACGTGTTCTTTTGTAAAATGCGCTGTGATAATCGGAGTTATGAATCCTGTTGTAGTTCCAATGGTGTTGGCTATTCCATATAGAGATGCAACATAATTTGGAGCTAAATCTTGAGGGTTTTGTAAATTAGTAACAGTAGCTGCTCCATTGAATCCTAATGATGCCGTAATGATAGCAACACTTAATATTTCATTACAGCCAACGAAAGTTAACACAATCAATAACAATCCAGGTAACAGGTGAGCTTAAAATTTATATTATGATTTATTACTACACATAGTTTATTTTTTCAATCAATTCTAACTTCATATACTTACAAATTACAATAAAAGATTTCCTCACTGTCGTAACTGAACATGTTCCTTTCTTTCGTAATATATCACCTATGGACCCAAACACGAATCCCATGAGCATACGACTCATGTACGGAAGTCCCGCTATCATACCAGCTTTAGAAATATCAAATCCAAGAACTTGAGCAATGAATTTAGGTCCAGCAGTCAATAAGAAGTAAAGACCCCATAAATTACCATAATGCGAAATGGTAAATGCCCAAAATGGTACCGACAATACAATATCTTTATATGGTGGAGTAGTCTAAAAAAAAATACTATATCAAGCACAGGCTATTGTAAAAATTGAACAACTAATAATTTTCAATACAAACCTTTTTCTTTGTGACTGTATTACCAATACGGTCTGAAATGTACTTTTTCTCACTTTGGCTAATCCATGGATTTTCTTCTGGAGTATCACTGACAATTGTAAACCATATTACACACCAGACTAATGTTATTATTCCAGGAACATAAAATGCCCATTCCCAGCCTAATGATGAAATTAATATTCCGCACAACGACCATGTTACGACAGTGCCAAAGGTTCCTCCAAGTAGAGCACCAACAAATTTACCTTTTTCTTCAGGTGGTGCCCAATTTGCAACCAAATAATGAAGGCATGGATATAACACACCCTTAAATTGAGAATATACATTATTTGATGAACAATGTATGTTAGTACATAAATCACAAATACCTATGTACGGTTAACTTACTCCCAATGCTCCTATTAGAAATCTGCAAGTTAAGAGTGCTCCATATCCTAAACTTGCAGCTGCTGGATGCAATATTGTAATCACTCCAGATAAAGCTAATGTTGTACCCACAACTATTTTGGCTCCCAAATTTTCAGCCATCCATCCACCGGCTAGCGAAGAAGAGAGATATCCCCAGAAATATAATCCTAGAATATATCCTTGTTGGCTAGACGTCCAATTGTACTTGACTGCATTCTATTGTGAAAAAAATTGATGTAACAGTTTGCATATTTATCAGATTTAATGTTTTGTAATACCTTATTTGTTGATTCAACATGTTCAATAGAAACGTGCACATGATCAATAGTTTCGTTCAACGGGACGATTGCCAGGCACTCTGGTTTCTCACTAATGACAATGCAATTTGTTAATAACTTCAGAGTGTTCTTGGGAGAAATTTATAATATATTTACGTTTTATTAGATGATGATGTTTTCGATTGGACCATTTCCAATATATTTATACTCATGTTGACTCTCATCATGTAAGAAATCCAACAGGCTGTGAAGAGCATCACACCGATGTAAAGCCGTACAGGCAATTTATCTGTAATCCATAAAAAATATATAATATTAGTATGAATAAATTTTCACATATTCAATTGAAATTAAGATATTTGAATATCAATCTGCACATATTTTTTTTAGTATTGGGAATTATTATGTTTTGGTAATACAAACCAGAAAATACTCTAATTCAAATAGAAAATTTCTAATATAATACATATAAAAATTTCAACTTGAGTAACATCGGTCAACATTAGTAGCTTGTAGCTACCTACATCATAAACTTGTTTCAAATATGAAATATTGACTAATTTGATCTAATGTAATAATACAATTGAGTTTAAATTAGCATCCAAATCAACCCTGAAATTATATTATCATATAACTTATGGATGCAAAATAGCCAGGAAATAAAAAATACAATAGTAAACTTGTGAAGGTTACTTTAAGTATAATAATTCGGTGAAGGTTTAAATATTGTTCACTGTATAGTGACTACTTAAGTTGAACACTGCAAGAATTTTTTTCAGTATTCTTTTAAAATATTTATGAATACATTAATCATAATTATCTAGGTATGTATATGAATAAAGCGTTTTCTTGTTTAAATTAATTGAAAATTCGGACTTCTTGATCTTTTCAATGAAACAACTTTTTTGCAACACTATTGACATAGTTTCGAAGATTGGCAAACGTTATTTTTTTTACACCGACGCAAATCGGACAAATGAGGTTGTACAAAGCGATTTATCACATCTTTTCAGATGCAAAACACGATTTCACTAGATTGCAAATCTCACAGAGAACTTAAAAGCTAACATTTTTTATTTCGTTAAGCAAATTTCAATGATTTTTTTTCACTTTGCACAGAATGTAACACCTTCCATGATAAATATTGTGAGAAATATTTGTTCTCTCTAAAATATGATTTATGAAAATAAGCCTAAGCGTGATTCTAAAAATATTTTCAATTTTTCTTCAAAAATATTAGCCCTGCTAAAAATGAGTGTTACAATTAATACTTTTTCAGATATAAGATTATCAATAAATCTTGTCTTATAATTAAAATAAAAATACGGTAATCTTTATGCACTGTGGTGAATTCCCAACTCGATTAAATCGTATTGCGAATGAAAACTTTCACGAAATCAAAGTGACAATCGCTAGTTGAAAAGTTACGAAATTCTAATGTCTTATATAATGGTATCGTTTCGAATGTTTGTATTTGAATTATATGATTCTAGTGATTTGCGAAAAATGGCTAAACGCTATTTAAATATCTATAATTATTTATATCCACTAAATTTCGCTTTTTTCCTGAAACTAATGTAAACTGGTTTTTTTCAGAACAGTTCTTTCAACGGTTTTATACATCAAAATTTACAAAAAAAAAAATATTTTATACAAACATTTTACGAAATAAAAATTCAATCTGATTTCATATGAACCGTGTATCATCTTATTTGTTCACTTTTTCATTCAGTCACACATTTGAATGAGAAAAAATAAATTTAGACAATAAAGTTTTGTGCATAAACGTTCTTTACAACAAAATGAATCAAAATTGTCCAATTTTTTTCAAGAATTTGTGGTAATTGCAATGGGATGTGACGTAGTCGGAAAATTCAACAACATCAACAAAAACATGGCAATTTTGCTAATTTCAGAAGTTCATAACCATCCATGAACTGCGTGTTATGGATTTGCGAAATAAAGCAGTTATTTGAAAATCTGCACCTACGATAAAAAAAGATTTAAAATTGTTAAGCCCGAACTTTCAATCATTAGCTGCTCAACTCGAATTTTGGTTGATTTTTTTCCCTGAAATTAGAATTTGAATGCATAAGCGATAAAAACTGTCATTTGTGAAAATAATTTTACATCAACTAACACTCGAGTTGAGAAACTAATGATTGAAAGGCCTAAATCAATTATATATGACAACTAAACCGATTTGTTGAACATTCAATGGGATTCTCTAATTCGACGCGTCCATCAATTTTTCACGAAATGACTCAAAAATACAATCACTCGAAACATTGAAATTTCAACCATTCGTTCGTTGAACCACAACTGAAAACTACCTGCTGCTGTGAAAAATACCATTAAAATTTCAATGTCACATTAGACAATCAACAACCTTCGTCGACTAGTGTGTATGAAATTACTTAGTTAACTTTCGCATACTCGTGAACATCGTCAATTGTCGCGGAATGTCGAAATGTAATCAGGTGCTATTAGTACATTTTCATTTACACAGAATATCCATGTTTGGAACGTAACTTTGAATTTTTATTTGAACAAACACGTCTTATCTGTAGAGTAGTTCTTAATAAGAAGATCTTTTTTTCATAACACCGTGAATTTGTGTGCCTACTCATTTTTCTTTTTGTGGTGCGAACAATATTTTTTTAAAAATGTATACTCATTTTTTATTATTATACAATGAGATTAAACGAAGGTGCTCTAGTTTGTCATTTGTCAAGAACATAAAATCTGAAAAAAATAGTGCCTATTTATTTTTTTTATGAAAAAAAACTTTGATAAAAACGCGTGTTTCGGTAATAATCACGGATTCTAATTTATTTGAAATCAAAAAAATACTGATTTTATACTTCAAATTAAATAATTCTCCCTTTAAATCGTAAAATTTCCATTCAATTTCAAATATTTCAAGGAAAATCATCGAACTTGAATTGAAATTATCCTATGTTCATCGAGCTCGAAATAGAAATTATTCATTTTGAAGCAAGAAAACTTCATATATAAAAGCTAACTAATTTGAATAACAATCAACCCTCTTATTTATTTTCATACATTTTTGTTGATATTTTTTTATAATTCGAACAAATAAAATAGAGGATTCCGAATGCAAATTTTATTATTGTAATAAAATACGAATTCAAACACCGCTTTATAGGAGGGTCACCTACAAAAACGAAAGATGCACTCAAAAACAATCACAAAATAACAAATACAGTAAGTTCTCCAACTATGAACTACCAAAATCTTCAGAACAGTGACGGATGTATATACTGATATATGTATATTTTGACAATTCAAAGTTCATAGTACACACTTAAACGTAACGAACACAAATTTTCTTACTTCATACAAAAGGAAAACTCACATTTGAACAAGAAAGTCTTCATCTTGGCGATCCTAAAGACAAACTTCCGACACGAACAACAAAATCGATCCGATTCAACTGAGGTCAGATGCGAAAAAAAAAATCACAACTTCGAATCGAAGACCACCATTTCGTCTGAAGAAATGTGGAAGTCGGACGTCGGAGACGAGGAGTTGTTGATTTGGTCGTCGGTGGTGGAAAACTGGCGGTCGTCGCCGACCGACTCTCGTCTATATATTGTAAGAGTGGTGTTTCGAAATGGAGATGGATTTCACTATTAATCATTGTGAATCGTTATAGTTAATCGATTGACCGTGGTTTAGTGTCGAGGAGGTGATAGCCATCGTTTGTGAATCATGAGGAAACCATACGACTTCAGGATTAAACAGTTGCGAATTTTCATTATTGTATCTGAGAAAGTTTCGTTTGAAATTGAATATATGTTGTGATTGAAGAAATTTTAGAAAGTTGGCAAATGATCTGATGACGTATGTCAATACTGTTCCTGAAATTTTTATTATCCTTTTTGAAATTCAGAAATGATTTCTGAACTCGACTCGGGTGATTTGAATTTTTCGATTTGGTATACATATATATTCCTCAGATTTCTAGTGTCCTCTTATGGATTTTCCATTTAGAATTAAATAGTTTCATTTGATGTGAAATAATTTCTATTTTGTGTCAAATATGCATATTTCAAAAATGTAATCTAAGTGTCTCAATGATGTGATAATTCATGCAGCATGTTTAAAACGATTTTATAATAGGGATGTCCCTATTACGTAAATATTTTTGAATATTCAATTAGAAATTAAAAATCTGTGATGCGATTAAAATTCACTTATTTTGATAAAGTATTATTTTCAAAAGCTTCATTATTCTATTTTCATAAAAATATTAAATCAGTGATTTGTTTACATATTGTTTGTAACTTGATATTACCCTGTATTTCTTTAGATCTAACCATCGTGGAAAATGTCAGCTATTCAAAGAAAATTATTAGATAATTCAATTTCATAGCGATCTTAATGTACCATTGAATTCTGAAAATGGTTCTGAAGATTTTTATCTGAAACATATAAATAAGGTCGAATGAGTTACTAATCAAATGATGACAGACAAATTTCTTTTTTATTATTTAACCAAACATCACTAATTCTAGCTTAATTATTCTTTGCTGAAATTCGACTATTGAATTTTCATCGACAATGGAAAAATAAGCGTTGTTGAAAAAAAATATCTTGAATATGATTTTAATACTCGTAAATGTATTTGATTTTGTCTTGAATACTTATGACATATTCGAAAAACAATGTACAAAAAACGAAGAAAGAAATGAGTAGTTTATAAATATTATAAATACTTAAAAACTGAATGAATCGAATTGCATTCGAAATTTATTTACAGAACAATATTGACCTTTTCTCCGATTTAATGACTTGAAAGCATTGAAATCACACAAGTCGTAGGAAGAAGCTATACTGTTTCGAAACGTTTTATATTTAAGTTTACCTTGAGGTCAAAAAAAAAATTAGTCAATTTTCGCACGCCTATCTTTTCATTGAAAATGAACTTGCTCAATGCTGATCAATTTTGGCCAGTTTAAGGCTGTTCGTTGACATCGACATTATTATAATTAGATTCAATAAAACTTTATAGTAAAAGTATGTAGTTTAATATAAAATATATGATCTTGCTGAACCTGTGCTGATTTTATCAATATTATGTGGGATAATCAAGAAATACGTATGCAATTAGTTCATAACAACTTACGAAACCGCCCAATGAACCTTATTCGATTATTTCGTATTAAAGACGTTTATCGTCGATCTGTTTGTATAAATATTTTTTGAAATTTTTTTCTACGAATTTTACATCATATGAATTGTTTTTGCGAAAATTAAATTGAGCATTAACACTTGAGAAACGTGATTTGCCAATTTACCAAAGTGAGATTCGGACACGTGAAAATCTCAAAACATACATAGGTACATAGAGAAATATTTATTAAAATTCTCTCGTTCAAAGTGTTCAATCGTTCTAAACTCTAGTGTTAAACGAATCAAGACGTTGAAGAATAATTTCGATTAACGGCACACTTGTAATTTTTTTTCGAACATTCCCATTAGTCATTTGCTCAAAATTATAATGAATCGTGCTCGTTTAAAGATTCATCACAATAAGTGAAATTCACGTCATTAAAGTTTTATCAATAGTTAAGTCACTCATACACGTGATTATGAAAAAGCATGCTAATGAACATGCTTGAAACGAGCATGTATTAATATGATATGGACAATATTGTTTATTTTTTTACTCGTTCTTTAAACTTTACATAAAAAATAGCGGATAGAAAAAGATACAAAAAATAATAGTGGATAAAACTAGAAATAGAAAATAACACACTTGTATCTAGCAACTTTATATAAACGTAACTTAAAGAGTACTATATTATTCAGCAGCACCTAAATTAGGACATTAAGATTGGTATAAATGAATCATCAATATTATAGCAAATCACATTTTAAATACTATATAAGTATTTAATAGATATTGTCTATTTTTGAATCTAAATACGAAAAATACCAACCGATTAAATATGAAACATTAAATAGCAATTTTTGATTTGTGACACATACATATAATAAAATTAATCGAAACATAAGTAAGTCATTTGTCTATTGATAAGTTTAGTTATCTAATTTGAATTTGATGTAAGTTTTTTGCATCTTGGAAAATTAGAAAGTGGCATACCATTCTTGAACCTCCTGTGACGATCTGTGTGTTTAGCAATAATCACATTGGAAACATGTATGAATGTCACTACTGTATGTAAATACGTATTTTTTACGTCAATTTACACTTATTGATTTGTAAGAACTGGTATAATTAATCTTCAAATACTTAAAATGATTAGAGCGCGTGCATATGACTAGAAAACGTAGTAAAATTCGTTAAAATTAAGTGTTGAAAATTAGAAGCAAACTAATGAGCGTATTTAATTGATAAACGATTATTTTTTTAACCGGATAAAATTAAGTTTGTCACTTGTAATTCATATTGAATTCGAACAATTGAAAATAGTTAATCTTGTCAATAATATTATATTTTTTGATATCGTGTCGAGTACAGATGATTTTATATTTTTTTTATTCATTCAATGTCAATTTTCAAAATATAATTAAATTGCATTTATATTATTACATCTTCGTGTCAATGTTGACAATTAAAAAAAAAGCTTACATGTTAGTATTAACAATATATGAACTATTTGATTCAAGTACAAATGTGTAATAAGTTAATTATTCAGAACAATTGAGATATGGCTAGCTTTTATAAAACGATATTTTTCTATGTTGAAATATTTTAAATGTATGTATATATTTTTCAATCTTGATAAGAACATTCAAGACTAAGGTTATTTTTAATTTGTAAAATAATAATAAAACATTTAATTTATATTTTGATGGAAATTATTGCATCTTACAATTAAAGTTATTTTTTAAGGAAAATCAATTATAGAGGAAAACATACTAAATATATGAAGGTATACATATATTATACATATCTATATACATATGTAGCTGCTATCAAGTCTGAAAAAAACAGATTTCGTAATTTATAGAATCCAGTTGAACTATTTATATGATGATGTAGTTAAAATTAATCTTTACTTGGAAAATGTGAAAGTTAAACTGCTCTGAAGTATTTCCTTAGAACGATGAAAATAGAAACACGTCGAATTATTTAGAACTCAATTCACTCAGTGCTTTATTTCCTATTTCCTATCATACATATCATCAGAAAAACATATAAATTACATTAATTGATTTATTTTCTTTACGATTGCTACTAAAACCACTGGTCTGTTTTGTAAAATAGAATAATACGATGACAATGAAATGAAATTGTTGACAATCTATATAATAACATCTACATATGCACTATCAAAAGCATCATCATAGTGCACTTTAACACGAAACAATCGACTACATTTGAACATGAATCGTATATCGTATGTTTTCATAAAAAGATAATTACATAAAATTAGATACCATGGCATTCAAATGCAAGTAATTTGACAAAAAAGTTATTTGGCATTACGTATTTTATTTGACATCAGTGAATTTTGAAGTAATCAATTTCAACATTGTGGAAATTCGACAATATCAATAATATAAATCAACAAGTAAAATACATAACAAAATAATAATAATGTGAAAATCGTGCTTTCCTCATTAGACACTAAGTACAGAAATTTAATTTACTAGCAGCTGATTGTACATGGTAACTTACATACTAAGTACCTATGATGTTTTGTGAATTTAATCTAATAGTTATAAATATAATATGCAGTTTATTGTACCAGCTGTAGGACCCCACTATACGATGCTCTACAGTAGCACATAGTACGTAACGTGGGGAAATAGCGTATTTAACGCGAAACTCGTTTATCGTCTAAAAATCACGAATAATGTGTGACTAGCCGCCTCACTGTGTTTTCATCTCAAATAAAAACACTTCAGTTAAAATACAGATTCGAAATTCGCGCTATATGTACATATTTGACAATACAGGAATCTGCTTTACCGACAGTCGATCGCACAAAGTTACATGTTTTGTGGATACAATCTAGTGGACACGAAAGTGATTTATTATATTTTACTTATTTATTTTATGAAAAATAACAAATTTTGAGCGACTAACCACTTCGGTGTATTCTTAAATGAAACAAAAATGTAACAGTTGAAATGCAGATTTGAAATTCGCGCTGTGAACATTTGACAGTACAGAAATCTGCTTTACCGACAGTTGATTGTGCAAAGTGACGTATGAAGATACAATGTTTTGTGAATTTAATCATTAGTTCGTATCGCACTCTCATAGTGATTGGACTTTGACAATCCTGTCAGAAACAATTCACAGTACTTTACGATGTCTGAACAAATGGACGGGAATGCTATATTAGCGCAGGCTTTGAAAGATCAGGTTATATTTTCATCTATCCCTTGATCATAATTCAGCGGAAAAGAGAAACTCTTTATGTTCAACTTTTTAATACATGTTGCAAATTATCTATTGTTTGTTTCATGTTTATCACTTTGCATTTCTATTTGATTCCTTTATTGTTTTTCATGTATACTTTGGAGTAGTATGCAAAGGTTATAAATTTTGTCTATCTTGTGTAAAAATAATTAAATTATATATTCATAGATAAGATTAAATCAATTGTGTAATACGAATATGTGATTTTTTTTTTATTATCTTCATTTCAGTGTTATTTTTTTTATCTAAATAAAAATCAAAGACCGATCTGTTATTGAATTTTTTTATACCGATTTTACGCTTTAAGTTAAATAATTTACATTTCAAGTTCAATGTTTTAAAAATTGAATCTAAAAGTTTTTTTCCAAGCCACTATGTAAATTATCCTAAACCAGTAAATTTTTTTTTTAATATTGAACATGAAATGAAATTGAAAATAATGACCTTGACGTGTAAAATTTT
This sequence comes from Cheumatopsyche charites, assembly GCA_024721215.1. NCBI lineage: Eukaryota > Metazoa > Arthropoda > Insecta > Trichoptera > Hydropsychidae > Cheumatopsyche > Cheumatopsyche charites. The sequence goes on from CM045580.1 coordinate 10,699,129, forward strand.
GAACTTGAAACGAAAAAAATCTGTAATAAAACCTAAGAACTTCAATTTTTATATATACTGTAATTTAAAGGGTCTCGAATATGTGTTTGGAATCATCGGACATCCAGTCATCGAACTATCCATGGCCTTTCAGAGCTTAGGCTTGAAGTATGTAGGCATGAGGAATGAACAAGCTGCTTGTTATGCTGCTCAAGCCATGGGCTACCTTACCGGTATTGTTTGTTTATCATTATTCTAATTAACTCATCAAAAAGATTGTTAACTAATGCTTAAATCACAGGGAAACCTGGAGTATGCCTCGTAGTATCTGGACCCGGATTGTTGCATTGCTACGGAGGCATGGCCAATGCTCAAATCAACTGTTGGCCACTCTTGGTTATTGCTGGATCAACTTCGGAAGATCACGAAGGAATTGGAGGATTCCAGGAGTGTCCTCAAGTATTTTATTTTTGTCATATTTCAGCATCTTTTTTACACTCATGTATTGTTTATTGTTATGTTGTTAAGGTCGAACTGAGCCGTCCCTATTGCAAATACGCTGCTAGGCCTCCAAATGCTGCTTTGATTCCACAACATGTAGAAAAAGCCGTACGACTTGCTAGCTACGGTCGCCCAGGTGTTTCTTATTTAGATTTTCCTGGAACGCTTCTTAGAGTGAGTTTTCAAATGAATATATTAATTCAAAACTCATTAATATGATAAATAAATGGTAATTTTGACGTTTAAAACAGAGTTCCGTAAATTCGACTGTTGTTCAAAGATCATATAGATCACCACCTTTAGAAAGATGTTTACCAGCACCTTCATTGGTGAAACAGGCTGCTGATCTATTGAAGAATGCTGAACGACCTTTAGTCATTGTCGGAAAAGGTGCAGCTTATGGAAAAGCAGAAGGAGCAATAAGACAACTTATCGCAAAAACTAACATACCGTTTTTGCCAACACCCATGGGTATTTTAAAACCTCTGTCTTGGTCTTTTAAAAGTTTGTTTTAACCATAGGTTACAGCTGATGAATTTTATAGAATAAATATGCTTAGCTATGGTTAAATAGCTTTACTAATGATCAAAAGACTGGCCTACTTTTTTAGTAAAAATTAATTAATTTTTCACTTCAATAATGAAATAGGTAAAGGTGTTGTGCCTGATGATGCAGAACAATGTGTAGCATCTGCGAGAACTACTGCTTTATTAGATGCAGATGTCATATTATTATTAGGTGCAAGGCTCAACTGGATTTTACATTTTGGAAGACCTCCACGTTTTTCCAGTCATGTAAAAGTTATTCAAGTATGTATATATTCACAAAAATACATTATGTATAATAATTCAATTACCTGCATATATATTAAATCTTTAAGGTGGATATATGTCCAGAAGAACTAAATAATAGCATTCTAACTCAAGTTGCTGTACATTCTGAAATATTACCCTTTGTCGAACAATTAAATGAAGAATTATCCAAAACAAAGTTAAATCTTAATATTTCCTCTAATCCATGGTGGACAACACTTAACAAAAAACAAGAAGCTAACAGATCATTTATTCGAGTATGCTTAAATGAGTAATTTGTAAATACTTTTAGACACACATTTCTATCATTTAAATTCCAGGAACAATCTGCATTAACAGTTCCACCACTGAATTATTATGCCGTTTTCAATGTTGTGCAAAACAATATTCCCAAAGATTCCATTATCGTTAGTGAAGGAGCAAACACCATGGATATCGGAAGAGGAATGCTTCTCAATAAAGAACCAAGACATAGATTGGATGCTGGAACTTTTGGAACTATGGGTGTAGGTTAAATTGAATATTAATCACTATAAATAATCATCAAACAGTATTATGTGTATTTTATTCTTTACTGTTATAGGTAGGACTTGGTTTTGCTGTAGCTGCAGCATTTTGGTGTAAAGATAATGCACCGAACAAAAAAGTGATATGTGTTGAAGGAGATTCAGCTTTTGGATTTTCTGGTAAGCTTTTTTGACTACAGATTTTCCAGTTTTAATTCAATATTTGAAAAATTAAATCGAACAATTGTAAGATAATTCAGATAAGGGCTTATGTGAAAAAATAATTTAATTCAATTCTTAAAATATTGAACGTAAAAATGTAAAATGTTCATAATAAATGCCTATAAAATGTTCTTTTATTCAATGAATATAATTGCTTTAGGAATGGAAATAGAAACAATGTTCCGATACAGTTTGCCCATTATCATAATAATTGTGAACAACAATGGCATATACGGAGGTTTGGACAAAGAAACAATGAAAATGATTCAAGAGTCCGGAGATGTTGCACAAGTGTAAGATATTTTTATTGAAATTCACAAAATATATATTTATATCACCATTTTCAATTAAATATTTTAGAACTCCTCCTAATTCTCTAACTGCTGAAACTCATTACGAAAAACTATTAGGAATGTTTGGTGAAGATGGCCATTTCGTCAGAACCATAGATGAATTGAAAACGGCCATAGCGAGCTCTCTTAAATTGAAGAATAAGCCTAGCATCATCAACGTTATTATCAGCCCCTCGGCAGACAGGAAGCCACAAAATTTCAATTGGCTCACTGAATCCAAATTATAAACTTTTGATATTTTTATATTTACTATTACCAATGTATAAATGTATTTATATTTAATTTGTTTTAATTGGTGTTGTTATTCTTTTTAATAAATTTATATTGAACAAAATGTTTCATTTTATAAAAATTTTAGTTTTTGAAAGAAACATCTATATCGATATGATCTTGCAGTTTTTTATTATATGCTGCAATAGCATCGTTATCTATTGGCATTTTTATGGTGTTTGCAACTAGTTTCATCGATTCAATTCCCTGAAATAAAAAATAAACTTACAATCGAAATATAAAATTTATGAATTTCATTGTAGCGAAAAAAACAAACTTCTTTAACCGCAATATCAAGACTTCCATCCTCTTTTGATAAAGTATTTAACTCATCGAGTTCTATTTGTCTACAAAGAGATGAAATCGTAAAAAATAAAAGCTTATCAATCGGAATACAAAATAGAACATTCAATATTTGAAAAATACACACAAAAGGTGCTGGATTCGAATAATATGCCGCAATTCTTCTTGAATAAGAGTTCGTAAACGAAGAGCGTCCATTTTGTAAAGAAACGTCAAATTCTCAACTGTCAAACGGACTTTCAAATGGGCGCGAAACTTTTCCGGTCGTAGCACTTTTTAAAATTTATTTTTAAAACTAAAACTTAAAAACTTATTTTTAATTTAAATATCTGTATAAAAATTATGTTTGTAGGTATTGGGTGTTTAATTATATATATTTTTTAATTTTATTTGAAAAAAAATTATGCCAGATATGAACAATAAACGACGTGCTTAGACCAGACGATTTGCGACTGACAGCTGTCATGCTATTAAATACATTCTCAATAAACAATTTCTGCAAAATTTCACTCTCATTCTCAGCTTCAATTTCGATTCAGTAATACAAAATGGTAAAGAGTTGTTGTGTCAGATACTGCAATTTCAATAAACTAAAGCTGAAAGAAAAACTGTCTTTACATTAGTAAGTTATAAATATGATTAATATATTAATGTATATCTATCATTTATAAAGTCAGTAGATTCGTAAATTTGATTTATACTACATATTTTTCTTCATGTGCCTTTTAATAAGATTTATATGCAATTATTTCCACTATTACTGTTTTATTACTTTTTTTCTCTTTCTATGGAAATAAAACTCCGAAAAGAATATTATTTAAAATTATTTTTTGTCTTTTTTAGTTTTCCATCTACCAACAAAACATTACTTAATGAATGGCTACAATTCTTAGATTATGGAATTGATTGGAAACCATCGAAATACACTGCTATTTGTAGTCTTCACTTCAAGCCTTCTGACTTTCGCTTGAATACAAATTTACCTCGTTTACTTCCTTCTGCTGTACCGACAATTAAAGTGATAAGTTCCAATTCGAATTTTTGCATCAATGATCAATCGACCGTTGCCGAGTCTGAAACTGAAATATCTCACGAAGAGCTGATAACTGTTGATGAGGATTTGAATAGTGATATTGAAAATACATGTGGATTTTGTGGAAAAGTATTTAAGTTTTCATTGAGAAAAATTAACGATGGTGATAAATTTTGGAATAGTAAATTATTTGGAAGTTTAAATTCATTTATGAACATTAATAAATATTTGATATCGCATGTATGTTCATATTGTGAGAATCGGATTAATGAATTAGAATTTTTTTTATTACAAATTGAAAATATTCAAATCCGGTTGTCTAATCAATATAATCAAATTGGGAAAAATAAAAAAAATGATGAACCAGAAGTGTTCGCAGTAGAAAATATAAACAATAATTCAATTCCAATACAAAATCCTCCTAATCAAATTTTTATTAATGAAACTACACCTAATCCTCCAATTATAATAAACAATACAAATGTAATACCTCAACAAACTTTTTTGATATCTCTAAATGATTATATTCCGCAGAATGGTCATTATCTTCCAAACATGAGCATAGCACCTGCATCTAAAATTGAATTACAAACTGCTCAAAATTTCAATATTATGAAACAAACTACCCCTGAAATCAACACGAATAAAACTCAACTGGCTGAAACATCTAATAAGAAGATAAAAATACTGCAAGATATAAAAATCGAGCCACAACAAATACTTGTGAATTTAATGCCTGACAAGTCATTGTTAAAAAATTTCAGTGAATTGACTAAAGCTCAAGATATGAAAATACCTAATAAAACAACCAACAGAAATATGGATTTGAAGACGATGTCTTTATTGAGTAATAGTGTGTCAATATGTAAATTTTGTGAGGAAAGGTTTGTCAGCAAGTATGCATTGAATCATCATGTGAAGTTTCTGTGTGTTAGTGCGTCAGATAATAGAAAGGATGTGAAGTTAGTCACTAAAAATCGTAGAAGCATATTAAGGCAAACATTACTCAAAGAAAGTGGTCGAAAAAAAATGTGAAAATTTTCATATCAAATGTTAAAAACCAATGTGTTTATATATTTTGTTTGTTGATTATATTTATTTATTTTAGAAACATAAAATTATTAAATTTTATATAATTTTATTTACAATTAAAAAATTACATTTAAACATGGCCATTTTTACTTATTTACAAAATGGATTACATATAATTTATCATAATTGCACACATTGAAAGCATTCAATCACACTTTAATTAAAACACCAGTCAAAATATATATATTTGCATTTAATTTCCTTAAAATAAATTATTCTAGATCAAATTTTCTTACTATTTAACAATAATTTTTAAGTTGTGATAATGGAAAGTTCAGGGGGTTCACCAAAAGATTGTGTATTGAAAAACGAATTAGAATAAAAAAATATCAAGTGGCACCTGTCTCTGCTTACTACCATTTAAATGGTTTCCACAAATTAAATTCAAAATATGAAGCCTGCTTATATGTAAAAACCATGTGTATTTTGAATTAATTTTATTAACAAGAAAATTTGCTGTAGAATAGTGTATTTTAAGAAGAATTATTTATTCTATGTTGAAAAAAATTTATATTTCACAGCAAGCATTTGATGCATCAATTATTAATTCATCATAGTAACATAAAGATCTTTTCCAAATACTCAATAATAATAAATAGGTAGGTATATCAATAATTAATTTCGTTAAATATTTGTAGTCAAAATATAAAAATTATGTTCACTTTCTTTTTGATATATAGGTAGGTATAGGTATATAGTGTTTTCAGTTATCAATTGGATATGCATCATTTATGACAATCCTATATCAATAAAAACTATAACAGCATAAATATATTTCCTTACGGTTACTACTTAACATCAATAATGGTGCGAATTCTACAGTCATTGATTTTAATTAGTATTTCACTATGGCTGAAATATTTTCCGACATATTTTCATAGTTAATTCAGAAATATGTAGTAGGTATAATATAGTTAGATTATTCATACGGTCAAAGTTAATTTTCGTGTTCAGAAAACTTTGGAGAACCGGTTGACTTCTCTTTAACAAAATCTTAACCAGGCTCAAAATTATCATTACATGTGCTTATAATTGTAAAATACATACATACATAATTGCAGTCTCCTTGTTATCTTTTCAGGCAACAATATTTTACATTGACATTATATTTCACAAATAGGTTTTGACATTATATGTATTATTATACAAAAATGAATATTCAATTTTGAAATATCGCAGCCTTTTCCATGAAAAGAGCTCTTCGGTTAGCCTTTTCTTCAATTTCTCGTTTCCTTTCTTCTTGTTCTTCTCTTATCTCATCGTGGAATTTGTTAGTCTTCTTCAGTTCTTCAATTTTGGCTTCAAAGAATGTTTTAGCACCATTCACACCAACCTCATCTACATTTATTTCGGTAAGCCGAGCTAATTCACTTAATCCTGAATCATTTTCGAGTTCACCCGCTCTAGCTTTTCTGTAAATTGATGAATTATTTATTACTAATATTGAAGAAATATGAAAAAAAAAATTATGCCATACACACCTGTAAATCAAAAGAAATTCCCTGAATGAAATTCTTTGATCGTGATCTTCGTCCACTTCGGCTATCATTCCTTTCAATCCCAGATGAGTTTGTGGTGCTCCAATCCTCTCCATCATTCTTTTTAATTCGGTCAAATCTAAATATCCATCGTGTCCTTCATCGAACCTGAAATTGAATAAAAATAATGTAATGAAACAATCATACTGCTTATGTTAGTCAGATTTGCCTAAATTTTGTAGATATTTCTTGAAAATAAGGAAAAATATACAATTTTCGAATAATTATAGTTCATTGCATTTCCTAGTCATGAAAATGTATGAAATTACTGTAATGTATACATATAGATATGCATGTTTACAGAAGCAAATGAATTTTTTTCTTAATATTTATACCATGACCTTTCCAAAAATATACAATTTTCCTCATTATGAAGAAGTTCCTACACAAGTCTAATTTTGAACATAAAATAATCACTATTTTAACAATAAAAAAGAGACTTTAAATTTTCATTTACAAATACATATAAACTTTTCCATTTTAAGAAGCATTTAAATTAGGATAAATTACTTAAAAAAATACATCGCATGAACCATCTGCCAATGAGAAATCACACAAATCTTTATTAGCCATATGTTCTTAATTATCATTCTAACAAATGTTCAAATTGCCACTGAAAGAATTCGTGTCGCGTTTTGAAAAATTCAATTAGCAAGAATTGGAACAAGCAATTTCCCTTTCGTACAAAATCGATTTCGATATTATCTAATGATTGTGCAATCGGTATTCAGTTCAAAGAGATATATTTTCTCATAAATATGAGATTTTCTTCGATCGGCACTCATCCGTTATATGAATGCCACACCTGCGATACATCAAAACACTTCCGTCGATACACAGGTCGGAAATTAGATTATGTTTAAGATTCTTCATTATGTCTAGTTTTCATGGCAAAATAAAGGCATTATTTGTATAGCGAAAAATTGACGATTTAATTTTCGAAAAACAATAAGTACTTTTTGAATAATTTAGTTACAAAATATATAATGCGAAAATAAAACTTGACCTACGCTTTTCCGGAAAATCGAGAAAAGTGGGTCATCGATCGCAATATTTGACATTCTACTGCGCACTTCGCAATTCTCTCTACATTGGGGTAGATCTGATATTTGATTCGATTCAAATAATAAACTAACATTTCACCTCAATCGTAATTTTGGTTTAATTACGTTTTGGTCATTTTAAATATTCGATTGATGAAATTTTAATAGAATAGTCGAAAGGGTGACCGCATTTCGAAAGGAAACTACGCGAAGGACAGTGTTGAACCACAATCTTATCGTTTAAAATTGCTTTTGAATGCTTCATTGTTGTAATTATATTTAAGTGTTGATATATTTTGTTATTATATGAAAGGTTATAATGAAACAATAGATTTTTACGAAGAGTTAAATGATTCATATGGGCAATGAAAAACAACAAGTTTATTAACGTGTCAAAATTTTATTGACCATATTGAAGAAAATTTATGGAGTATTGAATTTTCCAACACCCACACCATAATATCGATCGACAGCCGAAAGCGAGGTTTTTTGACAAAGCGAAAAAGCAAAAAGGTGTCTGAAAATAATGGATGCAGTCGAGATTCGGAGTCAGTTGAAGGTTCAACATTTCGGAGACCACGAGAACCGGTTCCAGGATAACAACCTTCGCTTTTGGCAGAAATGCATTTGTCCAACTTGGCTAACTATAGCATATGTATAATATGTAACAGCCCACGCTCATTTTAGAGCATTTTCGTTTTGTTCCTCTCATCCTATTATGATGTTGATAACATTTCATGTGTTGTTTCACTTTCGATTTTTACTTTGGATGTTTATAATTTGCCGAAAAATGTAAAAATTTAAGGTTATTGTAAAAAAAAGACATTCAGCAAGATCTTCAATATAGTATAACTCGAAACATAGTTCGTTTTAACTAGATTTGGTAAAAAATCTTATTATATATTGATTGTCTGCTTAATATTAACCGAATTTGATGAATGATTACATTGAAAATATGTATGTACTAATATATTTTATTTATATTGAAAAAAATAATATTTTTGGTTTGAAAAAAGTTGAATATTTCGTTATTGCAATACTTTACATGCAACAATTCAATGAGCCCACGCAATTTTCACAACATGCCCATTCATGTAACCAGCAGTGCCCTTTTTAAGTTCAACCTAACCTTTTCGAATGATTTCACAATTTTTAGAAAATAATTCAGTGTCTGTAAATATTTTACGTGACTAGAAAGCTGTTCTGTCGATCTACATTAATGTAACTTTTAGATATTGCAATAAATAAACTTTTATCAAGCAATCGATTTCGTATTAAAAACATTCGATTGAAAATTTACTACTAGAATATTTGAGTGTATATCGAAATAAATCAAGTTCAACTATTCGACATTGAAATATCGTATCTGTTAGTTAAGTTGGTTTCACATCCTGTTCGATGGAACAACAATTAATTGAACAAAGAATAAAATTAACAATTTTAGACTAATAAGAGCTTAATGAACTATCGACGATTAACAAAAATAGAACATAACAATACAGGTTTGAATTCAACGAGCATTGTTCTAAGCTAGTTCCATTAGCAACACTGACACTGCAATAATCAATTTAATACGCGATTTCATAATTAGAATGCAACTTGTACGAAATGAAAACATTTCACACGAATATCTCTAACGATTTACCCGCCAAAAAATGCGATTCGAATGTGATAATTTTGAAAAAAAGATCGTTTTCCCGCGAACAATGACGATAATTAATCGTTCGGCGATGAATACGCTTTGCAGGTGTAACGAACTATAATTTTAACAATGTATTGTTTCGAAGTGAAAAAAAATGCATTTTCTAAAATGCAGATAATAGGTCATTGTATCGGACGTCCGTTTGTCGAAAGGAAATGCAGCTTTCGTTCTTTGATTACGAATTGAAAATGCATTCGTGATAAATCAAATCGTTTCTCACTTGAAACTTTTGAAAGTTGTTCAAATAAAAAATGAGTGATAAAGTCGTATTTCAATTTTACAGTCGATAGTGCTGTTTCAGAACAGAAAAGCTTCGATATAAAACGAGATTGTAAAAGTTGAATCGCTCAAATGTAAAAGTTCTCGAGCGAACTTAAGGGCATCGAATGATACAAATCAATTGATAAATCGACTTTGATTCGAATGAGCAAACACAAATATCATTGTTGTAAATCGTATTCGCTTTCACACGATACGATTTGTTGCAAATTCCAAACTCAACAAAAGGGAAATAAAAAAATTACGAAGCCAACAATATCGCTTTCGCTCCATAAAAACTCAATATACAACAATGGAGTTAATTGATACCGAGATGATAATTCGTTTTCATCGTACGAATGAAAATTGCATTGTTCATAATTGAGAATATCATTATATATACAGAGAATTTTAATACTAGAAACGTGCTTGTAATTCGAACTGTATCATTTTACTAGCATATTCTTTATGTAACACGTACAATAATAATATCAAACGTGACACAGTTATTGTTTCGCGATCGTTGTAACAGTTCATTATAAGGTTTCTGAAAACGGTTTTCTATTATGTCATATCATTTTTATCATGACCCGAATGCGAAGCATATCTCAAATTATCGGCTTGGTAAATATTTAACAGTTTTTTCGTCAAATCTAACAAAAAATATGGTAATTGTCTACAACGGACAATGGAATAGTGACGAAATATCTGCAATGACAAATTTCGCAGTTTTCTCACGAAGAATTTTCCGCACGATCGAACAAACATTTTCCCATAAAATTTAAAACTGAAAAAGAGAGAAAAACACATTTTCGCAACCGCAATTTCCTCGCAATACATCACCGCATCGAAACCGATCATTTCCATATTAAATCGAGCGAAATACAATAAGAATAAGCACTTTCCCGAAAATTTTCAATTCGAAAGTACACAATAATCTCTCATAAGGAATTTTCGGTTGATTCGTTCGAAGATTCGCCTTCGAAACTCTCAATTTCCATACCAAAGTCGTTTTACACTTTCTCATCGATTTGCATGTGTTTATCGTCGAACAATTGTTTTAGATTTCTTTGTTACGTAAAATGTTGCAGAGTCACGTTTGTTCTGAAGATATTCGATGTTCAGCTGAAATTTTTTAAACTTGAACGCTCTGGTGATTTTAAAAATTAAATAAGTCAGATGTGTTGTTTAATTTCATGAAAATTAACAGCGTCTCTATTGCTATAACTACTTGCTCTAGTATTAAGTAGATAATTGCAGGTGTTCGTTTAAACGATTAATTCGTCAAAATTTTGAGCGGTTTTCTAATTTAATTCTACGTAATTAATCAGTATAACGGAAATTCGTTCGTTTCTAGTAATTGGAGATTTCGAATTTTACTTTACAGCTGTTTTTACTTTAGGGTTTTGATCCGATGCTAATTGATACGTTCTATAACGGTATTGTAAATTTGGATCGTTAAGAACGTAACGATTTTTTGATTATACGTTTACTATTAAAAAAATAATAATCACGGAAATTTATTTTATATCAATAAATGACTGTGCTTACATTTGATGCATTTTTAACAAAAATAGGTCATTAGTTTGATGATTTCAAAAACTGTTTTGTCTATTATTGATGGTTGATTTTTTTATGTAAAAAAGAAATATGATTACAAACGATATATTTTATGAATGAGATATAATAAATTATTTTTCCTCAATTATTGATATCTGTATGATAGGAAACTAATCTAAACTTTTATGTTTGATATTTTCGAAATTTCAATAAATTTTAGATTGTGGGTAATTTTTTTCTAAAATGAAAATGTCAATGACTGCAATGGGTTTTGAACCCAACGGTGGCTACATAAACATTCAAACAGATAATAAATATTCTATTACATACATAAAACATTAAAATTCATATTCATCAAGATTGTAAGAATGTCTTTAAAGTTATTGTTTCATAAAATAAAAATCGATTTACAGTTCGAGTTCGGAAAAACTTTATATCTGATTGGAAAAACTAACATATGACGCCTGAAAAGGCCAAGGGGTACATGTGACTTTGCGGTGATTTCGAGAAAAGAACGCTCAAAGTTGACCATGTAGCTACATGTATTAGGAGAAATTCGAATGATTTGATGATATATCTCGGTACACATTCCAAATTCGTTTATATCCTTTTATTATGAGCGTACATAGAAGCGATTTCTGTACTTAACTCAATTTCGGCAAAAATGTCACTTGTGCACCTTAGCCTTTTCAGGCGTCATATAAAATGAAAAGCCACGACAAAAACGCGCATCGACAACAAAGTAACGACCTTTTGAGTCACAAGCTGTAAACTGACAAGTTCACCGAACCGATAACGATCGATATCAACTTCTTATATATGAACTAACGAGGATATCCTGCATCAATCAATTGCCGAGGATCCAGGACATCGTCTCCAAGCGACATTGACACGATATAATCAAGTGTGTGCGATTAATTCGAATTCATGACCGCGAAACGGACGAACGGAACACACAAATGCACTACGAATGCCGATTTGTCGTTTTATTTTCACGTGTGTGCATTGTTTATACGGTGTGTGACGCGATCTGAAGAAACCGTTAAGCGTTTTCTATGGAAAAATGTTTAGGAAGCGATTTTATGCTGCGGTGGAAGTCGTTTGCGGTGCATCGGGAAATCGAAAATGCATCGTTTAGCATTCCATTAGAAAAATTGTTTATCGTGTTTGTAATTCATTTAGAACCTCTGTTTTTTGGATGAAATCAGTTTTATGAAATTTCATATTGATTGTATTGAGCTTTGATGTGAGAATTTATATTATTTTTGAGATCTGGTAAGTGAAATTGTGCACAATTGATTTCTCAAATCTATGGAAGATTGGAGACATTTAGACCAAATCAGGAGACGTGAATTAGTCTGAATTAATGAAATATTAAAATCGTTAAGTTATTTTCAATTTGTAGCAATGTTGGCCTATGAAGTTTGACGACTTTTGGCTGCAATGACATTTTTCATATACGAAAGATGGTTGAGATGGTGAAAAATTGCAGACGATTCAAAATTTGATGCTTTAATTTAACTCTTTCCTATATGTTTGTAATTTGAAGTAACTAATTAACTTTAGCGCCTTTAATTAAACTCAAACCAAATAATTAATAAAATTTATTACATATAATGATGCGTATCGTTATTATATACAGGTGTAAAAATATTTTTTTTTCAAATAATATATCCGCTTTTTACCATTCGAAATGATTCAGGTCTATATGACTTAAAATTATCATTAAAAAATCGTCTGATAGTTTAAGCAAAACGGATGATTATGTTAATGTCAGTTTCTTTTGTGTTATTTTTTTTTCTAATTTTAAATTCTAAGTTGATAATCATATGCAAACTCAAATTTAGAATCATTCTGTATAAAATTTCAACTGTATATTCTACATGTTATGTTTATAAAAGTACGTTTACGTTTAGGTATGCATACGAAAATAATGTTACAAGCGGCATTCTTAAGATTATATAAACGATCTAGGTTTGGTACGTTTTTTTTTTTAGAAAATTTAAATATTTCACGGATCTTAATGTGAACTGTTATAACTTAAATTAGTCACACCTGTCGCATTCTCAACTCACGTGTCTTACGTGTTTGTCATCACAATGTATGTTCGCTTTACCTTCAACTGAAATGTTTCTTTTTATTATATGTATTATATGTAATTCACATCAAATATTTGTAAAATAATACAAACCACAACAGAAAATAAAGGTGAAATTCATTTGTTAAAAACTATAATTGAATAGACTATAATAAAGCATTATGTGTTCTTTACACTGTCCATAAAATGTACCTATGCTTCTCTCAAAATTCAAGATCATTTCGATTTTCATTAAAGATCTTTCAAATCATGTTTTCTGAATGGACATATTTTAAATACGTTTTAGAAATATTATCCACAAAATATAACAATAAGATCTAGTAAAACAAGACTTCGCTAAGAACGCAATATACAACTTCTCACGTTACTTTTTGTGCATACTCGTTGCTAATGCACCATTCACATTTATGTAAATAGACATACAGATTGCACATATCAGTTGCACAGCATCAGAATAACAAACATTCAACAATCGCTTATTTTTTACACTCAATTGAAAAAAAAAAACAGTCATAACCAACAAAGCAACTAATGTACAGAAACGGAAAACAAACAGTGAATATGCCGATGGGTTTTCCTCGAAATTGACGCGTTTTAACTGTAAAATTAATATAATCATCGGTTTTCATTGTATGTATGTCAAATTGTCCTCGTGTCAAATAAAGAAATTAAATGACTCATATCAAATTGCGGTTGAACATCAACAATTGTAAAAGTTGTTTATTGATTCAGTTTTCTTTCGATAAAGTGAGTCAAAACTAGTTTTGTTTCAATATGAGTATGAATGTACTTCCTTTATTAATGCAATGTTAAAATATTGATTTCTATGCGTCACAATATCAAGTGTCATTTGAATATGACAATAGTTAATAAAATTTAATACAAAGATTCGACATTAATCAATAAAATTATATATTTTAAACATAGTTACTTATATCATGAATTCAATTCAAACCATGAATCATTTTCAGGAAGTTGAATCGTTCAAATTAGAAACGTTCCACAAACGTTTATCGCTTCTGCGTGATTGTTTTATTTCACTATCGCATGATTTTTTAGAATTTCAAACCTTCAAAAGATTCATAATATTTGAAAAATAATAATCGAATGCATTTTTAGATTGCACAAATGCATCTTGCTCAGACAGATGTTTCGTTCAGCTGCTGTAGAAGACCAACGCGCGCCACATTTCTATTTTCGTGAATACAGAAGTAAACTTTTACTACGATCGATGCTGGAGGCAAAAACTTGAAAAATAACCAGAAATCTATAGTTCTGAATTTTACATATTTCAATCGAAATTGTGTAAAATTCATGGACAGAATCGTCTGATAACAATGTTGACTCGGTGTACTAATTTTAAGCTACTCGCGAGGTAATCGTGATAAAGCAATTTAAATAACAGCACAGATCAAATCAAAATCGGCAATTAAAGTCTTTTATAGACGATTACGCTTTTACGATCGATGAAACATTTGCTACAAGAAACGTAAGAACTGAATAAATATTTGTACAGAACGAATCATCACGCTTGTAGACTTGACTTCGAATGACTTTTATTTATCCAATATTTTTTTTAACACAATAATAATATAAAATTCAACAACCGAACAGATTATTTAAGGTTTCAATATGTAGTTTATTTACGGAATGAAAATATTTTATTACAAAGCATTCATTTGAGAGTTTTTCGAATATTTTGCACAAGTCGTTTAATTTCGTTGCAATAAAAGCGAAACCGACGGAGAAAGCATATTCCTGCAATTGATTTACCTCGAATCGTCAATTCGAAAGACGTTCCGAATTTCAATAATTGAAAGTTGATTAAGTTTCCTTCGGCGAATAATCAACAGTCACGCAAAACTTCATCACGATCGTCAGTGAAAGTCTTATATCAAAATTGATCGCGTGATGTTTCGGAAGCAAAAATCAGAACGAACACACATCTCAATATGATCTGTTTAACGGATTTAATTTGTCTATGTAACGAATTGACGTTTCGTGTAAAATTGGCCTTGTAACAATATTTTCAACCGTCAGATAATTCGATTTGTATTCAATTCGCGCTCATTATATGAACTCAACCTCTGAATTGATAATGCGACCTGCTCATATAATATGTGCGATACGGTGAAATCACAACAGCAGTGAGAACATAATTTAGTTAAAATCTTAATAAATTCATATCAAAAACGAATTTACTAGTAAAATTATAATTTTGATATAATCGACATAGCATACACGTAGAAATTCAATATCGATATGAAATAATTTTATTTTTGAAATCATTCTTTCATTAAATTCGAATTATAATTAGACTTGAGTGAAGTTGGGTAATTGTTTATTACTATGTATATGTGTTTGGGTTGATATTTTGATCATAGTTAAGTAGTTTAAATTTTAAATCTAAAGAATTTGACAGATTCAAATATAACCGAAAATTACTGATAACTAACTTATGATTGAAATATCGAGTCGTATTTTTTAATCGTATATTACCAATTAATTGGCTATAAGAACTGTCAAATTCTATAGGTAAAATACGTTAACATATTAAACACCTTACATATGATTGAAAAATCAGATCTTCGTATAAAATAATAATCAGATTAATATAATAATAATTATATTTATTATATATCATATTAATTATAAATAATTTGTGTGACATTGGCGATTTCACTATACCCTTATTGTTGACGTATTAAAATAGAGAAGCTCATATGAAATATGAACACAGATCATTCATTTTATTCATTTAAATTTGAAAAAAATATAATACGATTAATTTTCCACCAAAAAAAAATCATAAAACACATATCAAAAAATAATTTAAATACAAAAATGAAAAACTCACTTATTGAAAGTGGCCTCGTACTGTTTGATCTCTTTTCTGGAGAACTCATGAAACTCCGTATAGACGTTGACGACTTTGTACTGAGGCTTCACTTCTTTGCCCTCCTCGAGGTCGTCGTTGATCTGCTGTCTCCTGTTCAGCTTCGAGCTCAGTTCGTCGTCTGCGGACATCTTCGGGGGCTGCCGAAGGTCTGGAAACCCGGACCAGCTCAACCGAAAGTGGGTGTGCGAATCGATACTGAGCGAGCGCAGAGCGAACGCGTGCTTACCGGTATACGGCCGTTCGGATACTGAGCGTTAGTGTATTATGGCACTGGTACACCCAGTTCTGAAATACGTTTCGTTTAAAATTGATCGGTTTGCTTATCGGTGTTGTTTTTTGTGTATATTGATCAGTATTCAAATTGAGATGATCAGTTTTTGAATTCGAATGGTCGGTATTTTTGGTTGTCAGTATTTAAATTTAATGGTATATATTGATTAGTATTGAAATTTTAACGGTCTGTATTTGAATATGAGTGACTATAGTGAATTTGATGATCAGTATTTAGACTTTTAGGGATGGTCTATTCACTTCTTTAGTTAATTTAATATAGAGTTACAATCAGCTTTTTGACTATGAACTGATGAAAATCCGCTGAGGATTGAAAGATTTTGATAGTTCGTAGTTAAAAATTGACTAACTATGGTTAGTTGACTGAAGAAATAAAAAGATCGATTAAGTCTGTTCAATCCAATATCCAACTATATAATAGCGCTATTCTGTGTGTGTGTGTGTGTGTATGTGTGTCCGTGTAACGCTCTAAAATTACGAGTTGATATATTTAACGGACTGATCACTAGTTTAATATAATTATACAGGTAATAAAACACATTTTCAACGGCTAATTTAACCTAATTTAATTGAATGTTTCGGGTTAGGTATTATTTTATGTATCGATTGTTTTGTTTTATATTGATCATTCAATATTTTCATACTGAGCTTATCGATAGTAAAATACTGATCAAAAATAAGTATATTTTAACTACTGACTCATTTGTATTTTTGACATAAGAAATTGTGAACTGCCTGTAGTTCGGAGTGATTTTTCAGTATGTTTCAGATTCATGGATTGAAGTTGATGATTTTCTTTCTATTGATCAATTAATCAATAAATTGAGAATTTACAGAGATGTAAATAATGTGCATTTTTATTGATATTAATTAAAACAATATATTAAATAGTGTACATACATATGTATTTGGTACATAGTTTAATTTTGGTAGTTTGAACATAAGGTATACGAATTATAATATTTCATTTGGTTTAAGCAGTATTAAAAAAAAAATATATAAAAACAATTATGGCTTTCGCTGTATTGAAAAAAAACTATGTTTCATAAATATTTATGAATCATTTTTTTTGTAAAAATATATATATATATGTATAGAAAGAGTTTCACAATGACGCAACGTTATCGACTTTACCCAATGGTCAAGGGTTGACGTGTTGCTAAAATTTACATACATTAGTATGATTCAACTTTCAACCCTTTACAATTTGACGATACATATCGTAATAGTACATATTCGTGTATTTCAAATATAGGGGGAACCGAATCGATTGATGCAATCACGAAATTTCGCAATCGTAAAATTTGCTCGTTTTCGTGGCTTGAAATTAGATTTTTTATAGATAGTTATGAACTTGATATTTTTCCGGATATTATGAAGAGAATGAAAATTTACCTGTTTCCTTAATTGCGCAACTCGTTGCGGTTGATTTGAGTCGCCGAGTATTGAGTTTCTGTCAAAGTCCAATAAATATATACATAGATATGTATCTTTATAATAATTGAATTTGAATTTTATAAGTTTAATTAATTTTGAGAATCTTGAGATTTTTTGGCATATGATTGTGGAGAAATATCGGAATCTGTGTCAGTCAAAATTAATCTTCAATTAATCCAACGATTAAACGTAATCCGAATTATCCTAACATGAGAAAATAATATAAATCTATGCTAATTCCTTGAGTATCGAGTAGATAGTCTGCTCTACAAGTATCAATTATTTTAATGAGTGAACAAATCTATGTAAATGATTTCAATTAATAAATTTTCATATTTTTCTATTAAAATGATTTTAAATTCATGTAAAATAACTTCCATTTCGTGCTATATCGATTACTTTCCATTTCCATTTACATATTTCAAATTGAATCGAACTGTTTTAGAAAAATTCGATATTAGGATGCTTGAAACACTGATACAGTTTTTAAGATGTTCAACTTGAAATGGAAAACTAGTTATAAAAATTTTCATATTGTCATCTTTTGTTGAATCGCATGTTTTTCAAAACTAAAATATTTTTATTAAAAAAAAAAACAATGAAAAAATCAATCAGCTTTATCGAACGGAAAACAGATGTCTCTAAATAATTTTCCGACCTATAGGAAAATTTTTAAAAAATTTCACACACGACTCGATGAAAACACACATTCTATAGATAGATAATTCGTTTATGACACTATTACAACGTAATAATGTAAATTTGAGAAAAACGCTTCCGCCGAAACTGATGGACAATTACGCACCATCCGCTAATGAGCCGAAGAGGAAATTGCTTGTCGGAAAAGCGCCAGTAAAAGCTTCCATTACATCAGTTCAAGGCCGACAATTTTCACGAACTGCAATACAAAAATGCCTCAAAACCCACATAAATCATCACGATATGGATCATCGATTTATTTTATCATCGCCATTATCGTTCCCGAGGGTCTCGTCCGCGGCGAAGAGTCGAAGACCGATTGTCGTATGATGGACGTTCGAACCAATTATGGTGAAACGTGTCGGTTGAATTTTGATGGAGTATCAAAAGTGACGATAATTTGCTCATGGGAGTTGAAAACCGCACCCTTTTGCTTTTGTAATTGTCGGTTTGTGCGTCTTTTTGCATTTCTGTCGTGCCGCGTTTGTGTTAAATTAATTGTTGCGTTTGAAACACAATTTCAAATTGTCACATAGACGCCTTAAAATGACATGGGAAAATTACGTGTTGAATGTTTATAATGGCGAATAAAAGTGTGATGAAAATTTTTAACAGTTTGTACATGTACGTGTAAATATTTTCGGTTAAAAGATTGACGTATGTTATGTATTTGAATTCTTAAAAGTCTTATTTTAAATATTACGGAAATCTTAAGATTTTCACTTAAGGGAGCCAATGGAAATGTTATGCGTAAAATCTTCTGATTTAATTTAGATTTGACTCGAAAATACATTATAAAAACTCAAAGAAAATTTATTTATCGAACTGTGTATTGTTATCTTTCTTATTCAAACACTGATCATTTAAATATTCGTACTGATTGTGAGCATTTAACATAATATTTGTATAATAGAGTGATTTCAGTATAGATGGCCATATTAAATACAATGGTCTTCAGTCATTTTTTTTCCAAAAATTGACAATAAAATAATTATTTTTGTACTCAATTTGGATATCAAGTCTATTATAGAAGCCATTAGCAATAATATAGAACTTTCATAGTATACATAAAATTTATAATAATAAAACAGCAACTATCATATTATAGAAGACAATAACTTTTTAACGAGAGGTCACGCAAATTAAAATTGAAATTTCGAGAATTGGTCTAAAATTATAATAGCAATTTCATTTTACACAGCATTAATAGTTGACACGGGACCGATAAAAACTTTCATATATCTATGTGAAAAATGTGAAATACGACGTGACCAATTAACTCGCTAATCATCGTTCGAAGCGTGATATTCACCATTGTGCTCTATGTGACTTTTGTTGTAACAGTGGTTTAAGTCCACTTATTTTTATTTTGATATATGACGATTGAAAAGGCCAAGGGGTACAAATGACTTCGTGATGATTTCGAGAAAAGCGCGCTCAAAGTTAAACATGTACCTACATGTATTAAGAGCAGGTCGAGCGATTTGATAATACATCTTGGCACACGTTCCAATTTCGTTTATATCCTTCTGCCACCAAATAAATGAGCGTGCATAGAAGCGATTCCTGTGCATAACTCAATTTCGGCGAAAATGTCACTCATACCCCTTGGCCTTTTCGATTGTCATATATAATATTTCACTACCGTGACTATAAAATAATCTAAATCACACTGAAATGATTATTTTATTCAAATTAACAATATATCATGATAGTTTAACTGAAAAAGTTGACTTTCTTTTGGAATTTTTGAATTTACACCACTGTTACAATTGAAAGCTTAAATGTACTTTCAGTCAATTTTATATACAGTTATCTTGCAAAATAATCACTTAAAATATTTACTGTGCAATTTTGTCTCGTTGGAGTTACATGCGATTGAACACTGTTTCAAAATTCAATCGATAGATTGATTAATGTTAGCTGAAAACTATTATGCATTTTTTTATCAATGATTGATTTTGCAGATTGATAATCTCTGTTTGAAGTTTTATAGAATTTTTTAATGCTCTGGTCTGTATAATTTATTTATGCCTTCGTTCGTGAAAATTGAACTGTCCTATATATGATGTGCATGATCGTTATTTTCAGCAGTAATTTTTCAGCTTAGAAGGCGATGTCACGAAAATATAAGCGACAGTCTATGAAAGACTGTTGAGGGTGTAACATCAAATATCGTATACATATTAATCTTATACAAAAAAAATGAAGAGAAACGTAGTATGGTGAATAAATAGCTTTTATGACTATTTGATCGATTACGTCTCATATGCAACGAATAATTCAAAATGAATCTTTACTTGAATTGAGTTGCTGAAAAATACTAATGATTTAATTTTACTTTAATTGAAGGTTTGTACGATTTTCAAATATTTTTTCTCGATTTTGTTTAGGAGGAACGATAGAGCGTTTACTACATCGGGAAGTCCTTCGAAAAGAAAATTGACCGAATTAATTGATCAAAATGGATTAAGATATCCTTCAAGAAAACACACAAAGACTTACACTTGCATCGAATATCTGAAAGAGTTCTTATCAAACACAAGTCTTCATGGATTGAAGTACATCGGAGAAGAAAGGCGATCGATTGTAGAAAAGTTAGTAAAAAGTTGACATTGTTCCATTTTCTTTTAAAATTAACATCTAATTAAAGAAGCGTACGATAAATTCATACCAATTGACCTCACGTCTTATTTTATTCGACTGTGTGTTTTTTTCTTGTTAAATTTATCTCACAATGTCGCAATTACATCAAACATTTTCTCAAACAACAGTCAACAATTGTCATATCCCAGAAATACATGTCTTGAACGAATCGAAGTGTTTTATAAGTATTATTCCGTCATGGATTTTGTCAAAAAAGTTACTGAAGGACCGAAAAGAGACAGGTGTTATACATTTTTCAATTTATCGAATAATTTTGTGATTTAACGCAATTTTAAAACATTTAGAATATGGTGGAGCATAATGTTCGTTTTAAGTGTGGTCGCTTGTGGTCATTTGATTATGAAAGTTTGGGAAAAATGGAACCAGAGTCCTGTAATTGTCAGTTTTGCTGAAACTTCCACTCCTGTATGGCAGGTATGTTTTTTTAATAACCTCAAAATATCAATGGAATGAAAAATATTTAATTAAAACTACTATATCAGATTCCGTTCCCGGCTATAACGATTTGTTCAGAAACTAAAGCCAGACAGAGCATTTATAATTTTACTGAAATGTATCATCGTGAAAATATGACCGATGAAGAGTTTGTATAATTTAAAAATTATTATGGAATATTAACATAATTTTTAACATCATCTATCATTTTATTTTCAGAAAATTAGATTACGAAACAATATCATTAGTATGCGATAGTCATATTCATACGAAGGGCAATAATTTCACAGACAATATCGATTTATTGAGAAGAGTAAATATTAAATACAATATTTTTATTTAAATAAAATTATAAACAAGTCATAAAAATAATTTTAGGTTGCTCCACAATTCGATGAAATGATGTGGCATTGTAAATGGAAAACCACAATCGAAAATTGCAGCAGAATTTTTTCACCGGTGATGACAGAAGAAGGTCTTTGCTTTTCATTCAACATGTTAAATGCTGAAGAACTTTTTAGAAAAGAGATGTAAGTTTTAATAAATTTAATTCATTTAAATTTAAATGAAAAGATCAATTACTATATATTTTAACTTTAAAGGATGCATAAAGAGTATCATTATTTGGACCATGGAAGAAAATCTGAAGGTTGGAAGTTAGACGAAGGATATCCTAAAAATATTCCATTAGATACTTATCCTGTTCGTGGAACTGTACGTTTATTTCATTATTGCTATATATTTGTTTATTTGAATATTTTTTAAATTAAAAATACATTTCAAATAGGGATCTGGAGCGAAAGCTGGTTTAGTAATATTGTTAAGAGCATACAATTATGATTTGGATTATTTATGTAGAGGACCAGTCCAAGGATTCAAAGTATACAAAATCTAAATAAATTTCGATTGCTAATTTATTTTTTAATAATCTATTTTTATAATTTTAGATTCTATTGCATTCTCCAGCTGAAGTTCCAAGAGTTTCTCAACAATACTTCAGAGTTCCTCTGAGTCAAGAAGTCATTGCTGCAATCAAACCAAACATGATGACTACATCTGTAGGATTAAAAGATTACGATCCTGAAAGGTGAAAAATGAAAATAACCTCAGTAATTAATACGATATTAATATTTTTGCTATGCATTTAGGAGACAGTGCTTTTTCCCTACGGAGAGAAAACTGAAATTTTTCAAAGTGTACACGCAAAGAAATTGTGAACTCGAGTGTCTATCGAATTATACGAATACTCAATGTGGATGTGTAGCCTTTTCAATGCCAAGTTAGTTAATTTTAATTTTATTAATCAACTCCAAAAAATGTGTGTTAAAAAAATCATTAAATTGCATTTAAGGAGACCCAACTATGAAGATTTGTTCATCGGGGAAAATTCCTTGCGTAGACAAAGCACAAGGTTCAAATTGAAAGCATTTTTTTTTTCAATTAGATAGTTGAGTCGTGTTAATTGCGTTGTTTTTCAGCCGATTTGTTAACTCAAGAAATATTGCGTGGCTTAACTGAAAATAAAGAAGTTGAAGATGTAGACGATGAGACCAAAGCTCTTCGGGAAGAATTGAAGAATGTTGCTAATCAGTGCAATTGTATGCCTGCTTGTACATCGATTAATTATGATGTCGAAGTATCTCAAGCTGATTTCAATTGGCAAAAACTTTTTATTGCCTACAAAGCAAATTTCAGCGAACTGCCAGAGTGAGTAAATTGCTGCAAAATTAACAGCTAAGATTTCTTAAATATCATATGAGTAATTATTTTATAGAAACATTTTGAAAATGGAAAAAATCACACATTTCCCAAATAAACGGTACCTATATCTAGTATAAAAAAAAAACTAAATTTCGTCCACCATACTTAAATATTCCATATATTAGATTAATCTGAAAATTTTATTTATTTATACGAAAAGACCGTGTGTTTTAATGCTCATACTATAACCTTTCTAAAACAATAATATTTTTTCCCATATTCTACAAGTTTTTACAAAATAAAGGAATTCAGCTTGAGAAAGCTTTCTCTGTTGTAAATATATATATAGACAGTATTGTCTCAATTAATGGATCGTTTATTTTACTGTCAATATAAACATAATAGGATATTGACAATATCGTCTCAATAAACAGACCGTTTCTATAACAGAAAAGTTCAGATATAACGTAGATTTGTGTTGGAATAGGTATAATTGTAATTGGATATTGTTTAGCGTCGATCTAACGATAAAATGAATGGCTATTGTGTTGATTAATCAATTGACTATAAGTTATTCTTTATAATAGTGTAGATTGATTTGAAATAATACTATGCATGTTTACATGGCAATATCATAATATATTCACTATGTTGTTTTTCATATCTTATTTGTCGATCTATTCAATTTTATCTCAAAACAATAATGACAAATGAAAGTTCATTTTCTTCTTCTCATGTGAAGCGACTATTTCCGATGTACAATCTGAAATATTGATAGAAAACGATCAAAATATTGAAACTCAAAGCCTAATATTGATTGTTTTATTTTTGTTTCAGTGTAAATATGGCAAGGATGGTTTTGTTCTTCAAAGAATCACAATTCATCACTTCTAGGAGATCTGAACTTTATGGTCAAACTGACTTTTTAGCCAATTGTGGTGGTTTGCTCGGATTGTTTCTTGGATTTTCCATTTTGAGCTTATTCGAAATATTATATTTTATCACTTTAAGGTAACTTTTTCATTTTTTAATATTTCCATCAATTTTTTTATTTTTATTCTATTTCATCTTACAGAGCATTCTGCAACTTGAAAAATCGAATAAGGCGAAAGAAAGTAGATTGCGAAAATGTCTCAAACAACTTTGAACATCAATTAAGCTTCAAAAAGTCTACGGAAAATTGCCAAGAATAAAATTTATTTGTACATTTTTATAAATCTATAATAGAAATTTTAATATCGCCAAAGAAACACGCATTTATTAATCGATGCACATTTCTAAATAAATTAAAATCTATTTTTTATAAAATATAATTGTATTAGCACTTAAAGCTTCATCACATATTGTATACTCGCTTAATTTTTGATTAAAAATTTAAAAACTCAATCATCAAGAAATATTTTGATATTAATTCATGTGATTTTTATTAAAATAAATTTTCATACTTGAACTTCAGTACTATTTTTTTATTTATACCTCAATATCAGATGAAACTTCTCAACATACACTGATCAGAAAAAAATATACATTTTCATCTCAAACAAAAATTTTTTGACACGATAATTAATTCACGTCTAGATAACACTCAACTAGATCGTTCTAAACATGTAATTATCGTTGGATTATCCACCAATTTCGGGGTTGAAATGAAAGGCTAATTGAAATTAAAACACACCTAGTTCACCAAACTCACATATGTAAATATCCAGTTTGTCACACGAGTTGTACAATTGAATTAAACCGAATTAAATGAAATGCAATTGCAGTATTGCATGTGTTCGTTAATTATTACAAGATTAGATTATAGCTAACAATGGTCGAATATGTCTACAATTTTTTTCAATTATAATTTTTCAGTGTACAAATATTTTTATAGAATTTTATTTATGCATTCATAACATGCTGCTCATAATGTTTACAATTTATAATCGTATAATAATCTAATTGAGTTGAACATACTTACATTTGATGTTTCCAATAATTATAGTTGAATTAATCTTTGATATAGTTGAAACTTGAATTAGAAAATTTTGTTTCTAAAATGATAGATATTTTAATATCTGTGTTGGAATTTTGTACAACCCCTCACTTTCATGTAGCTATTACTATTTTCGATAAACCAATCTAGTTTTTTTAGTGCTTAATTGAAAAATAAGCTATTATTGCTCAAACTCGTTCGAATACTGGGTGTGTCAGCAATATATGTACACATGAAACATTTTCAGTATTTAAACCGCGTTTCAGACTGGACATAGTCATTAGTTCTGATACAGTTAACGTTTCTGTATCTAGTTTCACACATTATAAAAATGATGTAAGCACATTTTAATACATATTTAAATCGATATATATACATATATCAAAATTCTTTTTCATCGATACAGTTACACCATCAAAGAAGCCGAAGAAAAATCTGAAAACATCAAGAAAAATTCTAAAGTAAACTGTTGCAGATCTTTCAAGGAATATTTCGTCGAATTCACTTCTAATACAAGTCTTCATGGATTGCGCTACATTGGAGAACAAGGAAGACCCGTTTTAGAAAAGTCATTATCAAACTTATAATTTTTTCAATAATATTTCGAAATGTTTCTGAAGGCCCTCGTATACGACTTATCCCCATTTAACACCAGTTACGCCACTGTTCAACATTTCATTCTGCAGCATCCTCATCTCGATTTTCAACTTTTGTTATTCTCGTTCGACATTGAAACGACTATGTGACCTCATAAGACATGCTCCATGACCTCATAGTCAGTTCCATGACTTTGCGATTTTATCGAGTTACATCAGCGTTGCATTAAACGATCGAGCCTTTAATTGATCTTGAATCGATCGATCTTAAGCTTTATTTTTTTTTCAGAATTTGGTGGATCATCATGATAGTGTTGAGCTTGGCTGGATGTGCTCATCTTATTTATAAACTGTACAATAAATGGGATCAGAGTCCTGTGATAGTCAGTTTCGGAGAAACTTCGATGCCAGTGTGGCAGGTCATATTAATATTTTGAGATTTTAATTACATATGACGACTGAAAAGGCCAAGTGGTACAAGTGACATCGATTTCGAGAAAAGCACGTTCAAAGTTATGTATTAGGAGGAGATCGAGTGATTTGATGATATATCGAGGCACACGTTCCGAATTCGTTTATATCCTTTTGCCACCAAATAAATGAGCGTGCATAGAATCAATTTCCATGCATAACTCGATTTCGACGAAAATTTCACTTGTACCCCTTGGTCTTTTAGACCGTCCTTTATTTTGTACAATAATAAATTAAGCTTTATATGTTCAGGTACCTTTTCCAGCGATCACAGTTTGTTCAGAAACTAAATCTAGACAAACCATGTTTAACTTTACCGATTTTCATCGTCGTGTGGAAAATTTAACAAAAGAAGAGTAATTTTTAATAATATTCATTGATACTAGATAGTTATATCAACAGTTAGACAATTGATGAGTTAATTAAGTTTAAGAGACCTGTCGATGATATAATTATTCAGTGTATTCATTTAATCTGAAAATATATTATGAATTTAATTTTCAACATGGTTTTAGATTGCAAAAATATGAATTGGTGTCATTGGTTTGCAATAATCATGCAGTTACAAATGGTAGTGCGACAACTAATAATAAAGCAATCAATTTCTTAACCGAGGTTTGTATTTTCCTTGAATTTTGATATTTTATTCATATGATATGTCGATTATAAATGTTTACATTTTTTTCCCAAAGATTTCCCCACAACTTGATCAAATTATGATGAAATGTTTATGGAGAACCTACAGAAGAAATTGTAGTGAATTGTTCACACCGATTTTGACTGATGATGGATTTTGTTATTCGTTTAATATGCTTAACGCTCAAGAACTTTTCAGAGATGATGTGTAATTAATATTTAATAATTATTATATAAAATATATTATATATGACGATTGATTTTAAAGGTTGCACGATGGTTCCAAATTTTTGAATCATAAAAACAAAACTGAAGGATGGACTTTAGATGGAGGATACAATGAAGATATTCCATTTGAAACTTATCCTTTGAGAGGGATGGTAACATTTTTTATTAATTATATTTATAAACATATCAATATGTTAATTAAAATAATTTATAAGGGATCTGGAGCATCAGCAGGATTAACTATAGTATTGACAGCACAACGAAACGATTTAGATTACTTTTGCAGAGGTCCTGTTCAGGGTTTTACGGTATGAAATTTTAAGATGTGTATCTTTTTTTTTTATTTAAAAATAAATATTTATTTATAAGGCATCTTTACACACTCCTGTCGAATTTCCTCGAGTTTCTCAAAAATATTTTCGAATTCCACTCAACCAAGAAGTTATAGCCACTATTAAGCCAAATATGATGACTACGTCAGAAACTCTTCGAGACTACGCTCCAGAAAGGTTAAAATATTTAAATTCTAACTGATACTAAAAAACAGTATAAATAATGATCATTTATATTTTAGGAGACAGTGTTTTTTCCTGAATGAAAGAAAATTACAATATTTTTCAGTGTATACTCAACAAAATTGTGAATTGGAATGTTTATCGCAATACATGAACATACTTTGTGGATGTGTAACATTATCATTGCCAAGTAAAAATATTATATTTTAATCATTAACTATATAATAGTGCTATTTTATGTGTGTCTGTGAATCTGTGTGTGTGTGTGTGTGTGTCCATGTAACGTAACATGTATATGTGAAACTGCGCATTCAACGGGTTGAAACTGCGTTGATATATTCAAAGGACTGATCGCTATTGAATAATATTTATTAAATTTTAATAATTTTATTAGGGGATGAAGATACGCCGATTTGTTCAGCTGGATCTATTAGATGTGCATCGGCTGCAAGAGGTAATTAAATTTCAAACCAAATATAATCATTCAAAAATGTTTCTGGTTAAAATACTTTTTTTTAGATAAGATGCTAGTTCAAGGCATCAGAAACGATATGAAAAACAGTAAGAATAACATCATGGATATAGACGACGAAGAACTGAACGATGCTTTATTCGAGTTGGTATCGGAATGTAATTGTTTACCAGCTTGCACAGTAATCGATTACGATGTGGAAATATCCCAAGCTGATTACAATTGGAGAAAAGTTTACGAAAGCTACGAGAAGAATTTGACTGGGTTTGTATATTTGTTAATTATTATAGTTATTTTTAAGGAAAATTACAATTTAATTTGGCTTCAGGGTTGAAGTGGCTCGAATGGTGCTCTTCTTTAAACAGCCTCAGTTCATAACTTCTAAACGATCTGAACTTTATGGACAAACTGATTTTTTGGCAAATTGTGGAGGTTTACTGGGACTTTGTTTGGGATTTTCCATTTTGAGTTTGATTGAAATCATATACTTTCTCACTATTAGGTCAGTTATTGGTTCGAATAATTATTTCGATCAAATTATAATATTCATAATTCTTAATATATTTTAGAGCTTGTTGCAACATAAAACGACACTTCGTGAAAAATTACAATGAAAAGGGAAATATCAAGTAAATTCTGATAAATATTAAAATAATATGATCAGTCGTCATTTTTAAGTGTTATGTATGTATTTTAATCAGATTAATTGATAACGTTTAGTGAAATTGTATCGAATTTTCATAAAATGCACACAATAAAAATCCTTTCTCTTTACGATTATTGTTAAAAAAAAATCAAGCATGTATGTTTATATAATCTTAATGTACTGAATAATAAAAGTATCAATTATCAACTAAAAAAACCACACATTAATTTACCCAAAATCAATCTGGAGCACAATGAAAGAGTGAAAATACAACATCGATCATATGCCGTTTCAAAATCGAAAACGATTTCATGAAAATCGACGATTCCATCACTTTCTGCTCGAAATCATAAATGACCTTAAAAAAATACACATCTTGTTTACAAACACGAGTTTCTTTTGATGTGATTAAAATTCTCACACATGTTTTTACATATGAGTCGATATAAATGGATAAAAACTCGATTCGGCCTCAGTCATAAGCGGTTCTTATTTACAAGTGTTCATCTCGTACTTCTATGGGAAAAATAATATGTTTGAGGCTTTCAATAGTTTCTTGTTTCATATAAAGTGATCTGTGATAGAAATAAAATATGGTCGCTGAAGAAAATGACGTTGGAAATAAGAGAAGTCGTAAAAAATCACCGATGATTACGTGAGTGTTTCGAGTGTTATTGTGATGATTTTTATTAATGTTTGATCAAGATTTGAAATAATAATATTTTCAGAATATTTCGTTTGGTCACTCTTTTTGCGTGTGTGCTGATTTTTGGCGGTTTATTGACGAAAATTTGGATTAAATGGTTCGACAATGTTGAGTCTGTTGTGTTATCTCCACAAAGATTGTCTACGTGGAAGGTTTCAAAAATAAAATGATATTAGTATAAGTCAAAAACGGTTCAAAAATTTTAAAATTAAAAAATATATATTGCAGATACCTTTTCCAGCAGTTACTGTTTGTTCTGAATCAAAAATTCGCCAAACAGTTTATAATTTTACTGAAAATTATCATCATATGTCATCGCTGAAATCAGACGAGTGAGTCAATTTGATTAAGGCTTGTTTTTCCACTTGTGGGTTTGCAGTTAGAAAGAAATAATTATTTAGTATGAAATGAAATTAACCCACAATTTATAAAAAACTACCCCAACATTAATTAATATTTGATAATCTAATTGATTTGAAAAAAATAATTTTCAGATTGACCAAATTTGAATCTCTTTCATTAGTGTGCGCTAGTCATTTGTTGAAAAACGGGACGAAATTCACAGACGATAGAGCAGTTGATTTGATCAAATCAGTGAGTTTTCACCAAATTACTCAGTTAAATAAAAACGTAGATAAAACTGAACTGTTTTAGGTCGCTCCAGATCTTGAATCTCTGATGTACATTTGTCTCTGGAAGGCTTCTTTTAAAAAATGCGAAACTCTCTTCACTCCGATTCTGACCGAAGAAGGACTGTGCTTCACCTTCAACATGGTTGATACTAGTGAATTGTTCACAACTGAAATGTAATCTTTGAAAATTAGTTTATTTGCTCATATAGTATTGTTAAAAATATTGTTTTATCAACAGGGGTTTCTATCCTTACATGAAGCATGGAACTGGAGTAGATGGATGGAGCTGGGATGAGGGTTATTTGGAGTCGTCTAAATATGACTCTCGTCCCATGAGAGCTAGTGTGATTATTTCAAGATGGAATCGATTCTGTTTACATGAAAATTCTTAATTTTATAAGAAAATGTTTATTTTTAGGATTCCGGTGCTTTGTCGGGAATGACTATTGTATTGAGATCTCAAAATGAAGATGTAGATCATTTGTGCAGAGGAACTTCGCAAGGGTTCAAAGTATAGTAATCTCTTAATTTACTCGATTTAAGTGATTCTATTTTAAAGATTTTTAACGAATGAATGTACTATGTAAATCAGAGATTATTGAAGTGTTTATTTACGAATTTCATTCATTAAAATTTGTTATGATTTTAATTAATTAAATTTTACAGATATCTTTACATTCTCCTGCTGATTTTCCGTCAGTTTCTCAAAACTATTTGAACATTCCGTTCGATAAAGAGGTTATGATCAAAATTAAACCTAATGTAGTTACTACGTCGAATGAGTTGACGAATTACGACCCACACAAGTAAATATTTATCATTAGATTCTACGTTGAATGATTTATTATTGACAATTTCAAAACATGCGATTTTCTTTTAGAAGGAGTTGTTATTTTTCGAACGAACGAAAATTACAATTTTTCAAGCACTATACGAAAAAAAATTGCGAACTCGAGTGTCTCTCGAACTATACAATGGTATTATGCGGATGTGTCACTTTTTCAATGCCAAGTTAATATTTTATTTATTTTTAGTAGTAAAAATAAATGATTAGGTAATTTAACGAATTTTTTATACTTTCAGGAGAATCTTCAACGCCAATTTGTTCAGCTGGAAGTATAAAATGTGCTACATACGCTAGAGGTATTGTATTTAAATAATAAAATTTTCAATCTTTGCTTATTACATATTTGAAACGATACAGTAATCTTTCGATTGACATAAATATATGTTTTAAAAACATGTTGCGCTTGTGTAACAAAAATAAAAAAAAAGTAATAATTACTATTGTCCTTTCAAATAAACATTGCTATTTACATAATATTGCAACTGATCGATGAAATGAATTGAGAATTTGTTCACATTGAAATAAAATCGCATAAACCGAGCGCCCCATACATCGAGAGATTACAGTACAAATATCGCATTCTTATCAATTTTCAAATTTAAACATCCAAAGGTGACTTAGCAGCGAGAAGGACGAAATTAAGCATAATCGGAAATATACATAAAAACGACATAATCAACGAAGAAGAAAACATAGAAGACATGTTAAACGAAGTCGCACAGTACTGCGATTGTCTACCATCGTGCACCACAATCGACTATCAATACGAAACTTCACAATCGGAATACGACAAGAAATTAGCATATCACGCATATAGAGAAGAATACGAAAAGTCGGTCGATTTTCCGAATTCGATTTCTTGCGTGAAATTCGGCGTTTAACGCATCTTTTCGTTTTTTCAGAGATGAAAGTTTGGCGCGCGTTTTGCTCTACTTTGAAAGTTCCCAGTTCATCGCTTACGAGCAAACGAAAGTGTCCGACCAATCGTATCTGTTCGCCACCACTGTTGCTGTTTTGGGAATTTTATTCGTTTTGTCCGTCTTAGGGACGATAGATTACGTTTTCAAGATTCACAAAATGTAAATATACGGCGGCCTGCACGTGCAAATATGTTTAAATTAATGCAGGCAAATGTATTCTTTCGAACGTGGAGAATAGAGACGTTTATCGCATTACAATGTGATGTGTGGATATGAAAAACAACTTTTTTCTTTTCGTTTAAAAGAGTATGCATATTTGCTTTGTGTGAATCGTGGTATGGGCAGGTCGCCTAAAACGTTTCTTTATTATTTTACAATAGTCAATGTTCATTTTGAAAAAATCTCATATTAAATTCAGGTCAATATATGTCGTTACAGATACTTTACACTGAGGAGCAGTATGAAATTATCGAAGAAATCTGAAAATGGAATCGAAAATAATATTTGAATCAGTATTTTGAACAATTATAGAAACAGTCGAGTATTATCGAAATAAAGAGTAATTGAATTACAAGATCTGCGGGTGCGATTTGCGTATTTTTAAAATTTGTGTGCTATCGGATCAACAGGAATGTAGATCATCATTTTTTTAAGAACTTTATACCGCAGATTAGTGCTATTATATATACATAAGTACATATATAAGATGAGGTGTAAATGTATATTATAATAAACGATTATAATAATAAAACAGTAATGTGTTGTTTAAGGTCTTTTTTATTTGATTCTATGATAAATACATACATGTACATAAATGGGCGATAAAATGAATTAAGTTGATAATATTTTTTACCAAAAAAAAAATTCAACGTACCCATGTTGAGTTGATATAAGGATTGAGTTAATATCAAAACAATTTTTATATCAGCTAAAAATATATTTTTCAAATTTATAAACATATTATATTGTGTATTACGACCAAATACATAACGTCAGTCAAATTTGTAAATACGAAGGTTGACGTGACATTTCAAAGGTTAAGGAGGAAAATAGTTGTTTCAAAAATGGAAAATAAGTTTAGAGTTCTAGAACTCTATAGTGGAATTGGAGGAATGCATTATGCGTTTACAGGTAAAACAAGATAGAAAATACTAATTCAATAAACATACTTTTTTATTTAGTACCAAAAATTTACAGAATCATCAATGAACGGTGATATTGTAGCCGCTATTGACATAAATACCGTTGCGAATAAAGTGTATAAACACAATTTTCCTAATACTAATTTGATCAATAGAAATATACAATCATTATCACCACAATTTCTGAACGAGCTGCAGCCAAACATAATTCTAATGTCGCCCCCTTGTCAACCGTTCACCAGAAATGGCTTACAGAAAGATTCAGAAGATCCTCGTTCAGATTCATTCGAACATTTTCTAAATATTCTGAAAGAAATGAATACTGTACAATATATATTGCTCGAAAATGTCAAAGGATTTGAGTCTTCCAAAATGAGACAATCTTTCACTGATACCTTGAAGAACTGTGGCTTTTATTACAATGAATATCTGCTAAATCCTTTTCAATTCGGTGTACCTAATTCTAGACTTAGATATTATTGTTTGGCAAGAAAAAAAGCTTTTCCAAATACCAATGACAATGATAAATTGGTTTGTTCCATTTTGATTTATACTTTTTTTTTTCTTTACAGTTTTTGATTTCTTAATACTTTTTCAGTTTCACGATTTGCCACAAAACTCAAACGCAAAATGTTTTCAAATAAATGATATAATAGAAGAATGCGACACCTCATCTTATAAACTACCTGTAAAGCATTTAAAACGTGCAAATGTTCTAGACATTTGTTACAAAGATTCAGATAGATCTTGCTGTTTCACTAAAGCCTATACACATTTTTTGGAAGGAACGGGATCCGTTTTCACTGAATGTAGCAGAACCGAAATACAGTTGGCATTTGAAAAATGTTATAAAATTGACATAAACGATGAAGAGCATGTAAAAATATTGCAAAAATTAAATTTGAGATTTTTCACTCCCAGAGAAGTGTTACGGCTGATGTCTTTTCCTGAATCGTTTTCGTTTCCAGTAGGAATTACTAATAAACAAAAATATAGACTCATTGGCAATAGCATCAATGTAAAAGTTGTAAGCATTTTAATAAAATTATTAATAAACGGTTAATTATTCTTAAAATATTCAAAGTTTTTCAACACATTTGATCATTTATTTATTCTGTGGATTAACAATAATGTCATGTGAATTATTAAGATTAATAAGATCATAAAGTTGCCTTAAAATCCAAATTTTAATCCTTGATTTATTTTATTGCATTTAAAATTTAAACACAAAGCCTTAAAAAGTATGGTCTTAACAACGAAGTGTTTGGACCGAAATTTCACAGATTTGACGTTTGTGTCAAACTGACCTAACTTCGAAGTGTGAACCGATAAATTTGAAGAGTTCGAGTTTCAAAGAGTTCCAACTTCGAAGATGAGGCTGATGAACTTGTATACGCTGGGACGAGCTGGTGAGGAATTCTCGAACTGCGACGCGTTATGTTATGCAACATTTGACGTTTCACATAACCTAAATTTTGTACAAATCAATGATCGTTCTTATGACGATATATTATGGATTTTCGTTTGAAATCATTACATTCTGACATTTTTTGTCACATTTATTTCATATTTTAGCTTATTAATTGAATTTTAGAATCGTCAGTATTGATTTTTTTTTCGATAATTAAAATCACAATCGAATAGTTGTTTGTTATATGTTCCGAAAGTTCAGAAAATTTTGACAATTATAACTGATCATTACTATACTATAATTAACTGCTAATCGACGATTGATAAATCTTGCCATAGTTGTGAAATCTCGTAGAATTCTGACCTAAAGTGAATACCAATAAGGGTACATACTTGTCCATTAGATATATGCCGTTATTCTAGTTTTACTTATCCCCAATTCAAACTCTATATTTGCTTATAGTTCTTCATCTCAATTTGTAGTTAGTGAGCAGTAATCGTTAGTTATATCTGACACATTTTATGGAAAAAAAAGCTTATTTTCAGTTAAATATGTAGTTCATTAAACCCTAAAAATATCTCAATCTAATTAAAAAAAGCTTTAATAAGTAATTATTCTCTAAGTTAATCTTATTTCATCCATTTTTCTACTATATTGACTGAATTTTGTTTTTGTATGTATAACAAATATTTTGAAAATATCAATTGATCACTACTATCCAAATATTCCCTCAAAATTCAAAATTTTGTATTTTTAACTGATCAATTTTTCACAATTCAAAATAATAATTTGATTGAATTTCGATTTAACAGCGGCCACTCGTAATGTACGTCTTATGTCCACCAACCCAAAACAGTCTTCAGCTGGAACCGGTTACATCTATGTCAATGATGGCGAAACTGATATGAGTTATGGAGCACTCACCGAAAGAGCTGCACAGACCATGTTCTTTACAGAACTCGTCAGAGGCTTTGCCGTCACTCTCGGATATATATTCAAGGTTTCAAATAAAAGCTCAAGTCAGAACATAAATTTCATAATAACATGGGTATTTAAATTATACAGGAACCAGCCACTATCAATTATCCATTCGAAAAAGGTCCCCTGAGTCCTCGGTTCCGAGGGGAACACGCCTTAAGGAGATATCCAAGTGGAGAAGAACGATGCATTGCGTGCAAATTATGTGAAGCCATATGCCCAGCTCAAGTAAAATATATCAATAGCAGGGGATCTGAAGCATTCATCTTTTTGAGCTACTATGATTTATTGTTAGATACATGCCATGTTTCGAATAGTTTCAATGAGAATCATTTATGATTCAGAACAAAACTACTCAGAGCATAGTAGCTCAGGAAAGCTTAGACTCCAGATCCCTGACCAATAGTATTTACATATATCTCGAACTATATTTTACATCTTGTGGATTTTTAGGCTATCACCATTGAAGCTGAAGAACGTTCTGACGGTTCCCGCCGAACTACTCGTTATGATATTGACATGACTAAATGTATATATTGCGGATTCTGCCAGGTCTAATATTCATTAATGTTAATGGTATTAAGCTTTAATTGAGTATGCAGTGTAATTTTTCACCATTTTAGGAAGCGTGTCCTGTGGATGCCATTGTTGAAGGACCGAATTTTGAATTTTCCACCGAAACTCATGAAGAATTATTGTACAATAAAGAAAAACTTTTAGCAAATGGAGATAAATGGGAGAGTGAAATCGCTTCAAATATTCATGCCGATCACTTGTATCGTTGAAACGATTTGTTGTAAATTATTTAGAAATTAAGTAAAATTATTTAAATAAATTTTCTTTTTGTTGTTTTCGATAGTCTTATCATTAGAACCTTGAAATATAAAGTTCATCAAAAATGTTTACACTCATCAACATTTTGGAAATATTCATCAATTTTGTGATAGACTAGTTTAGATTAGAAAAATATATAAATTTTTTGTTTGAATAAAATGATATCAAAAATCTTATCTTTTAAGTTTTCAATGAATCAATATTTTCTTTCAAGAACTAAATCTATACAAACATTGATCAAACTATAATTAACCATGTATTCGATGTGATCAGTTGAAATGCTAAGAAATTGATTAAAAAATAATGAATATGATTCTATCTCTGTATGTCCACAGCTTTTTTTCATCGTATACATTTCAAGAATTTTGAAACAAAATTTTAATGATAAGAAATGATACAAATAACACAATTGTCTTAAATTTTTTATATTAATCATATATGTAGGTATGAAAAATTTTATTTGACACACAAATACCTACATACAGAATGGGTATCACTGATTTTACAACTCTAATACATATGTTTGTGAGCTTTATTTTTATTTTCTTACTCAACCAAAGATAAGCATTTAATCAGGTCTATAGTTGGCTGGTAATTCAAAGAAGAATATCCCACTTCAATTTCATATTCATTTATCTGTAATAAAAATATGGTATTTACGAATTGTTTTATGTGAGTTGAAAAATAAAAATTGTTTTTCATACTATTCGTACTCCATGATGCAGAATTTTTCATATATGGACTTGGCTATATATTGCATTTTCAGTACAACATCTCGAATATATATTTCTCAAGATTTCATACAGATATTAATTTTAATTGTTATTATTTATGATGATATAGCCTCGTTGAATTTGTTTATTAACCCCGCGTTAGTAACCAATATGATAAATAAACTATGGTTTTTCTGCAGAATGGACATGAAGATGAGACTGTAGATAACTCTTCAACTTAGACGCATACGTACAGTGTGGACACTTATACGGTTTCTCTTCTATATGAGTCTGAATGTGAGTTCTCAGACTGCTCATTTGCTTAGTTGTAAACGGGCACTGCGTACATTTATGCGGTCTCTCTCCCGTATGGGTCCTCAGATGCTCTCGTAAACCATACATTTGCTTAGCCGCATACGTACAGTGCGGACATTCATAAGGCCTTTCTCCCGTATGAGTCCGCAAGTGCCTCTGCAAGTCGACATTTTGCTTAGCCGAATACGAGCAGTGCGTACATTTGTAAGGTTTCTCGCCGGTGTGGGATCGAAGATGGGTATATAGAGCGCCCTTTTGCTTCGCCGCAAATGTACAGCGTGGACATTTGTACGGTCTCTCTCCAGTATGAGTTCGGATGTGACTTTGCAAACTGCTCATGTGCTTAGTCGTGGTCGGACAGTGTGGACATTTGTAAGGTCTTTCTCCAGTATGGATACGCATATGAGTCGTCAAATTGTTCTTTTTATTAGTCGCATAAGAACATTCCAAACATTTGAATGGTTTTTCTACGACGTCAATTTGAAGATTCTTTTGTGAATCGTTTTTTTTCTTGGCAAAGTTCGAATTTGTTTTATTACTATCGTCTCTGTTTATTTTATTTTCGACATGTTCATTTGGACTATACTTTTTTTTCGCTTTAACGATCAAAGGGTCGCGTACCCCATCGTCACGGTAATTTTCTATACCGGTCGGGAAACTATTAATATACTCCACAGATGCGTTTTCTTTCTCGATATTAGATTCGTCCGCCGAAGAACTGAGCCGTTGGGATATCTCCGTAGAACAAAATTGAGTGACTATATAATTGCCGCTGACCTCTTCGTCGTCACGAGAGGGAGACCGTTCGATTTTCATCTCTCGTTTAACTCGGAACGGCATTTCTTCAACATCTTCGTCGTCGCGAGGCGGAGACCGTTCGATTTTTACTTTTGCCTGAAGTTTCTGATTTTCTTCATCACTGGGAGGAGGAAAACGTTCGATTTTTATATTTTCAAATTTGAAATCGTTCATGATTCGTGCTTATGGAAGGTTTCTGTTTGACAGTTCTCTTTCGGGTCGCCGATCGACCGCGACGGGGTCGAAAGTTTTGATCGGATCCGGAAATCTCGAAATTTTCATTAGAAATGGTTGATAAAAAAAACTTTTCCATTTCAGGAAAAACTGGAGATGCGCGGAAACGTCGTTAAACTAAGAATTAGGCCAAACGATTAGAAAATAAATGAAAATTTCCGGAAAAACGAATGGACGAAAAGTCGAGTGCTTCGACCGAAACGCACCGTAGACGAAGGGGGGAGGCGCGGCGGAAACCCGGGGAGCGGGGGCAGTCGTGTCTTTGCTTCGGTGTGGAGCGCGCGTCGCACGTCAACCGCCACCGAATCGGCGAGCTCTGTTCGTCGTCGTCAGCGGATCTCCTCGAGTCCGAGTCGGAGCCGACGAAGCCCAGCCGCCACCACCTCCACCGCCGCCATGCAGGCCATCAAATGCGTCGTCGTCGGCGACGGGTGAGCCCCTCCCGCATATCCTCCCGCCCCCCTCGATCGTCAATCATCGCATATTCCTGTTACGTTTCGCATCAGAACCGTTCCGACCGAGGGCGTAGTCCCGCAGTGACGTCACCGTCCGCCTTATCTGCGAGACGACGACACGTTTTCGTTCTCGGTCAGTTTTCCTAGGATCGTCCGCGCACGCCCATTCGCCTATTCGCCCACTCGCGCACCTCTATACGTCTGCCGATCGTTTTTAAGCTCTCCTCGATTCCTTCCTCAATCAGTAGGATCTTAGGATGCGTCAGGGATGCGATCTAGACGCCCATGACCCTTCGCAATCTGGCGGGCGACGCGCCACAAGACAATACGGCGATCGTTAGGTCGGCTCTACACCACGCGTATCTATGGCCGCGCACGAGCTCGTTAATTGTAAGCGCGAAACAGACGTAGGACTAAGTGTGTATTGATAAAAAAACGTCTTAGAACTCTCAGACTTTTTATCTATAATTTAGAAACTGCATAAACTTGAAGTCTTACGTCTTTTTCGCGTTTACGAGCGGTGCGAACGCACCTGAAGATATTTGTATGGGTTATTATGATGTCGCGATTAGGTTATCGGGCAGTGGTGTATTTTTTTTTAGGGCGGGGCGGCGTAAACATTTGGAACTTTGAATATTTTGAAAATATATTTGTATACTTACGAAGTTAAGTTAGATTAATTGTTTTTTAAATTCAGGCTATGTGGTGTTAGCGTATTATCACATTAGCACGATATTTGTCATATTCGAATCTAACCTGACGATAAAATTCTGATTTTGCCCCATTCAAACATTCTTCTAAATTTTATGATTTGGTTATACATACCACTGTATTGCCTTTTATTAGCGACATCTACAGAGTTAATTTATAAATATTGTTGATAACAAATCAAATGATAAATACTTGCAAGTTTTTATGACAAATAGGTCAGTGCTAGTACGTAAATAAGCCAAAAGTTAGGTCGAGTTAAGATCCTGTTTAATTTTTTTTATTATATTTGAATTTATTTCGTTTGTTTGGCTTCTGTCTGTAATCTTAAAGTACATAGAATTCACATCTCCCGTCTTGAATCTTCTGTAGATTTTGACCTGATTGTGTAACGAACTTAGATTGTTACGTATTGTGTTTGTTAATTGTAATTCGCGGATGAAATGACAATCTAAATTGAATGAATAACAACAGCCGTATCAATTTAATGTACGTTGAACCGATTCATACAAAATACATCTTTATCTGTGTGCGAATGAATCGTAACTGCATCTGATGCATACCAATAACTCGACAGCAACAAGAAGATAATTACACACAAATCTTATCAAAATGGACATAATAAAAATATTATTTATCTATCTATTGAATTTACGATATCCTCTCTTCCCATCGATATTCGACGAAGCTATATGACGACCGATAAGGCCAAGGGGTACAAGTGGTATTTTTGCCGAAATTGAGTTATGCACAGGAATCGTTCATAAATTTGGTGGCAAAAGGATATAAACGAATTCGGAACGTGTGCCTCAATATATCATCAAATCATTACCTACTAATACATGGTCAACTTGGAACGCGCTTTTCTCGAAATAACTTACACCTCTTAGCCTTTTCAGTCGTCATATACAATACTCGTTAAAATAACATTCGATGTTTTGACTTCAATCGAGCGTGAAACACGTGCAACCATATTATGTACCGATCGGATTCTTTCAAAAGCGGCGTGAATCGAGCCGTTTCATCGAAATTGTGTTTATTTACGATTTTTTTCTTCACTCGATCAACGTCCTATGAAACTTTCGACGGACGTCGCCCATAAAGCGGATCGTTCGCTAATAATGTTTACGCGCTCGGAAGCGCTCAGGGAACGAAAATAACCGACGCTAATATACGCGAAATAAAACACATATCCGATCTGATGGACGAAAAATACACGTATTATTGCCTCGTTCCGCCGGCACGCACTTGGTGACTCCGGACGCACGCACGCGTTTGCGATGATTCGAAGATTTGTGATGTTCGGCGATTGTGTTCTTTCGAGCGAAGGGAATAGAGTCGGTTTTTGTGTGTGGTTGACTGTTGTGTGGGATTGGGAGGAAAACTATTCTGTTCGATTCGTTTGAAAGGATATTTTTGATTGTTTTTGATTTGATATTGATTTAAAAATGTTGTGAAAAGTTCTTAGGAGCGATGGTTAGGTTAAGTCTTGTTAGTTAGGTTACAATTTTTTTCTGAGTTTGCAAGCACGCGATAACAGCTGTCGAATTATATAAAAATTGACACAAACTCGTGTTAAGTGAAAAGATATGCCCTTGAGTATATTGTCTCAAAAAAAAAATCTTTCAGTGTGTAATTTGAGATTTTTAAATTATATTTTTACAATAATTCAGTTTATAAACTTGCCAATTCATAGTATATTCTTGAAACTTAAATAAGTTTCATCTAAATGAGCTCATTTCAAGGGTTTTCTCGTGCGGTTTTCAACCATTTTAATGACCTTTATTATGAATTTATTTCTGTATTCCAAAATGTGTCCTCTTCAAAATGCACATTCGCTCTACAAAGCACCATTTCTAAACCACCGACAACGAATGAACAGACTGACATTCATATATAAACAATTTATTTCAAAATGCACACTTGCATATGTTCACAAGCCGAAAGCACCTTGAGACATGAGTCACACGCCAATATAG
The DNA here is from genome assembly GCA_024721215.1 of Cheumatopsyche charites. Classification (NCBI taxonomy): domain Eukaryota; kingdom Metazoa; phylum Arthropoda; class Insecta; order Trichoptera; family Hydropsychidae; genus Cheumatopsyche; species Cheumatopsyche charites. Next base: position 10,740,742 of record CM045580.1, read on the forward strand.
CTTTTATAATTCGAACACAACGCAAAACGGCTCAATTCGATCGATAAAAAAAAAGAAAACACTCAAAAGTGCGATATCGGCATTTCGATAAAATCCGTACGGATGAATGTGTGAACACCTCAATAAGTAGTACATATAACAACACCTAGGAGACGAGTGCACGAAAAAATAAACGGAGAAATGTAAACGTGAAACTCGTAAAAACGTAACGTCTCCCGCCGAGCGTCTCATTTATTTCTGAACCACCCAATTTTCCAACTTCTGAACGACTTTTGCGATATTATACAATGACTGAAAGTGCCAAAGAGTACAAGTGACATTTTTGTCGAAATTGTGCAGGAATGTATTCGGTGGCGAAAGGATATTAACTGATTTGGAACGTGTGCCGAGATATGTCATCAAATCACTCGATCTCTTCCTAATACATTTAATACATACGATGACTGAAAAGGCCAAGGGGTACGAGTGACATTTTTGCCGAAATTGAGTTATGTACAGGAATCGCTCTTATGTACTATCGTAAAAGGATATAAACGAATTTGGAACGTGTGCCCAGATATATCATCAAATCACTCGACCTCCTAATACATGTAGGTACATGGTCAACTTTGAACTCGCTTTTCTCGAAATCATCGCGATGTCACTTTTACCCCTTGGCCTTTTCGGTCGGCATACGATATTTATCGTTTCAGGTTTCGAAGTTATTGAAATTCGAAAATGTGTCTCTCGCATGATTCATCGTTGACTTGTATGTGAATGAATCAATATGCATGATTGTAATACAAAATCGAAGACACTCAGTAATGTTTCTATGTAGTAAGGAGTATCCTCATGAAGCTCACTATCGATTTTGAAGTAATTTGCAAATAATTGTTAGGAACGAAAACGCAACTCTCAATACTTTTTCAGTTATCGCAGGTCAAAGTTTGATATATTTTCAAAGGGAAAACTTTAAATATTATGCAAGGAATAGTAAAAGCGAGAAAAGTAACACCAACGCGAGTTGCAGCGGCAACATGTAAATGAATGTGGTGCTGGTTAAATAAGAAAGATCGGATACTTTTTTGGTCTCCTAATGAAAGACTCAAGTTTTAGGGAAAATATAATATTTTTAATTGTTGCTATGAAGATATTGTATATTGAATGTAGATGTTATATGAAAAATTATATTTGAGTGTTGATCCATGCGTTTGGTTAATGTTGACGATTTTTCCTGATAACTGATTAGTGAATTCAAGGAGCATAAAATTAGTGGACAAATTAACTTGTTTTTTTGTATTTTCTTTTTCTGAAATGAAATATTATTCAAATATGGGTCAAATTTTCCGAAATCCTCGCTCACAATGAAATAATTACAAATCGGTTTTTCAAATTAAAGTTTTATCAGAACGCTACAGTCCTTTGATAAAAATTATCATTATTTTATCAGAGTCATTTTTTATCCATTTTCAGCGTCATACACGAGTTCGTCCGTCATGAAAATTGAAGTGCATAAAATCAAACTCCTAACTTTTTAGATATTTATCCGAACTTTTATGTATCTCACACTTCATTCATACATAGATATCTTCATTTCGTCCATTTTTCAGAACGACTCGTTACAATGTTCTCCTTTTTTCGAAACGATCCAAGGTAGACTGTCGTCCCAGATTCGAACAGACCTTCGCTTTCGCAATATGCATTCGAGTGAACGGTGCTAAAAATTGTGACTATGTCATTTTCATACGACGAGGTGTGAATGCACCTCAAGTTGAAATCAAAATGTAGTTCTAGGGGGAACGTCCAATCAAAAATCATAGTATTTACAATTAGAGCGAGAAAAGTAATAATTTCTAGCTAGAAAGTATATGCATATCTCTGAGTTCTCATGGGTTAATTTATATATTTTGATCATAGATCGAATCATCGATTTCTGCTTCTGATTGGCTCCATTTATGGCCGATCCTAAAATGTGTTAGTTCTGTTATAAACTGTACAATTTGCAGATTAAATAATATATGAATCGTGCTTTTTTTTAACAGTAATTTTATTTAATAAAATTTTACAACGTTTCGTACGTGAGCTTTACAATCGACACTAATTCAATAAACTCGCTCGACAATAAAAGTATCGACAAGTCACTTTCAATACATCGTTCGCTCACATATAAACTCAACAATTGATTTTTTTTCCACAATTTTCCCGTTTATAAATTTTCAAGGTTTCTCAATCTGAAACATTGAACCGTCACGAAAAAAAAAACCAACTAATCGCTGTTATATCACAGCGAAAAAATCATGACGTCACGACGGACAACGCTGCTGCAATTTGCCCATGTTTAGTCAGTCGCTGAGACGAAACACCCACGCGATTAATAAAACAGCACCGTGTCACGAATCGAAAAACATACGACTGAACATCTTGAAAATCCACATGACCATGGATGAAAAACGAGGAGGGACAAAGCGAAGGGCGCGCGTCACAACAAGGGCCTGACGTCATAACGAGCTGGTCGATCCTCGGGAAACAGGATGCTGTGCTGTGTGCGAGCTGATGGTCGTTAACACTTCGTATTCCGAGTATAAACTGTCTTGGGAAGATTCGGTCTGAGGAAAGAGTTCGCTTCCTCTTTGAGGTGACAGAATCAAAACCTGGTCTTCTGGCTGATGGATGAAAGTGTTGAATGTGCTTGTCTTGTGTTTGAAATGAGATCTTGTGCAGTTTTAGATTCTGTATCGAATGTAAGACCTAATGAAGAAAAATGTATGTCCTCATTATTAGTAAATAAATAGTTGTTAGTGAGGACCATACATTCTGTATTTTGATACTTTGCTTTTAATTTCACAATTCACATTCATTTTTTAAAATCGTTGAATTTTCCCTATTTCTATGAATCTAATATCTATTTTAATAACAAAGAACAGTATGAAATAATTGAAATGTTGAGTTATCAATAAAACCAATATAATCCTTTGCTAAGTTATGCATTATCAACGAAACACTTGATCTAATCTATTCATCAGGCTTTATTTAGTGAAATTTTCTGAGAAATCGCCTCTCACATTCATAATATGACTAATGAATTCGATAACGAACAATAAAAATAACTACTGACGGTATGCGATCATAAAAATATAAATAAAACGCCCGATGTCTTATCGCTGAAAGAGAACACTTATGCATATTTATTCACTGCGCACATAAATAAATCGCGAAATTAACGAAAGTGAAATTGAATCGAATCAATGTATGTACATATGTACTACGAAAAGAGGTGCCCACACACTCCACTTTATGTCGTATGGAAAGTGCGTATTGTTTTCCGACACCTTACGTCAACTGCAACCTCGTTTTTTTCGTATGACGTAAATTTTACGGCAAAAGAACTTTAGTACGTGTGCGGTTTTGGAGCACTTCCCTTTTCGATATTTTTAAAATCTTATCTAGATAAGTGCTAATCAAATTTTTTTAAACGTTGATACGCATGGTTATAAAAAAAATGTTTGCACACATGCTCAAGTAATTTTTTTGCACGTTTTTCTTCTATATATAAAAAAACTTGCATTCAGCATGCTTGATTAAAATAAGGGATTTTTTTAAAACGTTTTGACTTTTTTGTGTGTTCACGATCAGTCATCAATTGCTACCTAGTGGCATGATTCCGTGCTATTTATTAGCATGCGTTCGATCAACATTTGAGAAACTTTTCTACGCTTATAAAATATTCTCGATTCGTTCATATTTTACGAAATCTTTCTCGAATACATACATTTCTCAGAATTCGTTATGAAAGCTCGTTTTTTTCGTCGACGCGTTTGATGTCCAATAAACATTGATGTAAAAGGATGCCGTTTCGATCGTTTAAAATTCACAAAAAAATAACGAATTCATATTTCACGAATCGTACATTCGTATGAAACCCTCGCATTGTGAATTGAATGATTTTATTATTAGTACGTAGACCCGCATCATACGCGTTAAATAACTCAATGGCAGCAGTCGTATTAATAAATATGAATATAGCCGAAAGGAAAGTACGACTCGATTGTATGAAAATTGAATGATTTTTTTTCAAGTACCTTGATACGCAATGACGTTCGTGAAAATCGTATGTTATATGTGCGTATCTATCTTGTTCGATATTCTCGAACGACCGGTTTGAATATTTCGCGCATTCGTTTTTTTAACGAGTCGCAAGTCGAAGATGCAAAATAAGCAACTTTCGAGATGCTCACTTAACTCTTTTTCGGAATTAAAAGGGTTAAAATTACCGTATAGATCGAACATGCGAACGATTCTATCGATTTTTTTGAGTTCCAAGATGTTTTTCATGGGCCATCTGGTTAGCGTGCGGATTGATTTGATTATAGCAGTGTTAATCGCGTGTGGTTCTTCGATCGGTTCGTTCTCTAAGAATGTCCATATTGTTACCTTTTTTGTGCACAATTCGATTCGGGTCGATCTATTTCGGTTTTGAGTCATTATCGAACCGCGGCACATATAAAATACATAGGCGAATCCACGCCTTTCATGTTGACTCGACCTTTCGTTCGTGTCCCGTTTTGTCTATTCTATGCTTCGATGCATGTATGTGTACTTTGAAATGTCAAATATGGTAATTGTTTTTTTGCGGGGAAGTAAAAGCCCGATTCTGGCGAAAACCGAAAGTAATCTATGACTAGATTGTACGGGTTCCTTAAATTTATATTGCGCTTTTAGCAATTTTCAAATTAAATACCACACTCCAACGATTGTACATTTTGCGTATTCTCCGTTCATAATCCGCACAATTGTTTTCGCTGTTGCTTAAATTACGCAAACGTGTACATATTTCCATTCTGTAAAATTGACAATTCTATTGCTAAATCATTTATTCAGCTGGTTACGTTTTTTTTTTCCTTCACGCTCTTCGTCATCGTATCAGTCATACGAACACGTTTGAAATTCCTAAATTGCATACTAAATGACGGCCGAAAAGGCCAAGGGGTACAAGTGACTGCGGTGATTTCGAGAAAAGCGAGTTCAAAGTTGACCATGTAATAGGAGGAGGTCGAGTGATTTGATGATATATCTCGGCACACGTTCCGAATTCGTTTATATCCTTTTGGCACAAATGTCACTTGTATCTCTTGGCCTTTTCAGTCGTAATAATAAAACGTACGGTTCAACGTTCGAAAAAACCATCGAGTGTCAAATTGGTCGGTCGTGTCAGGGTTAAACGGTCGCTTGACCCCGCCACTGGTGTGACTCGAAGTACTGACTCCTCAGCACCTGGTTTCCAAGCGAATTACGGCAAAATCTGAGGATAATTTCGAGAAACAGAACATTCTTACAAGAATTTCTATGCACTGTACTAAATACGAAATAACATCGAATATGTGACTTGGTCGATTCATGAAAATTGACTCATCGTCGATTCGTCACTTTGACCATTCGATGACTCGGCTGCATCATCGGTCAGTCATCGAAGTCGATTTTCGAATTGTGTATGTGAAGTATTTTTTACGTTCAGATGTTTGTAACTCGACCCTTTTTTAACTGAGCGTGTTGTTTGGATACTGAACGGATGTAAAATCCGCTTAGATGTACGTGAATGTGGAGAATTATGTTCGTCTCGTTCCTCGTGAAAAGATGTATTCAGATTTGCAATTATAATGTGTGTGTATTCGTAGAGATTTTGTATTTTGAATATGTCTTGTTCCTAATGAGCTGTTTTCTATGCGTATTCGAGAAATGATGTATGAATTAGGATTCTTTGAAATTTTGATGTTGATGTACATATGTACATGACGTCTATCTTTGATACAGAACTATTTTCTGTATTAACTCAATATCGATTAAAAAAAGTCACTTGTACCTTTTGTGGAATTCAGTCGTCAATATAATCTCACTAGTTTGTTTGTATATTCAAACTGTAATACGCTCTTCACTTTTGTTTATATAATTTTATTAAAACAAGCGCAGACATCTTGAATTTAAAATTGCTTTCATAGACATTCCTCGATTTTGAAAATGATACTCAAGAATAATATCGAATTCATTTATTTTTTCATCGACACTCCACTAACTAGGGTTTCTAACGATAGAAAATCGTTGACCAATTTACCACTAACCCAATTATCCACGTATCCATTTCACAGCCCCAATTGACCCTTACCCCTTTATATATTTTTTCCATTCACGTTCTATCGGCTAGTGTGTGATTAAATTAAATGGAAAACACGTGTTCACATTTACACCCTGTTGCACTGCGCCCATAATAACCTATTTGTATACATATATTATTACAACAAACAATGTTTCACGGCGCGTTTGTTGCTTTCACAGTTCGACGCACGCATCGAATTCGAACGGAGAAAATCGCATGTTTTATCATATATTTATGACGTTTCGTCCAATTTCTCCGTTTATACATTCCGATTCGAATAGATAATAATCGAGAGAAATTGGACGAGAGTGTCGGAAGTGGATTGTTCCACGCTCCGAATCACCTTCGAGGAGCTGATGCTCGATTTCGATATCGAAGGAACGAGGAGGCAGACGATCGGTCGACTCGGTTTCGAGTGCGAAGATTTCCGTTTCCTGCGTGAGATTTGGTTTTTTTTTTTCGAACTTCGAACATGTGTCGAGACGAACTCCTTTGACCCCAGGATGTGCAATGTGTTTGTGCAGGGACTTTGGACAGAGGACGATATTGTTTCGTCGACTCTGGTGTGTGTGTGTGCAATTGATTCGCATATTTCTCTCTTTTGTCAGACTGGCAGAAGTAGTTTTCTCATAAGTTTATCTTGTGCCGAAAGTCGATTGCATGATTTGTGAGTAAATCGAGTGCAGCAAATTTCGTATACAGATTCAAGTCTCATTTGAATGTTATGTGTATTTTAGGTTCTGCACTCGGTAGTATCTAACAAATCTGTACTTTCAAACTTTAATACAGTCTATTTTCACGTCACTGGTGCAAAAACAAATTTGTATTTTATATTTGCAAACAAAAATTATCTCAATTATTTCTTTCCAAAGAGTACATTTGTTGGATGTCATGTCACGGGGCTTAAAAAAACATTATGTGAACAACTCTAACAAAATGGACTGTTTAGATTTGTTTGATTTCGTTTTTTGTCAGTTCACAGCTTCTCACTGACTTGTGTTTTCCAATTTATGTGTGTGTAAATATAAGTCGATTGTTGGTAAATGTCACTGGTTGACTTTAAATCGATCATCTTCTCTTTGTTTGTTACTATACGAGTTAGGTTTCTATGGCTGGTTTTATTACCAAAATGTCACAAATTATATACATTGTTTTATATTATTTGATATTTAGAAATACGTTCAATTTGTACGTATATATTTTTGAATACTAAGTGAGAATGATGAAACATTTTAACCAATAAATATGTTTTTATCGGATCAAACATTTTGTGCAATTTACTCATAGATAAGATTAAATAATTCATTATCCAAAGATATGGTTTTTCAGTTATTTACTCTTTAGACATTTCGTTCAATACAATATTCAGTGAAAATTATTAAGTATTTAAATTATAAAAAATAATTGTCACTGATACAATCAACCTCAGTATATACTGACATTATGAAGTACATATTTCATCGATGAGTAACCTGTCGTTGGCACGTTCTTTTTTGTATTCATTCCACCTGACCCACATAAAAGCATTATGTCCTCCACTTTTAGCCCTATTGTGTCTTTCTCATAATACGCATACATACTTTATCCCTTCTATTGTATGCTTTATGATATATAAATGAAAAATTATGAAATCTATGAAAATGAACTAAATATTAACATTTCAGTGTTTATGTAATTGCATGATATCACTTTAATATTAATTCTTCAACGTAATGATTTAATAATGTATTTGAATAAAATTGATGATCAGCCATATTGATGATTTATAATTTGTATTTATCACAAATTTTTTAGACACTTATGTTGCTATATTCAATTAAAATATTGATTTATGTATACTTTATACTTTTTCATGATATGTATATGTATGCAATATATTACATTACTGCATAAATATTTTTGAAATGATCATCCATATTAAATATAACATTTATATTTTACAGAGCCGTCGGTAAAACATGTCTCCTAATCAGCTATACTACAAATGCCTTCCCTGGAGAATATATTCCAACTGTGTAAGAAATCTTGCAATTTCTTTTATTCTATTCATTTACATATTTGTATATATTTATTAATTTTATGTTTTTCAGATTCGACAACTATTCAGCAAACGTTATGGTTGATGGAAAACCAATTAATTTAGGGTTATGGGATACAGCAGGTCAAGAAGATTATGATAGACTGCGCCCTCTTTCTTATCCCCAAACAGACGTCTTCCTCATTTGCTTTTCATTGGTTAATCCAGCTTCATTCGAAAACGTCAGAGCAAAGGTTGGTGTCAATTTGCAAAATTTTACTCATCAATTTATTGCTTATTTTACATGTTAAATATTCTTTCAGTGGTATCCAGAAGTCCGACATCATTGTCCTTCGACACCAATCATATTAGTCGGAACAAAGTTGGACCTTCGCGAAGATAAAGACACAATTGAAAAATTGAAAGACAAAAAACTAGTTCCAATCACATATCCACAAGTAAGGAAACTATTTTTTTATTTATTAAAATTCAGCAAGTACTGTTATTTAAAACTCTTTTTCTTTTCAGGGATTAGCGATGGCCAAAGAGATTAGCGCAGTAAAATATTTAGAGTGTTCAGCTCTTACACAAAAAGGTCTCAAAACAGTATTCGATGAAGCCATCCGAGCCGTATTATGTCCTGTTTTACAAGTCAAACCGAAACGGAAATGTACTCTCCTGTAGTGCGCTTTAGTTGGTATTTGATTTTCAATTATTTTTAATAGTTAATTCTTCAGCATGTTTAATAAAGATTCATTATTCTTTCAGATCTCTGCCAAGATGTTATCTATGCATAAAATAAAGAGAAAACAAATTATGGATATAGCAGATAGGTGTTGTCGAATGAGAGAACGCTCAAATCGAACGTGAAGAAAATGTGCGTGTGTATGTTGTGTGCATATGTGAATATTTTTACACAATTTTAATGTGGAATAAACAAATGTTGCTTCATTGTAAATCTCCAATGTTATACTTGTTATATTATTTGTTCATAATATATGCGAGGGTTCTAATTTAAGTATTAGAAGCAAAATCTTTTAAAATTGGTCCAGAATAGAAATAACTTTCAATCACAAAACGAAATTGTCATTTTCACATTTCTGGAAATTAATCGAATTAAGTAAAATTCATTTGACTAATCTTTAAATTATTTCCCTCATACATATATTGTTTATATGAGACAAAAGCCTTAATTGTATTGCAAATATTTAATTATTTGACGCTCGTCAGTTACTTTAATTTTTAGAGAAATATTTTTATTTTAGTGTTGTGATTTGCAAACACATAACTGAAAAAAAATGACATTGCACTTTCATCTTTTTATGTCATGATTTTCATAACTGTATTTGATGTTCAGTGTGGATCCGCAGTATACGGTTTTCTTTTCATACTATATTTTTCTTTTCGATTTGTGCAAGTATTATTAAGCCTCTGTTAGGTGCGCACAGTGAATCAAATGGGAGAGTTCCATTTTTTCCACTATTGTTGAAAAATGTGATATAACATGATTTCGAAACCACAGAAAAAACTTAGAATTTATATTATTGAACTATGTATTGGTGAAAATCTTTCAAATGAAAAAGAAAAAAAAGCTGCTGAAATATATACAAATATATGTATATGTATATTATTGAGAAAATTTATAATTGTTATTTATAACAAATATGTTATGTTTAACATATGGCATAATGGAAAATAATGTAAAAAGTAAATTATCTTAAGTTTTTCTTTCAATTGATATATTTTTTTATTATATGAGCAATGCAATATTTAATTTTGTTGCATTGTATTTATTTGTAATGTTTAATTTAGTAAATTTGTTTTATTTTTTCTTCAAAAAAAATTTATTGTCGTATTTTGTAACATATCAAAACGATGCATTTTTGTCTTCTTATACGCTTTTCTTATACTAATTATATGTGTAGTATATTCTCTTAAACATCTTATTGTTCCGATTCTGAAAGCTAACTGAAAATAATCTCGATTCAATTGTCCTGATAGGATTATGCCTCGAGTACATTAAATGGTGAATCAGATTGAAATATTTCGAAAAATTATCATATTTATTTGTCAAATAGATTTATGAAAATATATAAATATACCCATCCGTCCCTAAATTTGCCGGTTGAATTTTACAGAACATCTGAACGTGTATCTGAAATTTGTAGTTTAACATAAAATTGAAATCGCCATAAAAAAGATTTTTGTAAATTTAGAGATGGATGCATTATGATCTTATATATTTATAAATTTATTTTTCCTTGAATGTTTCACTGTGGTACACCATTTAATGATATCACACATGATATGTATGTAAATATATCTATAACTCAATAATTTTTTTATTTCAAAAAAAATAAATAATGTTTTTTATTTAAAACTTGTTTTGATTTTATCTGTGTATTTTGTTATTTCTTAAAACTTAACACATTACGGATTTAGGGGAAGTATTTTCATTATCCAAAAATATGTATAAATGTTTAAAAATATATTAAATATTGAAATATAAACACATATAAACCAAAATTTGCATATATATGCATATATTCATATGACGCCTATTCAATCGGGCGAAAGTACATTACTTCGAATTTAATACTTCGTATTACTGCATGATTCACTTTAACTTTGACAAACAATGAAACATGTTTTGTTGCAGAAACTGTTAAAAAAAACAATGAAAATATCACAGTCTACTGAAATTTTTCGTGAATTCATTAAGATCCATATTTAATAATTTTCGACGCATTATAAACTTTAAATCCCAATTTCGTTATTTTTGCGCGAATCCATGTTGAAGGATTTAAAAATTTATAGTGAGTAGAATTTGCACAATCGGACAGTTAAAAACACAAAACATACTTAATACAAATGTAACTCAATAAGTGAATATCTTGAAAAACTTATTTCATACGCATGTGTATGCATTATTTTTTTATACTGAGAAGACCACTAAGTATCGGGATTGAAAACACATAACGATAACAGTGATTCAAACAGCGAGAAAAAGTCCAAAGTTTATCCGATGATAAATCTAATGGAGAGATCTTTGATATATGTAGATCGAAAAAGTTTTGCAAAAAAATTAGTAAATTATTTTTTGAGAGTAAAACTCTGGATACTTTTGAATTCACTTTGTGCAAGTTACATATACCTACTGCTTTGTAAACCTGACCTATAATGTCTCAAGAAACACAAAAAAAATATTTTTAGCCCTTCGATTTTTGCACAAGAGCATACACAATATTCGAGGACAATATCGGTGTATGTTTACATGCATATCGACTTGCATGATGCATCATGCGTATTAACGGTTTGTTTGAAATTTTTATATACATATTGATAAATAAAATATGCCGAAATTATAAGAAATTTAAGAAAATACGATTTTTTTTTCGCTTAAATAAACATCGAAAAGAAATCTGTGTTGACTTTACCTTTCATTTTGTGCATTTTTTTTAATGAATAATGTTACATTTCGAACCTAAAAAACCAATAAACATGAAAAAATATCGAAAAAAAATCGTATATTACATTTATTTTCCGATTAACGCGAAATTTCTCCAAATCGTATTAATACGATTCCCGCCTTTAACGAGCAGTCCGCGAGGATCGTAGTAATACGACTCCCGCTTTTAATAGGTTAACTTGACCTTCCTGATAACATTTTTTTCTCACTCACACAACAGTTTGATCAATTCATTATTGTGAACTTTTGTACTATTTCCTGAAGATTAATATTTTTCAATATGAAAACATAAGATGACTAAACAGTTGCGTCGATGCGTGCCAGATGCATTTTGCTTCAAATTAACAAAGTTTTAGCTATGAAAAAAAACTTGTTTGTCTTCATTAACTTTATTATTTGGATTTAGCATTATGTAACTTTTAGCTATTTTAAATTTAAAATTAAAATAATGCCGAAAAAATACATACTATGATACAATTGCTGACATTAAATGAGCCACGACTGAGGTTGAAAGATCTTCTAGAAAAAGCCTTCAAGGAAAACTTCCAGTCATGGCATCGTTTGTGAAAATTAACACATAACTAGATAAGAAAATGAGTTTAATGGGGATTAAATCAAACTTTTCACCGAAAATATTGATAAAATGTTGTATAAGATAGCCCTATTGGCCTATTTTGTCGTCAAGTATATGATTACGTAAAAGAACTGTAATCTGTTTCAAATTCTTTGAATTATCTGGCTATAATTAAAAACAACAGTATCGACTTTAAGTCACATGATAAAGAGTTAAAATGATAAACCTATGACATCTAGACCATGAAACTAATTCTAAGTAAGTACCTACATATGTATAACATTTAAATTGAAAAAATATTAATAATTTTTCACTTTCAATTCAAAATGAATAAACTCGACATTAATACAATCAAACTTAAGTAGGTACCTATGTATTCAATTCAGATAACTGTCCACAATTATAATAGTGGTGTAAGTCGAGAAATTAGAAAATATGAGAATTGTTTGTTTCAGTTAAATTTGTTGAAGTGTTTCCTAATTAGTAGGTATAAAATTATTTCAGCCACTTGTGGAATCAACTATCAGTAGTGACCTAAACTGGCCTGCTCTGAAACATAACTCGATTTCACCTGAAAGAAACATAACCCACTGAATTTCATAACAATAAGTAATTTGCTAAATAGCTTTCAAATTTTATTCAATGCTTATTTCAATTTCATCTATATGCCCAACAAAGCATACGGTAAATGGTTATAACTTCGTCAATGTGTGTAAGTTCGTCGATTTTATTCAAAATTAAATTAATTGAATAATCTAGCATATGTTGTACTTGGTTTGGTTTCAAACTTTTCCCGAAATTTTTGTGCCTCTTCACGATACGTACCATTCGCAGCATTACACGATATCTACGTAAAAACGGGAAAAATTAATTAATTTTTTGATGCGAATGAAACATAGCAGACAATCGGAACTATGACAAATGCATACCTAAATCACAAAAGCGGAACCAACCATCAGGATATTTAATAACACACTATCTCATGATTCACGACAGTTTCACAGGTCATCGACACATGACAACCGTAAATAAAAGCAAATAAAGCAAATAATCAACGTTCGCAATAAACGAAGCTATATTATCATTTTATCGCTGTGTAAACAGTGTCAATACAATCACCACATCCTCGCTGCTGGGTGACATCACAGTTCATGATTCCACACACTGATAACTGGTAACCATTCTCCAGCATTTTATAAACTAGTGGAGCTCAACTCTGTTTCACGAAGGTCGGTCAGTGCGCAGTTGCCAGTGAGCGACTCCACTTGTCTTATCGCAACCTTCTCGCCAATTCCACATCAGCTACCATAACTTTAATTCTGATCCGAAAATAGACGAGTTCCAAGAGCCGCACGAAAAGTTTAAGCTGCTGAAAGTTGCTGAATAATTCAACATGGCGAAGTTGCTGCTCAGCAAAGATATCGTAGATATTGAGGTAATTTTTTATTGTGTTGTTGAACTTTGCGAACGCTAACATGTATGAAATAAATTTTATATTCATACTTACTATATGCGCACGTGTGATGGTTTTCCATTTCGAGTTAAATACAGATGACCCTGAACAGACACGGTGTGTGTTTACATATTCTAAAATTTTGTGTGGTAAATATACATACATATGTATAGGAACTCGTGTGAAATTTGGATTCGGATCCTCTAATTTTTTAAAGCTTTTTATTTGTTCATAGTATAAAAAAATAGAATTAAATAATTTAACCCCTCAAATCACTTACCTAGATAGGACAAATGGAATTATTGTGTATGTGGCTGTAATTCATTTATATTTTAAATTATGTAAAATTAGATGGTGGTTGAAATGATGATGTATTATCTAACTATATAATAGCTCTATTCTGTGTGTCTCTGTCCGACTTAGCGCTCCAAAACTGCGTTGATATATTCAACGGGTTGATCGCTAGTGTTAGATAAATGTCGAAAATAGACTGTTGATTATTTAAAGAAAGTTAATAAAAAAATTTAGTTGATAGTTGAATAATGAAAATTAAAAGTAAAGTTGAAAAAGCAAGTTGATGGTGAAAAAAAAAATTAAAATTGATAATGGTTTTTAAGTTTTTAACATTCAGCTTAAGTTATAAACTTTCAACTCTCAATTTGCAGTGAGTTCACTTTCACTATTTGATTGATTATTATTTGATGCCTGATTGATCATGATAATTCGATCCTATTGTAAGATATTTTATTTTTTTACCTTTAAGTTACAAATTATCCACCAGGAAGTTGTTAAAGATTTGTTTTATACACATATCATTTAAATTTTTATCTATGACCTTTTTTAAAATCTATCAACTCGTTTTACTTCTTTTTCGGTGGAATGGTAAGGATACATATTTTATTCTCATGGTTCTATATATTCAATATTTTCGCAAAATACTCACAAGTTTATCGAATAGGTAGTTTTTAATTGCTTATGGTATGCATAAATGGTCTTTGTTTAGTTTGCTGATTCATTTCATGCGATAGATACCTAGATAAATATTTATATTTCATATTTCATGACTCATATTTCAAATGTTCGCATTTCTTGCACTACACAATATTGAAATGTAAATTCTGAATTATTACTATTCTAAATAAATATGCTGATGCTAAAATAAATTTTCTTTCTAGAATTTGCTTCATCTGAATCCAAGAGTGACTAAATATTCCAATTTAGTACCATCCGTCGAAACTAAGAAGAATAAACAACATTGGAAAAGAAATTCAGATCGGAAGTGTTCGGTAAATTTATTTCACACTTTTAAAATTCTTATTCTAAACTTCAAAAATATTCTAAGATATAGGTAAGTACACATCATATACCTAGATATCAATATATGAAATGATTTTTTAGTTTTATTGTGTGTTTATCTATATTGATATGAAATTGTACAGGAGTATAACGAATTTTATTCACAATCACAATTGATTAATCAAATAATTATCTCATTCTATATTCAGCATCCACCAAGATGTGGCTTAGCCGATGAAATTGTGCTCTAATTTGTAAAATTGAATATTGAATTATGTATTTTCAGACTTGTCCTACTTTGGAAAATGACTTTCGTGATATAAAGCATACAACATTATCTGAACGAGGAGCATTAAAAGAAGCGTCCAGATGCTTGAAGTGTGCCGATGCTCCGTGTCAAAAATCATGTCCAACTCAATTAGACGTGAAAAGCTTCATCACTAGCATAGCTAACAAGGTATAATATACCTAATTCAATAAATCTCATTAAACACTTCTGAATATCAAATTGTTATCTATTATTGAATGAAAAATGTGTTTGCAGAATTATTATGGTGCTGCAAAAGCCATATTGTCCGATAACCCACTAGGACTCACTTGCGGTATGGTTTGTCCCACTAGTGATCTTTGTGTTGGTGGATGTAATTTGCAAGCGACCGAAGAAGGGGCCATAAACATTGGTGGATTACAACATTTCGCAGTCGAAGTAAAAAAAAATGATTCTATAAAATCGGTGTAAATAACTGATGATTTTAAATTTTCTATTTTGATTTTTATCAGATGTTCAAAAAAATGGGAATTCGTCAGACGCTTGATCCCAACAGACAGTCATTACCCAAGGGTGGAGATCACCCTATAGCTTTAATCGGAGCCGGACCAGCTAGTTTGAGTTGTGCTAGCTTTTTAGCAAGAATGGGCTACAGTGATGTTACTATTTATGAAAAACAAAAATATTTAGGAGGATTGAGGTAATTAGTGATGTGTATTCTTTTGTAGGATATATAATTGATTAAAATGGTCATTTTAACAGTACTTCAGAGATACCTCAATATCGCCTTCCTATGGATGTTGTTCAGTTTGAGATTAAATTGATTAAAGATTTGGGAGTGAAAATTGTAACAGAGAGATCTCTATCAACTAACGACTTAACAGTAGAAGTAATATATTATATTTTACATGAACACAATTTTAATGTACCTAAGTAGGTATATTTCAATATGATGACTGTTTAAAATATTATTACAGAAATTACTCAAAACTCACAAAGCAATTTTTATTGGGATTGGTTTGCCAGAACCGAAGATCATACCTATTTTCCAAGGACTTAATCCTGAAATGGGATTTTACACGAGCAAAAATTTTTTGCCCAAAGTCGCTGAAGGCAGTAAAAAAGGTAAATTAAACTAGCAATATGATCATAAAATTTGTCTTTGTCTTATTTTTATGTAATTATTTACAATAAGGGATGTGTGCATGTTCTGCAAATACAACAATACCCAAATTGAATGGAAATGTAATCGTTCTTGGAGCTGGTGATACTGCGTTTGATTGTGCAACATCCGCATTGAGATGCGGTGCTAGGAAAGTGTTTGTAGTATTTAGAAAAGGTTTTACAAACATAAGAGCTGTTCCTGAAGAGGTTTTCTTTTGTTTAATACGTATATGATTTTCGAAGTATTTTTTTTTTTTTTTTGGAAATAATTCAATTAAAATTTATAGGTAGATTTAGCTAAAGAAGAAAAGTGTGAATTCCTCCCATTCATGGCACCAAAAGAAGTAATTATCAGAGATGGAAAGGTAACTGATAAAACATTTCTTTACTGAAAATACCTACTAGTTATTTAATATAAGCATTTCTGATTTAAGATTGCGGGGATGAAATTTTATAAGACTGAACAAACAGAAGATGGGAACTGGATTGAAGACGAAGATCAAATTATTCAACTTAAAACTAGTTTCATTATTTCTGCTTTCGGTTCTGAGCTTTACAA
Source organism: Cheumatopsyche charites (assembly GCA_024721215.1). Taxonomy (NCBI): domain Eukaryota; kingdom Metazoa; phylum Arthropoda; class Insecta; order Trichoptera; family Hydropsychidae; genus Cheumatopsyche; species Cheumatopsyche charites. The sequence continues at coordinate 10,757,669 of CM045580.1, forward strand.
CGAAGATGGTAGTGCAATAATTATACATTTTTTTATAAAATTATAAGGAAGTCATTATTTATTTATTGAATTTCAGTCAAAAAAGCGATGTTCTCAGTCCATTTTAACAGATCAGGACTGCCAGCTATCAATTCATCTACCATGCAAAGTATTTCAAACCCAGCAGTATTCATCGGGGGAGACTTAACTGGTACTACAGAAACAACTGTAGAATCTGTAAATGATGGAAAAACTGCTGCTTGGTACATGCACTGTTTCTTACAGGTATTTCATTTTTTCCTAAAACTCGGAACATAGATGTGTTTTTTTTAATATAGGTATGTATATTTTTAAATGTTTAATTTCTATCTAAGGATATGTCCCAAGAACCTGGAGCAATTCCTCCACAGCTTCCAAAATTCCACTGTCCAATCGACGACGTAGATCTCTCAGTCGAAATGTGCGGTCTTAAATTTGAAAATCCTTTTGGATTAGCCAGCGCTCCTCCAGCTACTTCATTGGCTATGATTCGCCGTTCATTTGAAGAGGGATGGTCATTTGCCGTGACTAAAACCTTTGCTTTAGACAAAGTATTTCATTATAATTATGAATTGAAATAATCTAAAACCATCTATGCTTCTTCAAAACAACCTTATATTTTAGGATTTAGTTATAAATGTGTCTCCTCGCATAATTCGTGGAACAACCTCTGGTCAAAATTTTGGTCCAGAACAAGGAAGTTTTCTAAACATTGAACTAATATCTGAAAAAACAGCTGCATATTGGTGCAAAGGTGTCACTGAATTGAAAAAAGATTTTCCCAGCAAGGTAATAAAATATTATTCGAATTGTAGTGAGAATTAAATAAATATACCTACCTATCTACCCACCCACTTTTTTTTTCAGATAATAATTGCTTCCATAATGTGCCAAAATATAAAAGAAGATTGGGAAGTGCTTGCTCGGTCAGCTGAAAAATCTGGAGCTGATGCACTGGAATTGAATTTGTCATGTCCTCATGGTATGGGAGAGTCGGGAATGGGTCTGGCTTGTGGTCAGGTTGGTTAATTTCAATTATATTGTTTGTGTTATGGTCAATACTTGATGCGACAATAAGGACAAGGATATTTTTCAATATTTCCTATCAAAATCATAACATGTTATAAATATATCTATAAATTTGTTATTTTAGCACCCAGAGACAGTAAAAAATATTTCGAGTTGGGTAAGAGAGACAATAAAAATACCATTCTTTATAAAAATAACTCCGAACATCACTGACATTGTGTCTATTGCTAGAGCAGCATATGAAGGTTTTTTCAATTTTAACTTATAAAATATTGTATTTAAAGAAAGGTAAAGTTTAATTAAAATTAAGGTGGAGCTAATGGAGTTTCTGCTATAAATACAGTTTCTGGTTTGATGGGCTTGCGTCCAGATGCTACCCCTTGGCCTAGCGTGGGTAAGAATTTCTAAATTATAAATTATTATCAAATAAGTCGATTTTGTCTTTTTGATTAATTATTCACATGAAAATTGTTTATGTTTTATTACTAAATATGTGTTATTTAAATATAGGTTTGGAAAAACGAACTACTTATGGAGGAGTTTCAGGAAATGCTACAAGACCAATAGCACTCAGAGCAGTATCTTCAATTGCCAACCATTTACCTGGTTTTGCTATTCTTGGTATTGGAGGCATTGATTCAGCTGAAGTTGCATTACAGTTTTTGCAATGCGGAGCGTCGGTACTTCAGGTGAAAATGAAAACATGCATTTTTTATGAGATAAAACTAAATAATATTGCAATTTACGTAGGTACATATACGTATTTTGTTTATTAGATTGGAAGTGCGATTCAAAATCAAGATTTTACTCTCATCGAAGACTATTGCACTGGACTTCGCGCTCTGTTATATTTACGTAAACTGGAGAGATTAAACGATTGGGTTGGTCAATCGCCACCGACTCCACGCCACCAAAAAGGAAAACTAGCTACTACTATACGAGATTCTGATGGAAATGTAAGCTCTTAATATTGATTACTTTCATAGTAATACTTGTATGTATAATATATACACAATTTCCTAAAGTTAATGAAAATTATGTTAATATTGTTTGAAATTTCAGTACAAAAAATTAACTTGCAATGATATTCTTATTCACAGATATTAGCTAATTTTGGCCCATATTTAAAGAAAAGAAATGAAGAAATACACAATATGCTGATGAATTCAAACCCATTGAATGATAATAATGAAATTTTTATAGATGGGGATGAAAATGAAAACCAAAAAAGTGTTCCAAAAATCAAAGACATAATCGGAGAAGCGTTACCAAGGATAGGTGCATACAAAGAATTGGATAACACTAAACAAGTTGTAGCACTGATTGATGATGTAATTAGATTTTTCTTTAATCTATTGAAATCATAACTTATTTAATGAAAATTATATAAAATTATTACAGGATATGTGCATTAATTGCGGAAAATGTTACATGGCTTGTGCAGACTCAGGATACCAAGCTATTAGGTAAATTTAAGAATTTCTATAGATAATAAAGGTTTTTCAATTCAAATTCAATATTTTCTATTTAAAAAAAATAATTAAGTAATTTCACATGTGCCATTATTCAAATTATTTTAAAAGAAATGTTGAACATATTCAACTATTATTGTTGAATTTAAAAAAGTAAATATGGAACTTGAAGTAAAACACCTGTTTAATCATATGTACAATTATATATTTTTTTAATGATTTTATTTATAATTTAAGCTTCGATCCAAAGACTCATATTCCCACAGTTACCGATGATTGTACGGGTTGCACTTTATGTCTTTCAGTTTGTCCGATTATCGATTGTATCAGGTATTTATTTTGTGGCATTAATTTCTACTTTACGATATTGATTCGATTTAAATACATGCCTGTATATTATTTTTCAGTATGGTCCCAAAAACTATACCTCATAAAATAAAAAGAGGTTTTATCGAAGGTGAAGATGTGAACGTTCACGGAATTCATCCATTGGGAAAAATGCAGTGAAAAATGCTACATTTCAGTTAATTAAAATACCTAATTTAGAAACTATCATTTGAATAATATTTTAAAGAAGATCTTAAAGATGAAACAAAATTTAGTTTATTGTACATTTTATAGTATTAAGAATCAATCCACATCGTCTGTGCATATTTATTATGTTTCGGATGAATGTACATATTTACCTATGTACCTATATTTTTTTACTCATTATAATTAAACTGAATCTTTTGAATCTAAAATTGATGTTAATATAATATATGAAAAATAAAAAAGAAACCGAACCATTTTCAATGCTGGCCCAAACTCACTTAATTCCCCTAGACCAGTGTTTCTCAAAGTAGGCGTTAAAAATTAGATTTGATCATGTCTGTCACAGAAAGAATGGCTTTTGTTAGTGTGAGTGCGTGTGTAGTGTTCCCACCTAACTACCCACATGTGTGTATTGGTGATCTTTTGCCAGAAACTAATCTAGTCAAATGCAGCTCAATATGTTATATTTGGAAATATTGAATAAAATAAGCAACACAGAACAAAAGTGTTCAAACAAAAAATGTTCAGATTGCCACGAGGATGCTTTTTGATCATATAAGATCGTTGAAATTTAAAAAAAAATCAATAAACATTAGAAATTTGTAATTTTGTAACAGTTTTTTGTAAAGATCTCCTTTGTTTTTCAATTCAGCCCAATTGTAAATTAAACTCCTATACTTAATGAGAGTGAAGGAAAAAAATTGATGATGAAAAATACCCATAGAAAAACAAAACAGTCATATTTCTTTATTTTCATATTCCTACTTCTGTAATACCTAAATCAGACTTATCAACCAATATAGGTGCCTAGGTACCTACCTATAAGAAATTTTGGGATTGTACCCATTATTTATGTAGCTTTTCAGAACCATGCATTGCAGCTGAAATTTTGTGATGTGTAGTAAAACGATATCGGTACACCAAATATAGGTGAATATTCAAAATAATGTAATTAAAACCAATATAGGTAGGCATTTCAAACATGTTTCATGGTACCTAGTAGGTTAAATCATTTATGAATTCATACAGACTCCATGATATTATGTTAATATTAGAGTGCTCACTGAAATAATTCGAATGATTTACTATTAGGTGGTTTAGCGTATATTGTCATTTAATGGAATTCATCTTTATTATTATAAAAAGATACATATTTTACATATGTATGATAAGTTATGAATATACAAAAGTGCTGCGAAAATCAAATGTTTTTAATATCAAAAATTAGATTTGATCATGTCTGTCACAGAAAAAATGGCTTTTATTAGTGTGAGTGCGTGTGTAGTGTTCCCACCTAACTACCCACATGTGTGTATTGGTGATCTTTTGCCAGAAACTAATCTAGTCAAATGCAGCTCAATATGTTATATTTGGAAATATTGAATAAAATAAGCAACACAGAACAAAAGTGTTCAAACAAAAAATGTTCAGATTGCCACGAGGATGCTTTTTGATCATATAAGATCGTTGAAATTTGAAAAAAAATCAATAAACATTAGAAATTTGTAATTTTGTACCAGTTTTTTGTATAGATCTCCTTTGTTTTTCAATTCAGCCCAATTGTAAATTAAACTCCTATACTTAATGAGAGTGAAGGAAAAAAATTGATGATGAAAAATACCCACATAAAAACAAAAGAGTCATATTTCTTTATTTTCATATTCCTACTTCTGTAATACCTAAATCAGACTTATAAACCAATATAGGTGCCTAGGTACCTACCTATATGAAATTTTGCGATTGTACCCATTATTTATGTAGCTTTTCAGAACCATGCATTGCAGCTGAAATTTTGTGATGTGTAGTAAAACGATATCGGTACACCAAATATAGGTGAATATTCAAAATAATGTAATTAAAACCAATATAGGTAGGCATTTCAAACATGTTTCATGGTACCTAGTAGGTTTAATCATTTATGAATTCATACAGACTCCATGATATTATGTTAATATTAGAGTGCTCACTGAAATAATTCGAATGATTTACTATTAGGTGGTTTAGCGTATATTGTCATTTAATGGAATTCATCTTTATTATTATAAATAGATACATATTTTATATATGTATGATAAGTTATGAATATACAAAAGTGCTGCGAAAATCAAATGTTTTTAATATCAAAAATTAGATTTGATCATGTCTGTCACAGAAAAAATGGCTTTTATTAGTGTGAGTGCGTGTGTAGTGTTCCCACCTAACTACCCACATGTGTGTATTGGTGATCTTTTGCCAGAAACTAATCTAGTCAAATGCAGCTCAATATGTTATATTTGGAAATATTGAATAAAATAAGCAACACAGAACAAAAGTGTTCAAACAAAAAATGTTCAGATTGCCACGAGGATGCTTTTTGATCATATAAGATCGTTGAAATTTGAAAAAAAATCAATAAACATTAGAAATTTGTAATTTTGTACCAGTTTTTTGTATAGATCTCCTTTGTTTTTCAATTCAGCCCAATTGTAAATTAAACTCCTATACTTAATGAGAGTGAAGGAAAAAAATTGATGATGAAAAATACCCATATAAAAACAAAAGAGTCATATTTCTTTATTTTCATATTCCTACTTCTGTAATACCTAAATCAGACTTATAAACCAATATAGGTGCCTAGGTACCTACCTACCTATATGAAATTTTGCGATTGTACCCATTATTTATGTAGCTTTTCAGAACCATGCATTGCAGCTGAAATTTTGTGATGTGTAGTAAAACGATATCGGTTCACCAAATATAGGTGAATATTCAAAATAATGTAATTAAAACCAATATAGGTAGGCATTTCAAACATGTTTCATGGTACCTAGTAGGTTTAATCAATTATGAATTCATACAGACTCCATGATATTATGTTAATATTAGAGTGCTCACTGAAATAATTCGAATGATTTACTATTAGGTGGTTTAGCGTATATTGTCATTTAATGGAATTCATCTTTATTATTATAAAAAGATACATATTTTACATATGTATGATAAGTTATGAATATACAAAAGTGCTGCGAAAATCAAATGTTTTTAATATCAAAAATTAGATTTGATCATGTCTGTCACAGAAAGAATGGCTTTTGTTAGTGTGAGTGCGTGTGTAGTGTTCCCACCTAACTACCCACATGTGTGTATTGGTGATCTTTTGCCAGAAACTAATCTAGTCAAATGCAGCTCAATATGTTATATTTGGAAATATTGAATAAAATAAGCAACACAGAACAAAAGTGTTCAAACAAAAAATGTTCAGATTGCCACGAGGATGCTTTTTGATCATATAAGATCGTTGAAATTTGAAAAAAAATCAATAAACATTAGAAATTTGTAATTTTGTTACAGTTTTTTGTATAGATCTCCTTTGTTTTTCAATTCAGCCCAATTGTAAATTAAACTCCTATACTTAATGAGAGTGAAGGAAAAAAATTGATGATGAAAAATACCCATATAAAAACAAAAGAGTCATATTTCTTTATTTTCATATTCCTACTTCTGTAATACCTAAATCAGACTTATAAACCAATATAGGTGCCTAGGTACCTACCTACCTATATGAAATTTTGCGATTGTACCCATTATTTATGTAGCTTTTCAGAACCATGCATTGCAGCTGAAATTTTGTGATGTGTAGTAAAACGATATCGGTTCACCAAATATAGGTGAATATTCAAAATAATGTAATTAAAACCAATATAGGTAGGCATTTCAAACATGTTTCATGGTACCTAGTAGGTTTAATCAATTATGAATTCATACAGACTCCATGATATTATGTTAATATTAGAGTGCTCACTGAAATAATTCGAATGATTTACTATTAGGTGGTTTAGCGTATATTGTCATTTAATGGAATTCATCTTTATTATTATAAAAAGATACATATTTTACATATGTATGATAAGTTATGAATATACAAAAGTGCTGCGAAAATCAAATGTTTTTAATATCAAAAATTAGATTTGATCATGTCTGTCACAGAAAGAATGGCTTTTGTTAGTGTGAGTGCGTGTGTAGTGTTCCCACCTAACTACCCACATGTGTGTATTGGTGATCTTTTGCCAGAAACTAATCTAGTCAAATGCAGCTCAATATGTTATATTTGGAAATATTGAATAAAATAAGCAACACAGAACAAAAGTGTTCAAACAAAAAATGTTCAGATTGCCACGAGGATGCTTTTTGATCATATAAGATCGTTGAAATTTGAAAAAAAATCAATAAACATTAGAAATTTGTAATTTTGTACCAGTTTTTTGTATAGATCTCCTTTGTTTTTCAATTCAGCCCAATTGTAAATTAAACTCCTATACTTAATGAGAGTGAAGGAAAAAAATTGATGATGAAAAATACCCATATAAAAACAAAAGAGTCATATTTCTTTATTTTCATATTCCTACTTCTGTAATACCTAAATCAGACTTATAAACCAATATAGGTGCCTAGGTACCTACCTACCTATATGAAATTTTGCGATTGTACCCATTATTTATGTAGCTTTTCAGAACCATGCATTGCAGCTGAAATTTTGTGATGTGTAGTAAAACGATATCGGTACACCAAATATAGGTGAATATTCAAAATAATGTAATTAAAACCAATATAGGTAGGCATTTCAAACATGTTTCATGGTACCTAGTAGGTTTAATCAATTATGAATTCATACAGACTCCATGATATTATGTTAATATTAGAGTGCTCACTGAAATAATTCGAATGATTTACTATTAGGTGGTTTAGCGTATATTGTCATTTAATGGAATTCATCTTTATTATTATAAAAAGATACATATTTTACATATGTATGATAAGTTATGAATATACAAAAGTGCTGCGAAAATCAAATGTTTTTAATATCAAAAATTAGATTTGATCATGTCTGTCACAGAAAGAATGGCTTTTGTTAGTGTGAGTGCGTGTGTAGTGTTCCCACCTAACTACCCACATGTGTGTATTGGTGATCTTTTGCCAGAAACTAATCTAGTCAAATGCAGCTCAATATGTTATATTTGGAAATATTGAATAAAATAAGCAACACAGAACAAAAGTGTTCAAACAAAAAATGTTCAGATTGCCACGAGGATGCTTTTTGATCATATAAGATCGTTGAAATTTGAAAAAAAATCAATAAACATTAGAAATTTGTAATTTTGTACCAGTTTTTTGTATAGATCTCCTTTGTTTTTCAATTCAGCCCAATTGTAAATTAAACTCCTATACTTAATGAGAGTGAAGGAAAAAAATTGATGATGAAAAATACCCATATAAAAACAAAAGAGTCATATTTCTTTATTTTCATATTCCTACTTCTGTAATACCTAAATCAGACTTATAAACCAATATAGGTGCCTAGGTACCTACCTACCTATATGAAATTTTGCGATTGTACCCATTATTTATGTAGCTTTTCAGAACCATGCATTGCAGCTGAAATTTTGTGATGTGTAGTAAAACGATATCGGTACACCAAATATAGGTGAATATTCAAAATAATGTAATTAAAACCAATATAGGTAGGCATTTCAAACATGTTTCATGGTACCTAGTAGGTTTAATCAATTATGAATTCATACAGACTCCATGATATTATGTTAATATTAGAGTGCTCACTGAAATAATTCGAATGATTTACTATTAGGTGGTTTAGCGTATATTGTC
>CM045580.1:10796364-10798864 GCA_024721215.1 Cheumatopsyche charites
CCCCCCACCCCCACCCCCCACCCCCCACCCCCCCCCACCCCACCCACCCCCCCCCACCCCCCCCACCCCCCCCCACCCCCCCCACCCCCCCCCCCACCACCCCCACCCCCCCCCACCCCCCCCCCACCCCCCCCCCAACCCACCCCCCACCCCCCCCCCACCCCCCCCCACCCCCCCACCCCACCCCCACCCCCCACCCCCCCCCCCACCCCCCCCCACCACCCCACCCCCACCCCCCCCCCCCACCCCCACCCCCCCCCCCCCCCACACCCCACCCACCCCCCCCCACCCCCACCCCCCCACCCCCCCACCCACCCACCCCCACCCACCCCCCCCCCACCCCCCACCCCCCCCCCCCCCCCACCCCCCCCCACCCCACCCCCCCACCCCACCCCCCCACCCCCCCCACCCCCCCCCCACCCCCCCCCCACCCCCCCCACCCCACCCCACCCCCCCCACCCCCCCCCCACCACCCCCCCCCCCCACCCCCACCACCCCCCCCACCCCACCCCCCCCCCACCACCCCACCCCCCACCCCCCCCCCACCCCCCCCCCACCCACCCCCCCCCCCACCCCCCACCCCCCACACCACCACCCCCCCACCCCCCCCCCCACCCCCCCCCCCCCCCCACCCCCCCACCCCCCCCACCCCCACCCACCCCCCCCCCACCCCCACCCCCCCCACCCCCCCACCCCCCCCCCACCCCCCCCCCCACCCCACCCCCCCACCCCCCCCCCCACCACCCCCCCCACCCACCCCCCCCCACCCCCCACCCCCCCCCACCCCCCCCCCCCCCCCCCCCCCCACCCCCACCCCCCACCCCCCCACCCCACCCCCCCCCACCCCCCCCCCCCCCCCCCACCACCCCACCCCCCACCCCCACCCCCCCCCCCCCCCCCCACCCCCACCCCCCCCCCCCCCACCCACCCCCCCCCCCCCCACCCCCCCCCCACCCCCCACCCCCCCCCACCCCCCACCCCCACCCCCCCCACCCCCCCCCCCCCCCACCCACCACCCCCACCCCACCCCCCCACCCCCCCCCCCCACCCCCCCCCCCACCCCCCACCCACCCCCCCACCCACCCCAACCCCCCCCACCCCCCCCACCCCACCCCCCCCCCCACCCCACCCCCCCCCCACCCCCCCCACCCCCCCCACCACCCCCCCCACCCCCCCCCCCCCCCCCCCCCCACCCCCCCACCCCACCCCCCCACCCCCCCCCACCCCCCCCCACCCCCCCCCACCCCCCCCACCCCCCCCCACCCACCCCCCCCCACCCCACCCCCCACACCCCACCCCCACCCCCCCCCACCCCCCCACCCACCACCCCCCCACCCCCCCCACCCCCACCCCCCACCCCCCCCCCCACCCCCCCCCACCACCCCCCCCACCCACCCCCCCCCCACCCCCACCCCCCCCCACCCCCCACCCCCCCACCCCCCCCCCACCCCCCACCCCCCCCCCCCACCCCACCACCCCCCCCCACCCCACCCCCCCCACCCACCCCCCACCCCCCCCCCCCCACCCCACCCCACCCCCCCCACCCCCCCCACCCCCCCCCCACCACCCCACCCACCCCACCCCCCACCCCCCACACCCCCCCCCCCCCCCACCCCACCCCCCCCCACCCCACCCCCCACCCCCCCCCACCCCCACCCCCCACCCCACCCCCACCCCCCCCACCCACCCCCCACCCCCCCACCCACCCCCCCCACCCCCCCCCCACCCCCACCCCCCCCACCCACCCCCACCCACCCCCACCCCCCCCCACCACCCCCCCACCCCCCACCCCCCCACCCCCCCCCACCCACCCCCCCACCCACCCCACCCCCCCCCCCCACCCACCCCCACACCCCCCACCCCCCCCACCCACCCCCCCCACCCCACCCCCCCCACCCCCACCACCCACCCCCCCCCCCCCACCCCCCCACCCACCCCACCCCCCCCCCCACCCCCCCCCACACCCCCACCCCACCCCCCACCCCCACCCCCCCCCACACCCCCCACCCCCCCCCACCCCCCCACCCCACCCCCCCCCACCCCCCCACCCCCCACCCCCCCCCCCCCACCCACCCCCCCCACCCCCCACCCCACCCCCCACACCCCCACCCCCCCACACCCCCCACCCCCCCCCCCCACCACCCCCCCCCACCCCACCCCCCACCCCCCCCCCCCACCCACCCCACCCCCCCCCCCACCCCCCACCACCCACCCCCCCCACCCCCACCCCCCCACCACCCCCCCACCCCACCCACCCCCCCCCCCACCCCCACCCCACCCCACCCCCCCACCCCCCCCACCCCCACCCCCCACCCCCCCCCCCACCCACCCCCCCCACCCACCCCCCCCCACCCACCCCCCCCACCCACCCCCCACCCCCACCCCCCCACCACCCCCCCCCCCCCACCCCCCCCCCCCACCCCCCCACCCCCCCACCCCCACCCCCCACCCCCCCCACCCACCCCCCCCCACCCCACCCCCCCACCCCCCACCCCACCCC